>CM067365.1:86066521-86464228 GCA_034401795.1 Chaetoderma sp. LZ-2023a
CCTGTAATTAGAAAGCTGACATATCACCTGTTTGTCACCGTGGGCCTGCTCCTGTCATTGTTATCTTATATTGTCGAAGTTATTCTGCATTCAATGGAAAGTTGATATACTGTGATATACTGAATTTAGAAACGGAACTTGTGATTTAAATAAATATATTATTGAATTAAGTTAGTTGTCACCTGAAAACTCGCATTCTTCAGAATGTCAGATCACAGTGAGAACAGTAACTATAGTGACTATCGAGGAAATGGACGCGAAGACGATGTTTGCCGTGACTTTTTACGCAATGTTTGCATGCGAGGGTGGCGATGTCGTTACCGACACCCGGATGCTACTGAGGCTAAAGAGCTAGAGAGCACGCAAGATATGGTTTTTTGTCATGATTTCCAAAATGCTGGCTGTCGCCGTGCTACATGCCGTTTTGTTCATTGTTCCCGCGAGGAAGAGGAAACTTATAAACAAACTGGGGAGCTGCCATTGCGGTCTGGCACTACTGATCCATCATTGAAAGAGGAGGTGCCTTTGTGCAAAGACTTCTTACATAATAATTGTATGCGTGGTTCAAAATGTAAGTTTCGCCATATGAAGAGTTCTGTAGAAAACGAGATTTATGAACATAGAATGATAGGCGGATCGCGATTACCACTTCACTCGCGCCACACGATGTATGATCCATATGATGCGGATATACAGGATTATGATCATCATGGTATGGCAAAACGGCGACGAACTGAATACGATGATTATGACGATGGTTTTGCTGGTCGAAAACGACTCTCTTATCAAATGTTAGAGGATGAAAACATATTACTGATGCACAGAATTGATGATTTGAAGAAGCAGGTTGTGGATTTAACTGCGACAAATGAAGTATTGTTAGAGCAGAATGCACGTTTTCGTATCAACAGTAAGACTAATGGCACTGTTACATCACTCACTCCATTAAGTCAAGCTTTATCTGTCAGTCAGCCACTCATGACACCAGCTATCACTGGATTAGCACATACTTCTTGCATAGTGCAGCAGGCAACGTGTGCTGGCCCATTGCAGGCCCAATCAGCGTCCGTCATCGCGCAGCAGCATGCAACAGCACCCAATGCGCTTCCACATATGGCCGGTGCTGTGCCGGGTAGCATTCCTATAAGCGCGCAGCAGGTGGTCCAGCCTGCATTGACTAATGATATTGTCGCAGCAGCGGCAATGTCTCAATGCTTGGTGGCTGCCGGGGCAGGGGTTATCCCATCATCACTCACAACAGCTTCACCCGCCGCGGCTGCGCTTGCGCATAATCAACAAACACAGGTTACTATCGCTCTTCCTTCAATTGTTCCTGTATCAATCTGCCCACAGCAATGTAACGCACCGATGCCGGGATGTCCAGCACCAACCTCCAGTCTCGGATCACTGTCAGCCTTACCTGCTGTATCCATGGCAACCCTGGGACCACCTGTGCTGCCGTCTGTGTCCCGGATAGCGCAGTCTAATATGCCACTGGTGTTGTCTGCCCAGAGCGCACCACTTGTGTCGTACCCGATCATGTCACAAAGCATGAGATCCGCAGTGGCTGTCGTGGCTGTGGCCGCTCAAAATCCTCTTTAAGCAGAACCACATTAAGTAAGTAATAGTTACATGAAAGCTGTCTGCCTGCCTGTCTCTGCTTGTCTGTCCGTCCACCCGCCTGCGCGCCCGCCTGCCTGCCTGCAAGTAGCTGTTGTGTGTACTGCCACCCTCTAATCTAATTCAATGGGCCTTCTCCAAAAGTCCCAACATATGCAAAACTATCACAAAATTGTACCTTTTGAATCACTTAAAAATATAACTGTACCATAAAGCATTTTCATAATTATTACTCTTCCACACACACACCCCCCCCCCACCCCCATCCCCCCCTCTCCCTCTGGTCTGGAAGATGGGTTGATAAAGCGATCACCATGCCTGTGGCTGTCCGTCCACTTCTTGTCAACACATCTCCTCCTGTAGATTAGTTGTGATTCTTTTGAAACTTGCTAAGCATTATCATTACCACCTGAAGATGTGCATGTGCTTTTTTTGTGGTCGGAAAATGTTTCATTACAGAGTTATCCGCTCTTTTAAAATCTTGACATCAGAATGGCTGCATTGCCAATCATTTCTTGTCAACGCTACTCCAACCGTTTAGCTACGATTCTTTTGAAACTTGTTACGTATTATCATTACCATGTGCATGTGCTATCCATATGTATGACTGACTGTACATCCATCCATCTGTCCAGAATGTATGTCTGTCCATCTCTGATAATCATTTCTTGTCAATGCAACTCCTGAAGTTCCCAATGGACTAACGCGAAATGTCGTGCACATTATAAGTATGATGTGCAGATGTGCATGTGCATTTTTCATTACAAAGTTATCCCCCTTTAAAAATCTTGAAGCCAGAATGACTGCATTGACAATCATTTTTTGTCAACACAATTCCTACCACAGTTTAGCTACGATTCTTTTGAAACTTAGTAATTGTTAACATCACCATGTGCATGTGCTATCCGTATGGCTGTACATCCATCCATCTGTCCAGAATATCTGTCTGTTTGTCCATCTATCTCTGACAATCATTTCTTGTCAACGCAACTCCTCATAAAGTTTCCAATGGCTTAACCTGAAATTTGGTGCACATTATCAGTATCATGTGCAAATATGCATGTGCTTTTTGCGGGCCCGGAAACTTATTCATTACATAGTTATACCCCCTTTAAATATCTTAAAACTGCATAACTTCAGAATACCTGCATGGATTCATGCAAAATTTTATCTGATTGTTTTTGTTACTACTGGTGGGGTGATATAGCGATCAGCATCTCTGTCAGTCCATCTGTCCACCCATCTGTCTATCCGTTTGTCTATTTGTCTGTAATCATTTCTTGTCAACAAAACTGCTCATACAGTTTAGCTGTTATTCCTGTGAACATTGGTAAATGTTGCCAGTACCACCTGAAGATGTGCATGTGCATTTTTCGGGAAAATCCATCCATATTTGCCTGAGTTATCTCCCTTGAAACGGGTAAAATTAATAAAATTAATTTCTTTTTCTGGCTAGAAATTCAAGAGTTTTAAGGCTGTGCTCGCAATCTTTTTCACTGCTCCTATTACTTCAATACGCAGTGATATGAGTTTGTTGGAGTTATGCTCCCTTTCGACTTAAGAAGTACGAAAAATATCAGGTTTCCACACTTTTTTTCGCACTCCTTCAAGATATTTAAGCGAAAATTGGTGCATCGCTTTAGTATAAGGAGTTTCATTGACTAGTATGGGGTGGGTGTGTTGGTCAGATTCATTGACTAGTATGGGGTGGGTGTGTTGGTCAGATTCATTGACTAGTATGGGGTGGGTGTGTTGGTCAGATTCATTGACTAGTATGGGGTGGGTGTGTTTGTCAGATTCAATGACCAGTGTGGGGTGAGTGTGTTGGTCAGATTCATTGACTAGTGTGGGGTGGGTGTGTGTCAGATTCATTGACTAGTATGGGGTGGGTGTGTTGGTCGGATTAATTGACTAGTATGGGGTGGGTGTTGGTCAGATTCATTGACCAGTATGGGGCGAGTGTGTGGTCAGAATCGTTGACCGGTATGGGGTGTGTGTGTTGGTCAGATTTACTGACCAGTATGGGTTGGGTGTGTTTGTCAGATTCATTGACCAGTATGGGGTGGGTGTGTTGGTCAGATTCATTGACCAGTGTGGGGTGAATGTATTGGTCAAATTCATTTAACCAGCAAGTGTGGTGGTGGTAAGATTAATTGACCGGTATGGGGAGGGTGTGTTGGTCAGATTCATTGACGGGTATGGGCCGAGTGTGTTGGTCAGATTCATTGATCAGTATGGGGTGGGTGCGTTGGTCAGATTAATTGACCAGTACAGGGTGGGTGTGTGGTCAGATTCATTTACGAGTATTGGGTGAGTGTTGGTCAGATTCATTTACCAGGATGGGGTGAGTGTGTTGGTCAGATTCATTGACTGGTGTGGGGTGAATGTGTTGGTCACATCCATTGACCGGTATGGGGTGAGTGTGTTGGTCAGATTCATTGACTAGTATGGGTCAGATTCATTGACCGGTATGTGGGGGGGGGGGGGAATTTGTTGGTCAGATTCATTTACTGGTAATGGATGAGGGTGTTGGTCAGATTCGTTGACCTGTATGTGTGAGTGTGTTGGTCAGATTCATTGACCAGTATGGGGTGGGTGTATTGGTCAGATTCATTGACTGGTATGGGGTGGGTGTGTTGGTCAGATTCATTGACCAGTATGGGGTGGGTGTGTGGTCAGATTCATTGACCGGTATGGGGTGGTGTGTTGGTCAGATTCAATAACTGGTATGGGGTGGGTGTGTTTGTCAGATTCATTGACCGGTATGGGGTGGGTGTGTTGGTCAGATTTATTGACCAGTATGAGGTGTGCTTCCTGTCCTTTCAGAGTTATTAGTATAAACCTTTTCAAACCATGATGATATAGGTCAACAGTTGCAACATTTTCATAGTCTTATATATCCACAAAAATTGATCAATAACATATCTTCATGACTATCACCATAGCTCATGACAATTCTTACAATGTTGTAATCGGATCTGAGCCTTTTGGTTTGAAGATCATCAAAGTGTAAGTGTTGTTAAGCTCTCAGCAGTGCGGCTTTGTTACAAAACTGGAGTGGGATTGCTGACTAATGCTTCAATTGCTATTTCAGCCATGGTTATTAGTCCCCTTCCAGTAAAACCAGTTGGGGGAGGGGGGGGGGGGATGAAGTGTGGGGGGGGGGGGAGGGGCCACTATAGGTTCGCACATCAAGTTCAAGTTCAATATTATTTATTTCATGGTTTATGTACATTTAAACAGATACTACAGGCAGTCCATCCAAGGCAATGCCTATAAAATGATGGACCCCCTACAAATATATATCACACTACATTACAAATAAGAGACACACAAAGAGGACAACAATAAAAAGCATTCACATAACTTACAATACATGAAAATACAGATGAAGAAATTAACACGTACTGTTTGTTGTAAAATATGTTTGGAGTGGGGGTTGGGGTGGATGTGCTCGCCATGGTTGATTACAATACATATCATACCATATTTATGTATCATCATTAATGCTTATCACAACAAATTGGTATGGCCTTATGCTATAAGTAACATTATTATTATTGTGATCATCAACATAATCATTGACATAATTAATTAATTAATAACACTGTTGTTGTTGTTGTTGTTGTTGTTATTGTTGTCGTTATTATTATTGTTAACATTATTATCTTAATTATAGTCAACTGTTCCTAATTATCATCATAGACATAATTATGTACATCAGGAACACCATTAATTTAATTTGTGTTTTGACTGAATACATCTGCCCTGTAACGGCCATGGTGGTCTTTGCATCATAGCCCTTGAAACACTGTTGATTGGGTATTAGGATTTTGTCACTAATTAATAGATGAGAATAGGTGTCCATTTTGGCTACAATGCTGGCCTCATGGCAGGTGTCTTCTCTGTCTATGTTTGGCAGCATTGTTACCAAAATGTACCCCTGTTTTGTTGACCATTGGGTTGATGTTGGGGACTTGCAGTGTGCCAAGGGTTATTTCAGTAGTTTCCTATTAAAAGGTTCTTTACAGTTTTCTTGTATGAGGTCTTAGTTAAAATTTGTGTGCGAACGTTTGCATCTGTATTATTCTATAATTCTATTGCGTGTGTGGAGGGTTTTTGCATGGATGTTCGTGTATGGCAGTGGCTCATGTAAAGGTTCTGTTTTGTTCAGGTGTTATATGAATGTATTTCGGTGTTGTTTTTGAAGAGGTTTGATAGTGGTGTCGGTAGGTTGCCGTTGTGGTAGTCTTTAAGGATTGAATATAATTGGATTTTCCTAATGTCTTCTAGCTTAAGTAGATTTTCTGTTTTGAAAATGCTTTGGCCCTCTGCTATTTGTGCAACTAGCTTAATGCTTTTCTTTTGTAGTGCTTTCAGTTTTGCTATTTATTTTGGTAGGTGTTAGTCCAGATCATGTTGCAGTAGGTGATGTGCGCTAATAGTAATGTGCTGTACAGTGTTTTTAATACATTTTTTGGAAAGTATAGTTTTAGTCGTTGCATGAAACCCACATTCTTTGCAACTTTAGCTGTAACAATTTCTATATGCTTCTCCCATGTAAGATTCTTGTCTAAATATACGCCTACAAATTTTGCAAATTGAGCTTCATGTATTACTTGATTATCAATAAAGAGTTTTGGGAGATTTTTGGATTTCAGTGTTTTTGTGAATAATAAATAATTAGTTTTGCTTACATTTAGTGACACCTTATTTACTTTAAACCAGCGGATTACATTTTCCATTTCATGATTTACATTTTAGCTCACCTGGCCTGAAAGGCCAAGTGAGCTTATGTCGTGCCGACCGTCCGTCGTCCGTCCATCAACTTTTCCTTTAAAATGACTTCTTCTCAAGAACCACTGGGCCGATTTCAATTATATTTGGCAGGAAGCCTCCATAGGGCATAGAGATTCAAGTTTGTTCAAATGAAGCCGATCAGCCAAAATCCAAGATGGCCGCCGGCCAAAATAGTCGATTTTTAGAAACCCTTTAAAAAATCTTCTCCGAAACTGCTGGAGGAATTGATTCAAAACTCATAACACATCATCTATTGCAGCGGTAGACCCAAGTTTGTTCAAGGCAACCTGATTGGCCTATTTGCCTGGTGGCCGTCTTGGATGACCTAGTTTCCTCGAAAATGACTTCTCCCGAACCGCTGAAGGGATAGGTCTGGAATTTGGTAAATATGCTTAGGGACCAAGGTCCATTCAAGTTTGTTCAGGGGAAATTCGTACGTTAAAAAACATGGCCGCGATCAACCAATCAAAATTTAGCGTTTGTTGGTCATATTGGCTTTTTTGTATTTGATGTATTTTGATGGCGAAAATTGCTTTATATATGCTTATCAGTGTGGCGAGGTCAAATATGCCACTTTCGAGACTATCAGATAAACGGTTTGGCTGCCATCTTGGTTTGTTTTCCCGCCATAGGCTCCCATAGTAAAGCAATGATGGGCCCATAGTAAAGCAATGGGGAATTCTTTAAATGACTTCTCAAGAACCACTGGGCCGATTTCAATTATATTTGGGAGGAAGCATTCATAGGGCATAGAGATCTAAGTTTGTTCAAATGAATCCGATCAACCAATTTGTCTGGGTTTTTTGGGTATTCTGATCACAAATTTGCAATTTTCAAAGCTGTCGGATAAACGGTTTGGTGGCCATCTTGGATCATTTTCCCGCCAAAAGCTCCCATACTAAAGCAATGGGAAATTTAAAATGTCTACTTTTCGAGACCTTATGGGACGATTTCAATTATATTTGGCAGGAAGCATCCTTAGGTTGTAGAGATCCAGATTTGTTCAAACGAAGCCGATCGACCAATTTGACCGGTTGCCATCTTGATTTTTGGCCGATTTTTTTTAAACGTCTTTAAAAATCTTCTCCGAAACCGCTTGGTGGATTGAAACAAACCCCATGAAATATGATCTAGGGCAAGAGCTGAGCCAAGTTTGTTCAAGGGAACTTGATTGGTCAAATGGTTCAGCGGCCATTTTGGTTGACCTAGTTTTAGCCAGAACAGCTTCTCCAGAACCGCTGAAGGGATCAAAATTTGGCAGATCTAATTAGGGATTAAGGGCCATTAAAGTTTATACAAGGGAAGTTGATCCGTTAAAAAAACATGGCCGCAGTGGGCCAATCAAAATACAGCATGTTTGGCAACCATATTGGAATTTTTTATTTGATGGATTTTGAAGCAAAAATTTGTTTAGTACAGGGTTATGAGTATGCTGATTTCAACCATGCCATTTCGGAATCTATCAGATAAACGGCTTGGCGGCATGTAGTAAAATTGGCATTTAGTACAGGTGGTCTTTATAGCATGTTTAACTGCATTCTAAAACCCTTGTAATCATTTGACAGAGTGACCAAACTCACTTAGCAGCAGTTGTTCACTAGTTCAAAATAATAATTTGACTGAAAGTCATTGCTGCCTTAGAATGCAACAACTTTCTATCAAATAAATATCAAAATATTCAAAGTCATATATGTCAGCATACACAATACATATCTTAGATATTTAGCCAGCATAGGAAAACATTTAATCTTGTAATTTAAAACCACAACTCTAATTCTCAGGATTGAAATGAAATTAATACCCTGTGAGGTAGTGAGCTGATGAAGTGTACCATATTCACATACTGATTCTAAAAGATTTATTTAATTAATTCATCATTAACCCTTTAACACTCATATCAGGCAAAAATGGCTTCTGCAGTGGTCGTGAGAAATGTCCATTTGCCGACGAAAAGAAGACTGTTTTTGATAACCGAGCCAGTC
The DNA here is from genome assembly GCA_034401795.1 of Chaetoderma sp. LZ-2023a. NCBI lineage: Eukaryota > Metazoa > Mollusca > Caudofoveata > Chaetodermatida > Chaetodermatidae > Chaetoderma > Chaetoderma sp. LZ-2023a. The sequence goes on from CM067365.1 coordinate 86,074,924, forward strand.
ATTCCAGTGATAAATTTTCAAAAATAGTCTTCTCTTGGTCTGCAAGTGGACATTTTCTTTGAGAAAAATTAAATTATTTTGAATAAATTTGAGGGTTAAAGGGTTAAAGCCAATTAATTCTAGCAATGAATTTAGTTGAGTATTGCGTTATTCACAAGTTTTGTTGGATAGCATGTAGCATGGTGACGGACATTTTGAAAATGTTTTTGCTGATGATGTCTGTTACTGTCAAGAGCAGCAACAGTTTTCAGCATGACTATTCAACCCTTGTCACACCAATGTCTAGAGATTAATTGTTACAAAGCCAGTATTAGAAAGGCTGGTGTACAGTTTGTAAACACCATTGCTGAAGACCATTGCTGTCATAGACAGTACTGTTGCTTTTATACAATTGACAGCAACAGCTTACACAACAGCTGTTAAGCAACAGCTTAGCGCATTATTTCCAGTTAAATGCGTTAATAAGATTCGCTTCTTATCAATTTATTATTATTAGCTCACCTGGCTATCGATATCAGAGGACACAATATCTTACCTATTTTGCTAGGTTAGGAAAACGGTTAACCCTTTAGCCATCATATCAGCCAAAAACGGCTTCGGCAGTGGTCTTGATAAATGTCCATTTGCAGACCAAATGAAGACTTTTTTTAAATTTTTACCATTGGAATGACACTCTTTTTAATGAGCCAGTCATTCCAGTGGTAAATTTTCAAAAATAGTCTTGGTCTGCAAATAGACATTTTCTATGAGAAAATTGAACTTTTCTTAAATTCAATGGTTAAATGATTAATTAATGTGCATTTGGATTTTTATTTCCACCATCCATTGACATATGACAGCTTTTATTACCATAATAGATAAAAACTAAATTAACAGGTTAACCTTTTCCCTGCACCTGCTGCCTAAATATTTAAGATATGTATTGTATACTCTGATACCTATACTATTAAAGTATTTTGAAATGTATTTGATTCATTGAAAGTTGTTGCTGCCTAAGTCAGCTATGACTAAGTCAAATTTTTTTTTTTTTAAAACTGCAGCATCGTGAACTTGGCCATTCAGCAGGATGTACACGTGTTAAAAGGATGGTTTGGAATATACTCAGTTGAACCTGCTATAAAGACCATCTGTATTAACCCTTCTTAAATTAGTTTAACGGAAAGCCAATGTTGCCTAAGGCACAACGGCTTCGCGTCAAATTAATTTCAAAATATTCAACAAAATAAGTTTTATATCATAAAGAATATACTTTTTCCGGGATTTATGGGTGAAAGGGTTAAGAGACCACCTGCCTTAAAGACTATTTTCTTCATTTGCTAAATGCAATTAAGCAATGTATTTGAAACTTTATTATCCCTTTAATGGTCAAACCAGCGAAAACCTGCCTCTGCAGTGGCCTTGAGGAATGTCGATTTGCAGGCCAGCATGAGTATTTTTGAAAAATTACCACTGGAATGACTGGCTCGATAATCAAGCCAGTCATTCCAGTGATACATTTTCAAAATGTTCCATATCTTGGCCTGCAAATAGACATAACCTGAAATTTTTGTTTTACTGAAAAATCATGACCATTAAAGGGTTAAGAAACCAGCTACCATAAGAGGCTGTCTTCTGATTCTCACTTGAGGGGTGTCTTAATACAAGTTTGACTGCATGTCATCAATTTCTCTTGTTAGTACTGATGTCTTCTATTTTGCTTAAATATTGTTCAAAAGAACCTTTGCAAAATAACCATTTGACTGAGTCATTGGAAGTGGCACTGATTGATGTAAAACTCCATAAAGATTAGATGAGTTGTAAATGTTCCAGGTGAGCCACACAGGCCCCTTAGGATCTCTTGTTCTCCGGAAGCGCTGAATGGATCGGGCCGAAATTTGGCAGATATGATTAGGGCCTAAGGGCCATTAAAGTTTGTTCAAGAGAAGTTGATCCGTCAAAAAACATGGTGCAGTCGGCCAATCAAAATACAGCGTGCTTGGTGGCCATATTGGATTTTTTTATTTGATGGATTTTGAGGCTGAAATTGGTTTTATATAGGTTTTTTGGGTATTCTGATCACAAATTTGCAATTTTCAAAGCTGTCGGATAAACGGTTTGGTGGCCATCTTGGATCATTTTCCCGCCAAAAGCTCCCATACTAAAGCAATGGGAAATTTAAAATGTCTACTTTTCGAGACCTTATGGGACGATTTCAATTATATTTGGCAGGAAGCATCCTTAGGTTGTAGAGATTCAGATTTGTTCAAACGAAGCCGATCGACCAATTTGGCCGGTTGCCATCTTGATTTTTGGCCGATTTTTTTTAAACGTCTTTAAAAATCTTCTCCGAAACCGCTTGGTGGATTGAAACAAACCCCATGAAATATGATCTAGGGCAAGAGCTGAGCCAAGTTTGTTCAAGGGAACTTGATTGGTCAAATGGTTCAGCGGCCATTTTGGTTGACCTAGTTTTAGCCAAAACAGCTTCTCCAGAACCGCTGAAGGGATCAAAATTTGGCAGATCTAATTAGGGATTAAGGGCCATTAAAGTTTATTCAAGGGAAGTTGATCCGTTAAAAAAACATGGCCGCAGTGGGCCAATCAAAATACAGCATGTTTGGCAGCCATATTGGATTTTTTTATTTGATGGATTTTGAAGCAAAAATGTGTTTAGTACAGGGTTATGAGTATGCTGATTTCAACCATGCCATTTCGGAATCTATCAGATAAACGGCTTGGCGGCATGTAGTAAAATTGGCATTTAGTACAGGTGGTCTTTATAGCATGTTTAACTGCATTCTAAAACCCTTGTAATCATTTGACAGAGTGACCAAACTCACTTAGCAGCAGTTGTTCACTAGTTCAAAATAATAATTTGACTGAAAGTCATTGCTGCCTTAGAATGCAACAACTTTCTATCAAATAAATATCAAAATATTCAAAGTCATATATGTCAGCATACACAATACATATCTTAGATATTTAGCCAGCATAGGAAAACATTTAATCTTGTAATTTAAAACCACAACTCTAATTCTCAGGATTGAAATGAAATTAATACCCTGTGAGGTAGTGAGCTGATGAAGTGTACCATATTCACATACTGATTCTAAAAGATTTATTTAATTAATTCATCATTAACCCTTTAACACTCATATCAGCCAAAAATGGCTTCTGCAGTGGTCGTGAGAAATGTCCATTTGCCGACGAAAAGAAGACTGTTTTTGATAACCGAGCCAGTCATTCCAGTGATAAATTTTCAAAAATAGTCTTCTCTTGGTCTGCAAGTGGACATTTTCTTTGAGAAAATTTAAATTATTTTGAATAAATTTGAGGGTTAAAGGGTTAAAGCCAATTAATTCTAGCAATGAATTTAGTTGAGTATTGCGTTATTCACAAGTTTTGTTGGATAGCATGTAGCATGGTGACGGACATTTTGAAAATGTTTTTGCTGATGATGTCTGTTACTGTCAAGAGCAGCAACAGTTTTCAGCATGACTATTCAACCCTTGTCACACCAATGTCTAGAGATTAATTGTTACAAAGCCAGTATTAGAAAGGCTGGTGTACAGTTTGTAAACACCATTGCTGAAGACCATTGCTGTCATAGACAGTACTGTTGCTTTTATACAATTGACAGCAACAGCTTACACAACAGCTGTTAAGCAACAGCTTAGCGCATTATTTCCAGTTAAATGCGTTAATAAGATTCGCTTCTTATCAATTTATTATTATTAGCTCACCTGGCTATCGATATCAGAGGACACAATGTCTTACCTATTTTGCTAGGTTAGGAAAACGGTTAACCCTTTAGCCATCATATCAGCCAAAAACGGCTTCGGCAGTGGTCTTGAGAAATGTCCATTTGCAGACCAAATGAAGACTATTTTTTTTAATTTTTACCATTGGAATGACAGACTCTTTTTAATGAGCCAGTCATTCCAGTGGTAAATTTTCAAAAATAGTCTTGGTCTGCAAATAGACATTTTCTATGAGAAAATTGAACTTTTCTTAAATTCAATGGTTAAATGATTAATTAATGTGCATTTGGAGTTTTATTTCCACCATCCATTGACATATGACAGCTTTTATTACCATAATAGATATAAACTAAATTAACAGGTTAACCTTTTCCCTGCACCTGCTGCCTAAATATTTAAGATATGTATTGTATACGCTGATACTTATACTATTAAAGTATTTTGAAATGTATTTGATTCATTGAAAGTTGTTGCTGCCTAAGTCAGCTATGACTAAGTCAAATTATTTTTTTTTTTAAACTGCAGCATCGTGAACTTGGCCATTCAGCAGGATGTACACGTGTTAAAAGGATGGTTTGGAATATACTCAGTTGAACCTGCTATAAAGACCATCTGTATTAACCCTTCTTAAATTAGTTTAACGGAAAGCCAATGTTGCCTAAGGCACAACGGCTTCGCGTCAAATTAATTTCAAAATATTCAACAAAATAAGTTTTATATCATAAAGAATATACTTTTTCCGGGATTTATGGGTGAAAGGGTTAAGAGACCACCTGCCTTAAAGACTATTTTCTTCATTTGCTAAATGCAATTAAGCAATGTATTTGAAACTTTATTATCCCTTTAATGGTCAAACCAGCGAAAACCTGCCTCTGCAGTGGCCTTGAGGAATGTCGATTTGCAGGCCAGCATGAGTATTTTTGAAAATTTACCACTGGAATGACTGGCTCGATAATCAAGCCAGTCATTCCAGTGATACATTTTCAAAATGTTCCATATCTTGGCCTGCAAATAGACATAACCTGAAATTTTTGTTTTACTGAAAAATCATGACCATTAAAGGGTTAAGAAACCAGCTACCATAAGAGGCTGTCTTCTGATTCTCACTTGAGGGGTGTCTTAATACAAGTTTGACTGCATGTCATCAATTTCTCTTGTTAGTACTGATGTCTTCTATTTTGCTTAAATATTGTTCAAAAGAACCTTTGCAAAATAACCATTTGACTGAGTCATTGGAAGTGGCACTGATTGATGTAAAACTCCATAAAGATTAGTTGAGTTGTAAATGTTCCAGGTGAGCCACACAGGCCCCTTAGGATCTCTTGTTCTCCGGAAGCGCTGAATGGATCGGGCCGAAATTTGGCAGATATGATTAGGGCCTAAGGGCCATTAAAGTTTGTTCAAGAGAAGTTGATCCGTCAAAAAACATGGTGCAGTCGGCCAATCAAAATACAGCGTGCTTGGTGGCCATATTGGATTTTTTTATTTGATGGATTTTGAGGCTGAAATTGGTTTTATATAGGTTTTTTGGGTATTCTGATCACAAATTTGCAATTTTCAAAGCTGTCGGATAAACGGTTTGGTGGCCATCTTGGATCATTTTCCCGCCAAAAGCTCCCATACTAAAGCAATGGGAAATTTAAAATGTCTACTTTTCGAGACCTTATGGGACGATTTCAATTATATTTGGCAGGAAGCATCCTTAGGTTGTAGAGATTCAGATTTGTTCAAACGAAGCCGATCGACCAATTTGGCCGGTTGCCATCTTGATTTTTGGCCGATTTTTTTTAAACGTCTTTAAAAATCTTCTCCGAAACCGCTTGGTGGATTGAAACAAACCCCATGAAATATGATCTAGGGCAAGAGCTGAGCCAAGTTTGTTCAAGGGAACTTGATTGGTCAAATGGTTCAGCGGCCATTTTGGTTGACCTAGTTTTAGCCAAAACAGCTTCTCCAGAACCGCTGAAGGGATCAAAATTTGGCAGATCTAATTAGGGATTAAGGGCCATTAAAGTTTATTCAAGGGAAGTTGATCCGTTAAAAAAACATGGCCGCAGTGGGCCAATCAAAATACAGCATGTTTGGCAGCCATATTGGATTTTTTTATTTGATGGATTTTGAAGCAAAAATTTGTTTAGTACAGGGTTATGAGTATGCTGATTTCAACCATGCCATTTCGGAATCTATCAGATAAACGGCTTGGCGGCATGTAGTAAAATTGGCATTTAGTACAGGTGGTCTTTATAGCATGTTTAACTGCATTCTAAAACCCTTGTAATCATTTGACAGAGTGACCAAACTCACTTAGCAGCAGTTGTTCACTAGTTCAAAATAATAATTTGACTGAAAGTCATTGCTGCCTTAGAATGCAACAACTTTCTATCAAATAAATATCAAAATATTCAAAGTCATATATGTCAGCATACACAATACATATCTTAGATATTTAGCCAGCATAGGAAAACATTTAATCTTGTAATTTAAAACCACAACTCTAATTCTCAGGATTGAAATGAAATTAATACCCTGTGAGGTAGTGAGCTGATGAAGTGTACCATATTCACATACTGATTCTAAAAGATTTATTTAATTAATTCATCATTAACCCTTTAACACTCATATCAGCCAAAAATGGCTTCTGCAGTGGTCGTGAGAAATGTCCATTTGCCGACGAAAAGAAGACTGTTTTTGATAACCGAGCCAGTCATTCCAGTGATAAATTTTCAAAAATAGTCTTCTCTTGGTCTGCAAGTGGACATTTTCTTTGAGAAAATTTAAATTATTTTGAATAAATTTGAGGGTTAAAGGGTTAAAGCCAATTAATTCTAGCAATGAATTTAGTTGAGTATTGCGTTATTCACAAGTTTTGTTGGATAGCATGTAGCATGGTGACGGACATTTTGAAAATGTTTTTGCTGATGATGTCTGTTACTGTCAAGAGCAGCAACAGTTTTCAGCATGACTATTCAACCCTTGTCACACCAATGTCTAGAGATTAATTGTTACAAAGCCAGTATTAGAAAGGCTGGTGTACAGTTTGTAAACACCATTGCTGAAGACCATTGCTGTCATAGACAGTACTGTTGCTTTTATACAATTGACAGCAACAGCTTACACAACAGCTGTTAAGCAACAGCTTAGCGCATTATTTCCAGTTAAATGCGTTAATAAGATTCGCTTCTTATCAATTTATTATTATTAGCTCACCTGGCTATCGATATCAGAGGACACAATGTCTTACCTATTTTGCTAGGTTAGGAAAACGGTTAACCCTTTAGCCATCATATCAGCCAAAAACGGCTTCGGCAGTGGTCTTGAGAAATGTCCATTTGCAGACCAAATGAAGACTATTTTTTTTAATTTTTACCATTGGAATGACAGACTCTTTTTAATGAGCCAGTCATTCCAGTGGTAAATTTTCAAAAATAGTCTTGGTCTGCAAATAGACATTTTCTATGAGAAAATTGAACTTTTCTTAAATTCAATGGTTAAATGATTAATTAATGTGCATTTGGAGTTTTATTTCCACCATCCATTGACATATGACAGCTTTTATTACCATAATAGATAAAAACTAAATTAACAGGTTAACCTTTTCCCTGCACCTGCTGCCTAAATATTTAAGATATGTATTGTATACTCTGATACCTATACTATTAAAGTATTTTGAAATGTATTTGATTCATTGAAAGTTGTTGCTGCCTAAGTCAGCTATGACTAAGTCAAATAATTTTTTTTTTTAAACTGCAGCATCGTGAACTTGGCCATTCAGCAGGATGTACACGTGTTAAAAGGATGGTTTGGAATATACTCAGTTGAACCTGCTATAAAGACCATCTGTATTAACCCTTCTTAAATTAGTTTAACGGAAAGCCAATGTTGCCTAAGGCACAACGGCTTCGCGTCAAATTAATTTCAAAATATTCAACAAAATAAGTTTTATATCATAAAGAATATACTTTTTCCGGGATTTATGGGTGAAAGGGTTAAGAGACCACCTGCCGTAAAGACTATTTTCTTCATTTGCTAAATGCAATTAAGCAATGTATTTGAAACTTTATTATCCCTTTAATGGTCAAACCAGCGAAAACCTGCCTCTGCAGTGGCCTTGAGGAATGTCGATTTGCAGGCCAGCATGAGTATTTTTGAAAATTTACCACTGGAATGACTGGCTCGATAATCAAGCCAGTCATTCCAGTGATACATTTTCAAAATGTTCCATATCTTGGCCTGCAAATAGACATAACCTGAAATTTTTGTTTTACTGAAAAATCATGACCATTAAAGGGTTAAGAAACCAGCTACCATAAGAGGCTGTCTTCTGATTCTCACTTGAGGGGTGTCTTAATACAAGTTTGACTGCATGTCATCAATTTCTCTTGTTAGTACTGATGTCTTCTATTTTGCTTAAATATTGTTCAAAAGAACCTTTGCAAAATAACCATTTGACTGAGTCATTGGAAGTGGCACTGATTGATGTAAAACTCCATAAAGATTAGTTGAGTTGTAAATGTTCCAGGTGAGCCACACAGGCCCCTTAGGATCTCTTGTTCTCCGGAAGCGCTGAATGGATCGGGCCGAAATTTGGCAGATATGATTAGGGCCTAAGGGCCATTAAAGTTTGTTCAAGAGAAGTTGATCCGTCAAAAAACATGGTGCAGTCGGCCAATCAAAATACAGCGTGCTTGGTGGCCATATTGGATTTTTTTATTTGATGGATTTTGAGGCTGAAATTGGTTTTATATAGGTTTTTTGGGTATTCTGATCACAAATTTGCAATTTTCAAAGCTGTCGGATAAACGGTTTGGTGGCCATCTTGGATCATTTTCCCGCCAAAAGCTCCCATACTAAAGCAATGGGAAATTTAAAATGTCTACTTTTCGAGACCTTATGGGACGATTTCAATTATATTTGGCAGGAAGCATCCTTAGGTTGTAGAGATTCAGATTTGTTCAAACGAAGCCGATCGACCAATTTGGCCGGTTGCCATCTTGATTTTTGGCCGATTTTTTTTAAACGTCTTTAAAAATCTTCTCCGAAACCGCTTGGTGGATTGAAACAAACCCCATGAAATATGATCTAGGGCAAGAGCTGAGCCAAGTTTGTTCAAGGGAACTTGATTGGTCAAATGGTTCAGCGGCCATTTTGGTTGACCTAGTTTTAGCCAAAACAGCTTCTCCAGAACCGCTGAAGGGATCAAAATTTGGCAGATCTAATTAGGGATTAAGGGCCATTAAAGTTTATTCAAGGGAAGTTGATCCGTTAAAAAAACATGGCCGCAGTGGGCCAATCAAAATACAGCATGTTTGGCAGCCATATTGGATTTTTTTATTTGATGGATTTTGAAGCAAAAATTTGTTTAGTACAGGGTTATGAGTATGCTGATTTCAACCATGCCATTTCAGAATCTATCAGATAAACGGCTTGGCGGCATGTAGTAAAATTGGCATTTAGTACAGGTGGTCTTTATAGCATGTTTAACTGCATTCTAAAACCCTTGTAATCATTTGACAGAGTGACCAAACTCACTTAGCAGCAGTTGTTCACTAGTTCAAAATAATAATTTGACTGAAAGTCATTGCTGCCTTAGAATGCAACAACTTTCTATCAAATAAATATCAAAATATTCAAAGTCATATATGTCAGCATACACAATACATATCTTAGATATTTAGCCAGCATAGGAAAACATTTAATCTTGTAATTTAAAACCACAACTCTAATTCTCAGGATTGAAATGAAATTAATACCCTGTGAGGTAGTGAGCTGATGAAGTGTACCATATTCACATACTGATTCTAAAAGATTTATTTAATTAATTCATCATTAACCCTTTAACACTCATATCAGCCAAAAATGGCTTCTGCAGTGGTCGTGAGAAATGTCCATTTGCCGACGAAAAGAAGACTGTTTTTGATAACCGAGCCAGTCATTCCAGTGATAAATTTTCAAAAATAGTCTTCTCTTGGTCTGCAAGTGGACATTTTCTTTGAGAAAAATTAAATTATTTTGAATAAATTTGAGGGTTAAAGGGTTAAAGCCAATTAATTCTAGCAATGAATTTAGTTGAGTATTGCGTTATTCACAAGTTTTGTTGGATAGCATGTAGCATGGTGACGGACATTTTGAAAATGTTTTTGCTGATGATGTCTGTTACTGTCAAGAGCAGCAACAGTTTTCAGCATGACTATTCAACCCTTGTCACACCAATGTCTAGAGATTAATTGTTACAAAGCCAGTATTAGAAAGGCTGGTGTACAGTTTGTAAACACCATTGCTGAAGACCATTGCTGTCATAGACAGTACTGTTGCTTTTATACAATTGACAGCAACAGCTTACACAACAGCTGTTAAGCAACAGCTTAGCGCATTATTTCCAGTTAAATGCGTTAATAAGATTCGCTTCTTATCAATTTATTATTATTAGCTCACCTGGCTATCGATATCAGAGGACACAATATCTTACCTATTTTGCTAGGTTAGGAAAACGGTTAACCCTTTAGCCATCATATCAGCCAAAAACGGCTTCGGCAGTGGTCTTGATAAATGTCCATTTGCAGACCAAATGAAGACTTTTTTTAAATTTTTACCATTGGAATGACACTCTTTTTAATGAGCCAGTCATTCCAGTGGTAAATTTTCAAAAATAGTCTTGGTCTGCAAATAGACATTTTCTATGAGAAAATTGAACTTTTCTTAAATTCAATGGTTAAATGATTAATTAATGTGCATTTGGATTTTTATTTCCACCATCCATTGACATATGACAGCTTTTATTACCATAATAGATAAAAACTAAATTAACAGGTTAACCTTTTCCCTGCACCTGCTGCCTAAATATTTAAGATATGTATTGTATACTCTGATACCTATACTATTAAAGTATTTTGAAATGTATTTGATTCATTGAAAGTTGTTGCTGCCTAAGTCAGCTATGACTAAGTCAAATTATTTTTTTTTTTAAACTGCAGCATCGTGAACTTGGCCATTCAGCAGGATGTACACGTGTTAAAAGGATGGTTTGGAATATACTCAGTTGAACCTGCTATAAAGACCATCTGTATTAACCCTTCTTAAATTAGTTTAACGGAAAGCCAATGTTGCCTAAGGCACAACGGCTTCGCGTCAAATTAATTTCAAAATATTCAACAAAATAAGTTTTATATCATAAAGAATATACTTTTTCCGGGATTTATGGGTGAAAGGGTTAAGAGACCACCTGCCTTAAAGACTATTTTCTTCATTTGCTAAATGCAATTAAGCAATGTATTTGAAACTTTATTATCCCTTTAATGGTCAAACCAGCGAAAACCTGCCTCTGCAGTGGCCTTGAGGAATGTCGATTTGCAGGCCAGCGTGAGTATTTTTGAAAATTTACCACTGGAATGACTGGCTCGATAATCAAGCCAGTCATTCCAGTGATACATTTTCAAAATGTTCCATATCTTGGCCTGCAAATAGACATAACCTGAAATTTTTGTTTTACTGAAAAATCATGACCATTAAAGGGTTAAGAAACCAGCTACCATAAGAGGCTGTCTTCTGATTCTCACTTGAGGGGTGTCTTAATACAAGTTTGACTGCATGTCATCAATTTCTGTTGTTAGTACTGATGTCTTCTATTTTGCTTAAATATTGTTCAAAAGAACCTTTGCAAAATAACCATTTGACTGAGTCATTGGAAGTGGCACTGATTGATGTAAAACTCCATAAAGATTAGTTGAGTTGTAAATGTTCCAGGTGAGCCACACAGGCCCCTTAGGATCTCTTGTTCTCCGGAAGCGCTGAATGGATCGGGCCGAAATTTGGCAGATATGATTAGGGCCTAAGGGCCATTAAAGTTTGTTCAAGAGAAGTTGATCCGTCAAAAAACATGGCCGCCGTGGGCCAATCAAAATATAGTATGTTTTTGGCCATATTATATTTTTTATTTGATGGATTTTGAGGCCGAAATTGTTTTTATGTGTTTTTAGGTATTCTGATCTCAAATTTGTAATTTTCGAAACTGTCGGATAAATGGTTTGCTGGCCATCTTGTTGATAAAGAGCATTCTAGTGTTACATATGCAATGGCGACCGTCCGTCGTCTGGCGTCTGTCAACTTTTCCTTTAAACAACTTCTCAAGAACCACTGGGCCGATTTAAATTATATTTGGCAGGAAGCATCCTTAGGGTATAGGGATTCAAGTTTGTGCAAATGGGGCCGGTCGGCCAAAATCCAAGATGGCCATCTGCCAGATCGGCCGATTTTGAGAAATGTCTTTGAAAATCTCCGAAACCGCTCAGGGGATCGATTCAAAATTCATGGAATATCATCTAGGCGTGTAGCTGAACCAAGTTTGTACAAGGGAACTTGATACTCCATATGGTTTGGCAGCCTTCTTGGATGACCTACTTTTCGCGAAAACGACTTCTCAAGAACCACTGAATGGATCGGGCCCAAATTTGGGAAATATTGTTAGCTCACCTGGCCTGAAAGGCCAAGTGAGCTTATGTTGTGGCGACCGTCCATTGTGTGTCCGTCATCCATCCGTCCATCAATTTTTCCTATAAATGACTTCTCAAGAACCGCTGGGCCAATTTCAATTATATTTGTTAGGACGCATCCTTAGGGCATAGGGATCCAAGTTTGTTCAAATGAAGCCAATCGGCCAATTAGGCCGGTAGCCATCTTGGATTTTGGCCAATTTTTTAAAATGTCTTTAAAAATCTTCTTCGAAACCGCTTGAGGGATTGAAGGAAACGTGATGAAATATGATCTAGGGCAAGAGCTCAACCAAATTTGTTCAAGGGAACTTAATTGGTCAAATAATTTGGCGGCCATCTTGGTTAACCTAGTTTTAGCGAAAATAACTTCTCCAGAACTGCTGAAGAGATCAGGCCGAAATTTAGCAGATATGATTAGGGACTAAGGGCCAGTAAAGTTTGTTCAAGAGAAGTTGATCCGTCAAAAAACATGGCCGCCATGGGCCAATCAAAATATAGCATGTTTGGCGGCCATATTGGATTTTTTTATTTGATGGGTTTTGAGGCCGAAATTGGGTTTATATAGGTTTTTGGGTATTCTGATCTCAAATTTGCAATTTTCGAAACTGTCAGATAAACGGTTTGGCGGCCATCTTGGATCATTTTCCCGCCAAAATCTCCCATACTAAAGCAATGGGAAATTTAAAATATCTTCTCTAGAACTGCTGGGCCGATTTCAATTATATTTGGCATGAAGAATCCTTAAGGCATAGCGATTCAAATCTTGGATTTTGGGCGATTTTTAGAAATGTCTTTAAAATTCTCCCAAACCATTTGAGGGATCGATTCAAAACTCACGAAATATGATCTAGGGTAAGCGCTGAATCAAGTTTGTTCAAGGGAACTTGATTGACGAAATGGTTCAGCGGCCATCTTGGATGACCTAATTTTCACAAAAACTAGTTCCCCAGACCCGCTGAAACGATCAGGCCAAAATTTGTGATATATAATTAGCAACTAAGGGCGATTAAGATTTGTTCAAGAGAAGTTGATTCATCAAAAAACATGGCCGCGGTGGACCAATCAAAATATAGTGTGTTTGGCAGCCATACTGGATTTTTTTATTTGATGGATTTTGAGGCCGAAATTCGTTTTATATACATGTATGTTTTTGGGTATTCTGATCTCAAATTTGCAATTTTCGAAACTGTCGGATAAATGGTTTGGCAGCCATCTTGGATCATTTTCCCGCCAAAAGCTCACATACTAAAGCAATGGGAAATTTAAAAGGTCTTCTCGAGGACTACTGGGCCGATTTGAATTTGATATCTGGCAGGAAGCATCCTTATGGCATAGAAATTTCATTTTGTTCAAACGAAGCTGATCGGCCAATTTGGCCGGTGGCCATCTTTGATTTTGGCTGATTTTTAGAAATGTCTAAAAATTATGTTCTCCGAAACGGCTTGGGGAATCGATTCAAAACTTATGAAACCTCATCTAGGCAAAGAGGTAAGCCAAGTTTGTTCAAGACAAGTTGATTGACCAAATGGTTCAGCAGCCATCTTGGATGACCTAGTTTTCCCGAAAACGACTTCTCCAGAACCACTGAATGGATCAGGACAAAATTTGGGAGATATGATTAGGGACTAAGGGTCATTAAAGTTTGTTCAAGGGAAGTTGCTCCGTCAAAAAACATGTCCGCCGTGGGCCAATCAAAATGTAGCGTGTTTGGCGGACATAGTGGATTTTTTTATTTGATGGATTTTGAGGCCAAAATTGGTTCTATATAAGTTTTTGGGTATTCTGAGCTCAAATTTGCAATTTTCGAAACTGTCGGATACACGGTTTGGCGGCCATCTTGCATAATTTTCTCGTCAAAAGCTCCCATGCTTAAGCAATGGGAAATTAAAATATCTTCTCGAGAACTACCAGGCCGATTTGTATTATATTCGGCAGGAAGCATCCTTAGGGCATAAGGATCCAAGTTTGTTCAAATGAACCCAATCAGCCAATTTGCCCAGTGGCCATTTTGGATTTCGGCCAATTTCAGGAAATGTCTATAAATTTTCTCCGAAACCACTTGCAGAATCTTCATCTAGGCCACGAGGTAAGCCAAGTTTGTTCAAGAGGACTTGATTTACCAAATGGTTAGACGACCATCTTGGATGACCTGGTTTTCACGAAAATGACTCCTTCAGAACCGCTGAAGGGATCAAACCAAAATTTGGGCCATTAAAGTTTGTGCAAGGGAAGTTGATCCATCAAAAAAACATGGGCGCCGTGGGCCAATCAAAATGTAGTCTGTTTGGCGGCCATATTGCACTTGCAAAAATGTCCACCAACTCATTTAAAAGACTGCTAAACCACCCACCAACAATTTTGACAAAAATTGATGGTGCTCCAGGTGAGCGACACGGGCCCCTTGGGCCTCTTGTTATATACAATGTAGGGTATCTATATCCGTCCGTCCATCAAAAAGCATTGGTATCATCTGCAAACAGGATTAGTGATAGTTGGTTGCATATTGGTGGGTAGATCGTTCATATATAATAGAAAGAGCAGCGGGCCAAGTATTGATCCTTGAGGAACACCACAATAATTTTCTATTTTCTGACAAGACGCCATTATATTAGACGCACTGCACTCTGTCGGTTAGATAGCTTTTAATCCAATCGAGTGCTACGCTGCGTATTCCATAATAGGTGAATTTTTCAATTACAATTTTATGATCTATGTGATCGAATGCCTTTGACAGGTCTAAGAATATTCCTAAAATGTGTTCTTTATTTTCAAGTGAATTTGAAATTCTTTCTATCATGTCCATGATTGCCATCATAGTTGAATGTTTCTCTCGGAATTGTGATTGTGATTGATATATAATAGAATTTTTGTCTAGATATTTCATTAGTTGTTTATAATAGTCTTTCAAGTAGCTTTGAAAAAAGTGGTAGTACTGAGACAGGCCGGTAGTTAGTGAAATCAGAGGAGTCCTTGGCTTTGTATATAGGTGTTACTTGTGCCGACTTCCGTCTTGATGGGAATACGCCTTGTGCTAAAGAAAGGTTGCAGATATGAGATCTAAGTTTGTTCAAACGAAGCAGATAGGTCAAATTCCAAGATGGCCGCCGGCCAAAATGGCTGATTTTTAGAAACACTAAAAAATCTTCTCCAAAACCGCTGGAGGAATTGATTCAAAACTCATAACACATCATCTGTGGCAACGGTAGACCCAAGTTTGTTCAAGGCAACCTGATTGGCCGATTTGCTTGGCGACCATCTTGGATGACCTAGTTTTCGCGAAAACGACTTCTCCCGAACCGCTGAAGGGATAGAGCTGAAATTTTATAAATATGCTTAGGGACCAAGCGCCTTTCAAGTTTTTTCAAGGGAAGTTTGTTTGTTAAAAAATATGGCCGCCATCAACCAATCAAAATTTAGCGTTTCTTGGAAATATTGGCTTTTTTGTATTTGATGTATTTTGATGGCGAAAATCGCTTTATATATGCTTATCAGTGTGGCGAATTCAAATATGCCACTTTCGAGACTGTCGGATAAACGGTTTTCCTACCATCTTGGTTTGTTTTCCCGCCATAGTAAAGCAATGGGCCCATAGTAAAGCAGCGGGGAATTCTTTAAACGACTTCTTCTCAAGAACCACTGGGCCGATTTCAATTATATTTGGGAGCAAGCATTCATAGGGCATAGAGATCTAAGTTTGTTCAAACGAAGCTGATCGGTCAAAATCCAAGATGGCCACCAGCCAAAATGGCCGATTTTTAGACACTTTAAAAAATCGTCTAGGAAACCGCAAGAGGAATTGATTGAATACTCATAACACATCATCTATGGCGGCCATCTTGGATGACGTAGTTTTCACGAAAACGACTTCTCCCGAACCGCTGAAGGGATAGTACTGAAATTTCGTAAATATGCTTAGGGACCAAGGGCCATTCAAATTTGTTCAAAGGAAGTTTGTACGTTAAAAAACATGGCCGGCATCAACCAATCAAAATTTAGCTTTTTGTCATATTGGCTTTTTTGTATTTGATGTGTTTTGATAGCGAAAATTGCTGTATATATGCTTATCAGGGTGGCGAGTTCAAATATGCCACTTTTGAGACTGTTGGATAAACGGTTTGACTGCCATCTTGGTTAGTTTTCCTGCCATAGGCTCCCATAGTAAAGCAATGGGCTCATAGTAAAGCAATGGGGAATTCTTTAAACTTCTCAAGAACCACTGGGCCGATTTCAATTATATTTGGCAGAATGCAGCCTTAGGGCATTGAGGTCTAAGTTTGTTCAAACGAAGCTGATCGGCCAAAATCCATGATGGCCACCGGCTAAACCAGTCAATTTTTAGAAATGGCTTGGGGGTTGATTCAAAACTCATGAAACATCATCTAATGCAGGAGGAGAACTAATTTGTTCAAGAGAACCTGATTGGTCCATTGGCTTGGTGGCCATCTTGGATGACATAGTTTTCGCGAAAACAACTTCGTATCCAGAATCGTTGAACGGATTGGGCCGAAATTTGTGAGATAGGATAAGGGACCCTAGGGCTGTTAAGTTTTGTTCAAAAGTAGTTGATACATAAAGAAACATGGCTTCTGTTTTCTTGTTATAGTTCTGCTCAACTCTGTAGGGTTCTACTTATTGTTGATGGCCTTTCTGTTTGAAATGCCTATGATGCAGGTGAGCGATACAGGCCCCGTGGGCCTCTTGTTCATGGAGAATGCTTGTTGTGAAAATCCATGTTTTCAAAATATCATAGATTGAAAGTTATACCTGAGAGTATCTCAAGGTGCAGTAACTCCTGTTTCAAATTATGCTTTTTAGGAATCAATCATAAGGAGTTAGCTTTCTTTTTCCCAATTTCTTGATCAACCTTTCGAACAGTCATGTATATATTAAATAATGAAGTACCGGTATGTCTCAATCTATCTGCATGTGTGCCTGGTTGCATATGTGTGTGTGCGCGTGCGCGTGCGTGCGTGCGTGCGTGCATGCGCGCGCGCGTGCGTGCGTGTGTACATGCATGCATGTGTACGTGCGTGTGTACATGTGTGCATGTGTACGTGCGTGTTTGATGGTGTGTGTGTGTGTGTGTGTGTGTGTGTTTGTGTCCACTTTTTAACCCGTCTCCTCATGTATTTGTTGGCCCTGTTTCAGAATTTATTAATCCTAGATTTGGAAATTTCAAATTTATAATTAAATTTGAAACAATAACTACGTAAACGGAGACTATTGATTACATTCAGGTTACTCGAGCAAAGCCACATGTCAAGGATATTGTGATGTTAGTACAAAGATCAGTTTTCGGAATTTTCTCTGCATTTCACCCTCATTGATTCATGATTGTCCATTTTTACTGGAGCTAAGCTTGGAGGAATTGTTGCTGTTACTCATTAGCCATTGTTAACTGTTGGGTAGCAGTGAGTTGTTAGTGTTACTCATTAGCCATTGTTAACCATTGGCTAGCAGTGAATTGTTAGTGTTACTCATTAGCCATTGTTAACCGTTGGCTAGCAATGAATTGTTGCTGTTACTCATTAGCCATTGTTAACTGTTGGCTAGCAATGAATTGTTGCTGTTACTCATTAGCCATTGTTAACTGTTGGGTAGCAGTGAGTTGTTAGTGTTACTCATTAGCCATTGTTAACCATTGGCTAGCAGTGAATTGCTAGTGTTACTCATTAGCCATTGTTAACTGTTGGCTAGCAGTGAATTGTTAGTGTTACTTCTTCTTTTCGATCGCTGGTATCACACTTGGAGAGCCGTTCTCAAGATGAAATCTGTGGTTTTCTGCAGTTCTTCCACAGGCCCATACAGCTTTTCAAGAAAAGAGGTTGACAAAGGCCAGATCTCTTCTCTCAGCAGCTGATACGTACTGCAACATTGAAGTATGTGCTCTGTGGTCTGTTCTGCTTCTCCACAAGGACAAGCGGGCGATGTAAGGTGGAACCGCCTGTACATGTGTTGGTTTAGTCTGTTGTGTCCAGTTCTGAGACGAAAAATGGTCACTTGCTCTGGCCTCGAGAGATGATGGTAGGCATCTTCTGATTGAGGTGTTCTATAGAGTGACTTGATGATAGTCTTCATCTCTGTATGGGTAACAATGTTTTCTGTCTGATTCTCTTCTGCACCCACCTTTGCCATCTTGTCTGCTTCCTCATTTCCTTGGACCCCACAGTGTGAGGGGATCCACTGCAATGCTATCCGAAAGCATCTGATGGTTTGTAGTGCTTCTTCAAGTTGTGGCAGCTTACCTTTGGTGATAGCCTCAAGGACAGAGCGGGCATCAGATAAAAGGACAATCTGTGCAATAGTGTCTGCTGTTCTGCTGATGGTATTAGCTGCATGAACCAGTGCTTCGACTTCAGCTCTGTAGTTTGTGCAGTGTTTGCCCGTCAGTATTGCAGCTGACTCATGTTGTTCGTTTGGATACTGTATGTGCAGTCCGGCACCTCCGCTCCTAATTGCATCTTTGGCTGATCCATCTGTGTAGATCCTTATCCATGTCTCCTGAGGGTACATTTCTTCCAACATGGCTAGGGTCAGGGCCTTCTTGCTCACATCACTGTGTTCATCTTGGGTTGTGAGATGAGGTACTGTGGTGCGAATAGCTATGCTCTCTAGTTTGTTTTCCCAGGGTGGAGGATCAAGGGTGTGGTTTGGGTCTTCTATTTGTGCTGGCAACAATTCTTGGTGTTTCCTTTGAACTGCTTTTGTCTCTTTCACAAAACTTGATCTTTTAAGTCTTCCTGATGACAGCTGTGCTTGCCTTATCTTCATCGGGTGGTTGCTGAACGATTTGAACTTTGCAGCTTGGATCAGTGCTTTGCATTCCCTTCCTTTGCTAAGTGGGGGGATGCCTGCTGTCTGCTCCATTTTTTCTATTGGTGTTGATCTCATTCCACCAGTGATGATGCGCAGTGCCTGGTTTTGTACTCTGTCGAGGTTCTGTTGATGAGATTTAGCTGCTGTCATCCATGAGCTGGATCCATACTCAAGGTGTGGTCGTATGGCACCTAGGTAGATGGTCTAGACGATCCTTTCATTGGCACCCCACTTTGTTCCTGCCAGCTTCCTCATGATGTTTAGCTTTCTTCTGGCCTTTGCCTCTGCATTCTGTATATGCTCCTTCCATGTTAATCTTCTGTCATAGGTGACGCCCAGGTATGTCTTCTGGTCCTCGTACTCGAGTGGAGTACCGCCCAGTGTCAGATTGCCAACCTTGGTTTTGGTGGAGAGTGAGAATAGCATGGCTGATGATTTTTCTTTGTTGATGGTAATACACCAGCGATTGGCCCAAGCTGTAATTCTGTCCAAGGCGAGCTGCATTCTGTACGTGGCAGTCGTTGTGTACTCCTCGGTGCACCAGAGTACAAGGTGATCTGCATAGAGGGCTGCTTGGATCCCATTGAGCAGCTCTGCTACAATGTTATTAATGAAGAGTATGAACAGAGTTGGTGATAATACTCCGCCTTGTGGCACCCCTTGTCTCAGCAATACATTCTGTCCAGATTGTCCATCCACCAGCACCCTAGCTCTGCGATTGTGTAGGTACGACTTGATCCATCGGAACATGTTGCCACCGATGCCTGTGCGCCGGAGCTTCACGAGGAGGCCATCCTTCCACACCTTGTCAAATGCCTTCTGCAGATCGATAAAGGCAGCTAGCATCACCTTCTTGGCTTGAAAAGTGTCCTCTATGACCTGTGCAAGATGTGTTGTTTGATCTTCTGTGCTCCTGTATCTTCTGAAGCCGGCCTGCTCTGAAACTATAATGTTCTACGACTCCAGGTACCACTGCAACCACTGGTTGATGATGCGCTCCATGGTCTTGCATATGCAGCTTGTAAGACTGATAGGACGGTAGCTCAGCACTTTCGTCTTGTTCTTCCCTTTTTTCAGAATAGGAGTCGTTCTGGCTTCCTTCCAGCACTGAGGAACCTCTCCATTGGTCTAACTGAGATTAAAGACTTCTAGCAACTTGCGGAGAGATGCATTACCAAGGTGTTGGATCATTTCATTCGTAATGCCATCTGGCCCGGGAGATTTCTTCTTCTTCAATTGGCGGATAGCCTTCTTCAGTTCTGCTAAACTAATGTCAACTTTCATTGCATCGTGAGTGTTGGTGTCTGTTCTTTCCTTTTGCTCTTTTCTAACCTCTTTTTGATGCATTCGTGGTATAGAAATGTTGCTTTCTTTTGCATATGCCTTCGCAAAGGCATCTGCAGCCATCTTTCCTGACAGTGTTTGTCCATCTTCTTCAAGAGTAATCTTCTCTCCCCCGACACCCTCATCATTCAGTGCTTTAGTCAGTCTCCATAGCTTTGTGGTGTCTCTCTCTAAATTAAACCATGCCGTCTTTTCCCTCCAGCTTCTTCATTTTGCCTCCAGCTTGGTCTTTAGATACCTGGCTTTAGTTTGTTGTAGCGTGAAGTGGTTTTCATGACAGGGATTACCCTCTGCATCTTCTTTGGCCTTGTCTAGTTTATCATGTGCTGCTTGCAGTTCTGTTGTCCAGTAGGGGTGGTAGTTTTTCCTGAACCCTCGAGGAATTGCTTCGTTGGCAGCCTTGAGGATACTTGAATTAAATTCCTTGACCACATTGTTGATGTTTCTCCCTTCTACTGCTATATTTTGGGTAAGCTCACTGGAACGAATGCCGAACAGATTCCAATTTGCCTTTTTGTAGTTCCACCTTGGATGTTGAGGTGTACTTGTCGAAATACTTCCAGAAAGAGAGAGGAGGACTGGGCGGTGGTCGCTTCCTCCTAACTGCGATCCGACTACTCTACTGAGGTTTCTGTGAATGTCTTCTGTACAAAATGCCAAGTCCGGCATTGTTGTCGAGTGCCACCGGCGCGAGTAGAAGGTAGGCTGATCTGTGGGATCGTTGACAAGTAAAAGGTGCTTTTCATCTTGCCATGCTTCAATGTCTTCTCCTCGTTTATCAAGTGTTCTGTATCTCCAGCTCTGGGACTGGCTATTAAAGTCTCCCGCAATGAGGAAGTGGCAGTCCGGGACCTGGATTGTGTCAAGTGAGAGATTCTTGTCACTAGGGCAGTAATAATTGACAATGTCAATCACAGAGTTGCTGGTTGTTACCTTGATCTTGATCTATTCTGCCTCTTCCATAAAGGTTTTGATCTGGCTGGCGTTTACGCTGTTTCGGACCAAGGTGATCACCCCACCTTTCTTTCTTCCTCTTCGATCACACCGGAAAATCTGGTAGCCTCTGATCTTAAATGGTTTACCTTCTTGCAGGTGTGTCTCTTGGATGCAGCAGATATCAATGTTGTTTTCGTACAGGAACTGTTCGAGCTCTGATTTCTTGTTGGTAACCCCTTCTGCATTCCAGTGCATGATGTTGATACTAGGGTTCTCTTTGGGGTTGGTCTTCTCTTTCGGTTGGCCGGTAGCTCTCCATCCTCGTCCCCTGGCTCCACAAGACGAGTTGATGGGACCTCCAGTAGCTGAGGGTGGGCTCCTTCGAGGCGTGGAGCCCGGCGCTGCACCTGCCTGGCGGATCCTCACAGGGCGAGCACCATTTCGTTTGATTCGATCTCCAAGTGTCATTTCATTGGCGTTGTGCATAATGCTCTGGTTAGCCCCTCCAAATGTCTGGATTCACACCCAGTGGGTAACACCCCTGCGCCACGTTGAGGCCGAGCAAATAGTCTTAAACAGGGGTTAGTGTTACTCATTAGCCATTGTTAACTGTTGGCTAGCAGTGAATTGTTAGTGTTACTCATTAGCCATTGTTAACCGTTGGCTAGCAGTGAATTGTTGCTGTTACTGGTTAGCCATTGTTAACCGTTGGCTAGCAGTGAATTGTTGCTGTTACTCATTAGCCATTGTTAACCATTGGCTAGCAGTGAGTTGTTGCTGTTACTGGTTAGCCATTGTTAACCGTTGGCTAGCAATGAATTGTTGCTGTTACTCATTGGCCATTGTTAACCGTTGGCTAGCAGTGAATTGTTGCTGTTACTTGTTAGCCATTGTTAACCATTGGCTAGCAGTGAATTGTTGCTGGTACTGGTTAGCCATTGTTAACCGTTGGCTAGCAATGAATTGTTGCTGTTACTCATTAGCCATTGTTAACCGTTGGCTAGCAGTGAATTGTTGCTGTTACTGGTTAGCCATTGTTAACCGTTGGCTAGCAGTGAATTGTTACTGTTGCTTGTTAACCGTTGGATAGCAGTGAATGATTGCTGTTACTTGTTAACTGTTGGATAGCAGTGAATGGTTACTGTTACTTGTTAACTGTTGGATAGCAGTGAATGGTTACTGTTACTTGTTAACTGTTGGATAGCAGTGAATGGTTGCTGTTACTTGTTAACTGTTGGATAGCAGTGAATGGTTGCTGTTACTTGTTAACTGTTGGAAACAGTGAATGGTTACTGTTACTTGTTAACTGTTGGATAGCAGTGAATTGTTACTGTTACTCGTTAGCCATTGCTAGCTCACCTGGCCAGAATGGCCAAGTGAGCCTATGCCATGGCGACTCCGTCGTCTATCCGGTGTCCTTCCGTCCGTCCATCAACTTTTTCTTTAAAGGACTTCTTCTCAAGAACCACTGGGCCGATTTCAATTATATTTGGCAGGAAGTATCCTTATGGCCCACAGATCCAAATTTATTCAAAGGGCGACGATTGGCCAATTTGGCCACTGGTCATCTTGGATGTTGGCCAATTTGGTCACTGGTCATCTTGGATTTTAGCCAATTTTTAGAAACCTTTAAAAATCTCCGAAACTGCTTGGTGGATCAATTCAAAACTCATGAAATATCATATAAGGCAAGAACTGAACCAAGTTTGTTCAAAGGAACTTGATTTGCCAAATGGTTCGGCAGCCATCTTGGATGAGCTAATTTTCGCAAAAATGACTTGCAGAACCGCTGAACAGATTTTGGGTATGCTGATTTCAACCATGCCATTTCTGAATCTATCGGATAAACGGTTTGGCGGCATGCAGTAAAATTACCATCTAGTGTAGGTGGTCTTTCTAGCAGGTTGGACTGCATTCTACAATCCTTTGCTGAGTGGCCCAGCTCAGTTATCAGTTAGCTCAGTTATTTGGTGTTGGGTAATGTGAATTAAAGTTTAAAAAAATAATAATTTGACAAAGTCATTGCTGCCTTAGAAAGCAACAACTTTCAGTCAAATAAATTCCAAAATATTCAACAATATAGATACCAGAGGACACAATACATGTACATATCTTTGCTATCTAGCTATTTAGGAAATGGTTAACCCTTTATTCCTCATATCAACCAAAAATGGGTACAGCAGTGGTCTTGAGAATTGTCCATTTGCAGACCAAGAGAAGACTATTTTTGAAAATTTACCACTGAAATGACTGGCTTTATAACCGAGCCAGTCATTCTAGTGGTAAATTTTCAAAATTAGTCTTCTCTTGGTCTGCAAATAGACATTTTCTATGAGAAAATTTAACTTTTCTTGAATAAATTTGAGGGTTAAAGTGTTAATTAATGTGTAATTGGAGTTTTATTTCCACAATCCATTGACACATGACAGCTTTTATTGCCATAGTCATGAAAGTAGATCAAACACTAAATTAACAGGTTAGACTTATCACTCCAAGTGCTGCCTAAATCTTTAAGATATGTATTATGTCCTCTGACATCTACACTGTTAAAATATTTTGAAATGTGTTTGATTCATTGAAAGTTGTTGCTGCCTAAGGCAGCTATGACTCGGTGAAATAATTTTCTAAATAACCTCCAGCATCGCAATACCCATCCCTGCTGCTAACTTGGTCATTCAGCCAGATGTACATGTGTTAAATGGATGGGCTAGAATACACTCAGCTGAACCTGCTATAAAGACCACCTGTATTAACCTTTCACTGATGAATTCCCTATATTTTCAAGACATCCATACAGTAAAACAGTTGAATATTTTGAAATTAATTTGACTGGAAACCGCCTAAGGCACAATGGCTTTGAGTCAAATTAATTTCAAAATATTCAACAAAATAAGTTTTATGTCATAAAGAATATAGTTTTTCCAGGATTTATGGGTGAAAGGGTTAAGAGACCACCTGCCTTAAAGACTTTTATTCTTTTGCTGAATCCAAAATTTAAGCAATGTATTTGAACCTTAAGGAATGTCCATTTGCAGGCCAGGATGACTATTTTTGAAAATGTAACACTGGAATGACTGGCTTGATAATCGAGCCATGACTGGCTCGATAATCGAGCCAGTCATTCCAGTGATAAATTTTCAAAAATGTCCACATGTTGGCCTGGACATACACTGAAAATTTTAATTTTATTGAAAAAGTATGTATGATTACTGTATTCTGCGGCTGTAGTAGTAGAAACATCCTACAGCTGCAATCAGTCCTTCTTTGCTTTTGGCCATTGTGTCTGGTCCTCAGCCTCAGGGGGGTGGGGGGGGGGGGGGGGGTGGGGGTGGTGGTCTTGTGGAGTTTTCCTGCACAGATTTCAATGTAGCAGCCAGGTAACAGGTGAAGAGCACAGGGGATAGACCATCTCCCTGTGGGGAGCCGATTGATGTCTCAAACTCTACAGACTTCACTGACTTGACTCATACTCTCAGTTTGGTGTCTGCAAGCAGTAGTTTCACTAGTCATAGCTCATCTTCATTGCAACTGGCCTGGCGTAGTACATCTAGGATCTTTGAGCATTTAATTGTGTCGAAGGCTCATGACATGTCAATGTACATTTTGTGGAAATCCGAGTGTTTGGACATGACTACAGACACAAGCATGCGTTGAGCCCATACAATGTCTGCGCAGCTGCGTCCACGTTTGAAGCCACTTTGACATGATCCGGTGAAGCCGTCGATCTTTTCTCGGATGCGGCATAGAGTAACATTGGATAGGATTTTTTGTATGCGGTTAAGGAGCACAGTGGGCCACAGATTGGCTGGGGGCCAGGTGGCTTCTTGGGCTTGGGTAGCGCAATAAGGATGCCTTGGCCTACAGCATCGATGGGAAGGTGGTGCATAAAAGCTGAATTGATTATGTGTCCGTGTGAACAATGAATTGCCATACAAAACCGATGTGTAAAAATTAGGTGCATAGGTGCCTAATACACGCAGTAGTAGGCGCCTATGCTCCCTATGGAATTATTTTTAATTGTAATCTGATAGGAATTGATGGCCGCTTCTCGGTGTGACGTCACAACTTTAACATGATAGATGAAAATGTTTGGTTGTCAAGATGGTTGCTATGTGCTTATCTCAGCTTTGGCTGGGCCAATTTAAAAAATTTAAATAGCATTTTGTTTTGGAGTAAAGGAGTATATACATTATGATTGTCAAGTTAATCAGAGCAATCGGGTAGCTAGTCCTCACAACAGCTTTAAGTGGTCCCACCCACAAATAGCAGAGTTATGTTCCTTGCTATATTTTCAAAGTATTGAAGAAGCCTATGGTGAAAATACGTTTGCTGCACGTTTCGTCATCTATTGATGGATTACAACTAAATTTAGTAGATATGTTCCTTTAGGCAACATCTATTGGATCTATGAATATGAAGTGACCACACCCTTAAACAAGGGCCATAACTCAAGTTCATTGATGTGTTTTTAAATATTGAGCCACATGGGGAAAATACATGTTTTCGCCGATTGTTCATAGATTAAAATCAAATTTAGCAGATATGTTGCTTCAGTATATTTGAACTATGGATATAAAGTGTATGCGTTTTTAAACAAGAGCCATAACTCCGGTTCATTAAGACTAAACTATTGGACCCTTTGGTTAAAGTACATTTGTTTTGTCAATTGTTCATCCATTCAAAACAAATTTAGCAGAAACATGTGTGTTCCTTCAGGCAATATCTATTCACCCTATGAATATAAGGTAGCCACGACTTGAAATAAGGGCCATAACTCTGGCTATTTAACCCTTTTGAAGTATTGAACCCTATGGGTAAAATAATCTGAGTCATTTTTCGTAAATTGGTAATGAACTAAAACAAGATTTGTCAGAAATGTTCCTTTAGTACACTTCTATAAAATGGCATAGTGTCAGGGATGGTTGCCCCGTTGATTAATGGTACTCTTCCTGTTGGTCAATCATACCAACATTCTTGCATTTACCTATCCAAATTTGTTACTGAGACCTCACCATTGCCCTGTGGTAAATGTCAGTGTTGTGACAATTGAACTATTGATCAATAGTGTCTGTGATGGCTGGCTCATTGATCAATGATACCTTTCCCATTGGTCAATAGTGTCAATGACACCAATATTCCTGCATTTCTTCATCCACATTTTTACTGTGACCATTGATCCATTGGTAAATGTCATCTGCTGGGTAAATAATCTCAGGGATGGCTGTCCATTGATCAATCATACCTTTCCCATTGTTCAATAATGTTAGACACCAATATTCTTGCATTTCCTCATCCAATTTGTTTACTGTGACCAATGTCCTGTTGGTAAATGTCATCTGCTGGGGCAATAATGTCAGGGATGTCTGTCCCATTGAGCAATCGTGCCTTTCCCATTGGTCTATAATGTCAATGACATAAATATTTGTGCATTTCGTCATCCAATTTTTTTTACTGTGACCATTGTCCCATTTGTAAATGTCATCTGCTGGGTCAGTAATGTCAGGGATAGCTGCCCCATTGGTCAGTGGTACTTTTCCCATTGGCCAATAGTGTCAAGGACACCAATATTTTGGTGGGACAGTATGTGATTGCGCCATATGGACAGGTGGTAGAGTGGTTTCCGGATGATAACTCTGTTACTGTTTATCAGATCACTTGAAACTTCATAGGGTGGTCTGTGGAAGAATTGTTTTGAAATTGATGCAAAATCCAAGATGGACTAGGTCTGGAGAAGAAACTCGTCGAAATCGACGATAATCCAAAATCTAACATGGCTGCCAGCCAAGGGTGTCCATCTTGAAACTTGATAGGGTTGTTGGACTAGCTCTGGAGAAGGAAACTATTGAATTCGAGGATGATCCTAAATCCAAGATGGCCTTAGCCACTAGTGGCCATTTTGAAAATTGATTTATCCATTTCTGTTTAGCGGATCACTTTGAAACTTCATGGGATCATGACAGGTTAGGTCTGAGGGAAGAACTTATTGAAATTTACATAGATGATCCAAACTCCAATTTGGCCGCGAGTTGAAAATTGATTTCCAGACGATAACATGACTGTTTAGCGGATTACATTGGAACTTCATAGGATGACTGGTCTATGTCTGAAAGCTCTCATTCATTGATTTGTCATCATGTCGTGGTATTACGCCCCATTTGCGGAGCTTTTGTTAAGTATTGAAGCCTATATGGAAATATATACGTTTGTGGCACGTTTCGTCATTTATTGATGGATTGCAACTAAATTTAGTAGATATGTTCATTTAGGCAACATCTATTGGAGCTATGAATATGAAGTGGCCACACCCTTAAACAAGGACCATAACTCTTATTCATTAAAGCATCTTTAAGTATTGAAGCCTATATTTTCATATTAATACATATTTTCGCCAATTGTTGAGATTAAATCCGAATTTAGCAGATATATTCCTTCATTCAAATATCTATTTGAACTATGAATATAAAGAGTCTGCACCTTTAGACAAGGGCCATAAGTCTTAAACTATTGAACCCTGTGTTGAAAATTAATTTGTTTCATTAATTGTTGATGAATTAAAACCAAATTTAGCAGATATGTTTGTTCAGTCAAATATCTATTTACCCTCTGAATATGAAGAAGCCACAACTTGAATTAAGGGCCATAACTCTGACTCAAGCCATTTCTAAGTATTGAACCCTATTGGGAAAATTATGTGTGTCACGTTTCTTAAAGTGTTAATGGATTAAAACACGATTTGTCAGAAATGCTCATTTCGTACACTTAAATAATTTGACAATAGTGTCAGGGATGACTGCCACATTGAGTAATGGTACTCTTCCTGTTTGTCAATCATGTCAATAGTCTTGCATTTCCACATCCAAACATTTAACTGCGACCTCACCATTGCCCCTTTGGTAAAGGCCAGTGTTGTGACACTTGAACTATTAATCAATAGTGTCAGTGATAGTTGCCCCATTGACCAATGGTACATTTCCTGTTGGTGAATAAGGTCAATGACACCGCATTTCTTCATCCAAATTATTTACTGTGATCATTGTCCCGTTGGTAAATGCCATCTGCTGCATCAATAATGTCATGGTTTGCTGGCTCATTAGTCAATGGTACTTTTCCCATTGGTCAATAGTGTCAAGGGCACAAATATTTTTGTATTACCGGCATAAATGTTTGCTTGTGACCATTGCCCCATTGGTAAATGGCATTTGTTAGCTCACCTGGCCTTTCAGGCCAAGTGAGCTTATGTCGTGGCGACCGTCCATCCGTCCATCAACTTTTCCTTTAAAATGACTTCTCAAGAACCGCTGGGACGATTTCAATTATATTTGGCAGGAAGCATCTTTATGGCATAGTTTGTTCAAACGAAGCCGATCGGCCAATTTGGCCAGCGGCCATCTTGGATTTTGGCCAATTTTTAGAAACGTCTTTAAAAATCTTTTCCGAAACCGCTTGAGGGACTGAAGGAAACCTCATGAAATATGATCCAGGGTAAGAGCTCAACCAAGTTTATTCAGGGGAACTTGATTGGTCAAATAGTTCGGCGGCCATCTTGGTTGACCTAGTTTTAGCGAAAATTATTTCTCCAGAACCATTGAAGGGATCAGGCCAAAATTTTTCAGATATGATTAGGGACTAAGGGGCAGTAAAGTTTGTTCAAGAGAAGTTGATCCGTCAAAAAACAAGGCCACCGTGGGCCAATCAAAATATAGCATGTTTGGCAGCCATATTGGATTTTTTTATTTGATGGACTTTGAGGTTGAAATTGTTTTTATATAGGTTTTTGGAAATTCCGATTTGAAATTTGCCATTTTCGAAACTGTCGGATAAATGCTTTGGTGGCCATCTTGGATCATTTTCCCGCCAAAATCGCCCATACTAAAGCAATGGGAAATTTAAAATGTTTTCTTTTCGAGAACTACTGGGCCGATTTCAATTATATTTGGCAGGAAGCATCCTTAAGGCATAGAGATTCAAGTTTGTTCAAACGAACCCGATCAGCCAATTTGGTCGACGGGCATCTTGGATTTCGGCCGTTTTTTAGAAATGTCTATAAAAATCGTCTTCTCCAAAACGGTTTGAGGGATCGATTCAGAACTCACGAAATATGATCTAGGGTAAGAGCTGAACCAAGTTTGCTCAAGGGAACTTGATTGACCAAATGGTTCAGTGGCCATCTTGGATGACCTAGTTTTTGCATAAATGACTTCCCCAGAACCGCTGAAGCGATCAGGCCGAAATTTGTTATATATGATTAGGGACTAAGGGCCATTAATGTTTGTTCAAGAGAAGTTAATCTCTTACATCAAAAAACATGACCGCGGTGGGCCATTCAAAATATAGTGTGTTTGGCAGCCATTTTGGATTTTTTATTTGATGTATTTTGAGGCCAAAATTGGTTTTATTATAGGTTTTTGTGTATTCTGATCTCAAATTTGCAATTTTCTAAACTGTCGGATAAACGGTTTGGGGGCCATCTTGGATCATTATCCCGCCAAAAGCTCCCATACTAAAGCAATGGGAAATTTAAAATGTCTTCTCGAGAACTACTAGGCCGATTTCAATTATATTTGACAGGAAGCATCCATAGGGTATAGAGATTCGATTTGGTTCAAACGAAGCCGATCGGCCAATTTGGCCGACGGCCATCTTGTATTTTGGCTGATTTTTAGAAATGTCTAAAAATCTTCTCCAAAACCATTTGAAGGATCAATTCAGACCTCATGAAATATGATCTATTGTAAGAGCTGACCAGAAGTTTGTTCAAGGGAACTTGATTGACTAAATGGTTCAGCGGCCATTTTGGATGACCTCGTTTTCGCAAAAATGACTTCTTCCCCAGAACCGCTGAAGCGATCAGGCCAAAATTGGTGATATATGATTACGGACTAAGGGCCATTAAAGTTTGTTCAAGAGAAGTTGATCCATCAAAAAAACTGGCCGCTTTAAAATGTGTTTAAAAATCTTCTCCAAAACCGGTTGGGGGATTAATTCAAAACGCATGAAATATCATCTAGGGCACCAACAATTGTGGCAAAAATGCATAATGCTCCAGGTGAGCGACACAGGCCCCTTGGGCCTCTTGTTATGTATGCCCCATGAGCCAATGCAGCTTACTCTGGTGCTCAGTAGTGTCAGGCATTAATTAATGTAAACATTTTTACAGTTCCTTACCAGCTAGGTGAGCACTATGGCCCTAAAAAGGGCCATTTATTTAACAATTTTAAGCATTGACTGATTGCATACTGATTTACTATCAGACTGTTTTTTTTTTGTAGATATCTAATGAAGAAAGCTGTACATAAAGACCAGGATGCTGATGAAGCGGACAAACCAGCTGTGTTACGTCAAATGCACGCATCGAACATAATCTTGTAATATATACCAAACATTAGTTTGTGCTGATGTGAACAGCACACGGAATACATCTACCATGTGACCCGTGAACGACTGCACGCACACGAAATCTATATGTACAGTTTGTCTCAGAAAAAAAGCCAGTTTGTTGTCATCTGAGGTTGGCATGTGCACGCCAGATGATTGGTTAATTGTTGTCATGTGATGCCTGCATACCTGCTGATTGGTTAATTGTTGAATAATCTTGAGTATAGGGATGATGATTTCCTGCTTTCGAAAACAAATTCAATTACTTAAAATAACGTATTCTGGTTTTCCGTTTTATAAGTAATAAATACATTTTTGGTAGAATTTTATTATTATATTATCTAACATTTGGTTCAATGGACCTTTTTTGGTTTTAGCTATGCCCCGCCCATCTTTAGCTAAGCTCCACCCACACCTCGCTCGTGTTGGGATCGATTTATCTCTGAACACCCTGACTACCAATTTCCAAAAAACTACACATTTAAGCTGTTGAATATTATGAAACCAATTTGACTGGGTGCTGTTGCTGCCTAAGGCAGCAACAGTGCCCAGTCAGATTAGTTTCAAAATATTCAACAGCATGTTTATTAAATAGCAAAGAATTACAAAGACATACAATTCATACAACGTGTCGGAGTATTTGAGATTTGGTCGCGGTCGATATGGAACCCTTTGTGACATAATGATTATGATGTCATCATACACGCGCTGAGCTGATTGACGTCAAATGAGGTCAGATGATAGATGGATACTCTAGAAAGGTGAATTGCATAAAAACTAACATAGTTACTGCCAAACCAAACGCTTGTGCTGAAGCTATATTCTAAAAATGTATGCGAGTCATTTTTCCCATGGTTACTGATCAATCAAAAACTTTTAAATCAGATTTTGCTACCTTTGATGTTTCAATGGTCAAGCTGGCCTAAGCGGTCTATCTGCAGGTAATGAGAATAGTATTTTTGAAATTTACCACTGGATTAACTGAATGAATCAAGCCAGTCATTCCAGTGGTAAATTTTCAAAAAATACTATTCTCTTTACCTGTAGATGGACATTCAATAAGAAATATTTAGATTTTCTTCACCAAATTTGACCAGTCACTATATCATTCAGCATGTTTCCATGAAAATTGTGCTTCTCATTTTCCATTCTTCATAGCAAACTCCAATATAAATCCATTTTATTTCTTTATACAGAAAAAAGGGAAAATCATCATCATCTATATTGTATTTTCTGTTCAGGAGTGAAACATGATCATAATATCTAACATGTTTGAATGGCCATGTGAGCTTATGCTGTGGCAACCGTCCATCAACTTTTACTTTAAACAACTTCTCAAAAACCACTGGACCCATTTCTATTATATTTGGCAGGAAACATCCTTAAGGCATATGGATCCAAGTTTATTCAAAGGAAGGTGATCAGCCAGTTGTGTTCAGATACTCCTCCTGTTGATAGGAGCACCATCTTGGCCACCATCCTAGCCGCTCAGTGTGGTCCATTCTGTGTGATACAGTATGCTATTTACAGGTTGAGATATGGAGCTATTTGCCGCTTGACCTGTTCACCGAGATGTAGACTGCAGTTTACAGGACTATTTACACTATCAGCATATTCACAACTGAGCTCCCGATACAGGGCCTGCCAATCACAGTGAGGGCTTTTACATCCCCAATGGCACAGACACCACACAAAATGGACAGATGGGTTCACATCTCCATCGAAGGAGTTTGGCCGGTGGCCATCTTGGATTTTGTTCAATCTTTAGAAACGTCTTTAAAGATCTCCGAAACCACTTGGAGGGATAGATTCAACACTCATGAAATATCATTTAAGGCAAGAACTGAACCAAGTTTGTTTAAGGGAACTTGATTGGCCACATGGTTTGGCGGGCATCATGGGTGGCATAGTTTTCGCGAAAACAACTCCAGAACCGCTGAATGGATCAGGCCGAAATTTGGACGATATAATTATGGCCTATGGACCATTTAAGTTTACTCCAGGGAAGTTGAGAGGTAAAAAAACATGCCTGCCATGTTATAATTCTGGTCTAATCCTTAAGGAACGAGTTTGGCCGGTGGCCATCTTGGATTGTGTTCAATCTTTTGAAATTATGAGCTTTCTAGTGGGAATGCCTATGTTCCAGGTGAGCAATACAGGCCGCTTGGGTCTCTTGTATTTCCTGAGGAACTATCTTGGGACTAAATCTGGTGATCAAACCATCGTACAGGAAAACTGTGGATTATTTTGAAAATAAT
Source organism: Chaetoderma sp. LZ-2023a (assembly GCA_034401795.1). Classification (NCBI taxonomy): domain Eukaryota; kingdom Metazoa; phylum Mollusca; class Caudofoveata; order Chaetodermatida; family Chaetodermatidae; genus Chaetoderma; species Chaetoderma sp. LZ-2023a. Next base: position 86,107,879 of record CM067365.1, read on the forward strand.
TAAAGTGAAGCCAAGATTCAAGATAATTAATTTTCATATAGGTAAATAGTTTAAAGGAAGTGAAAAGGGAACTAGCAAATGAAGGTTATTAGTAATTTCATATAATATTAAATATACCACCACCGGTAAAAATGAAAATGAGTAAATAATTTGAAATAAAACAATTGCTAGCTCCAGTAGTTCTTAGCGTGCAACCAATTAGTGACGTCGCTGATCGTGCGCTCTCCGGCATGTGTCAAAGTTTGTGTGTACAGGTAGTGGTGCATACCGCAATATAAGGAAAGCACACCTGAACATAGTATTCTCTATAGGCGCCGATATAGAGCGATAATCTCGCTATTGTTAATTCACTATTGATCTTTTGAAAACATTATATTTGAAAGTTACTGCTTCTGGTGGAAGCAAAGAGTTTCGGTCAAAAATATTTCAAAATACACTGCTTGTTTCCAGGGTCATAAAATGATACCTACTGAATGTTTTGAAATTTGTGTGACTGAAAGTATATCCTGTCGATGGAAACAACAGCTTTCAGTCAAATTGTTTTAAAATTAGACAGTATTTTACCCTATGGCTAATCAGCTTAATGCGAATATAACACATTATATGACCGTCTGTATAGGATATTATTTATTATCATTCAGGAGCATTTGTTAGTTCCCTGGTCCTTTTCTTTAAGAGTTCAATACAGGCATCCACCAAATGCACAGCCGATGATGTGGTGGACCATTGACTTATAACATTTATACATATTATGTTTATACATATAACATTATTACATATTTTATATTACATATAGCATAGAATATGATATAATATGGATTAAACAGCAACATCTTCCAGTTAAATTAATTTCAAAATGTTCACCATAATATGCAAAATGAACATTTAATAAGAATATTTTTAGATTTTTGTCACAAAATTTGACGATTAACTGTGTTGATTTTGTATGCGAGTGAGAGTCACATGACTTTGTTGCAAGCATTGGTCAGTGGAAGCATTGGTCAGTGGAAGCATTGATCAGTGGTAGCATTGGTCAGTGGAAGCAGTGGTCAGTGGAAGCATTTGTCAGTGGAAGCACTGGTCAGTGGAAGCATTGGTCAGTGGAAGCAGTGGTCAGTGGAAGCAGTGGTCAGTGGAAGCAGTGGTCAGTATTTGCTTTACCTGTCTACATTTTAGCATTGCATTAATGATGATGTTTAGATGCCAGCTGACGCCACCATTTTGTCTCCTTTTGAGGTATATAGGTACAGATACAACAAATTCCTTTATGATGTAATAAGTTCTACCTTGTTGAATATTGAAATTAATTTAACTGGAAGCTATTTTTCCTAGCGGTTTCCAGTCAAATTATTTATGCAGCAATTGATTCCAATCAACTTTTCCTTTTAAGCAACTTCCTTTCAAGAAAACGCCCGATTTCATTCATATTTGCTACGTAGCATACTTGGGTCATATATATTCAAGATTGTTCAAACGAAGCTCAGGCCTCGAAATAAACCAGGCCCCCCCCCCCCCCACCAGGTCAATTTGGTCAGTGGCCATCGTGGATTTGGGCTATTTTTAGAAACAGATTTAAACATCTCTGAAATCACTTGACTGATTGACATCAGACTCAATACACTTCATTAACCCTTTAACACTCATATCAAAAATGGCTTCTGCAGTTGCCTTGAGAAATTTGCCACTGGAATGACTGGCTCGATAACCGAGCCAGTCATTCTAGTGATAAATTTTCAAAAATAGTCTTCTCTTGGTCTGCAAATGCAGATTTTCAATGAGAAAATATAAATTTTCCTGACCAAATTTGAGGGTTAAATGGTTAAGGGAAGAACGGGAATACGTTTGTTCAAGAGGACCTTATTGATTAATTTGCCCAGTGGCCATTTTGAGTGACCTACTTTTCAACAACTTTTGTTCCGTCTAATTTCAGTCTAACATGAGTGATAATAAAAATTAAGCCTTCATTGGCTAAGCACGCCAAAAACGGCCTTCACGGGGGGTCTTGTGAAATGTTCATATGCAGATCGAGAGAAGAGTATTTTTGCAAACTTAACGCTGAAATGACTGGCTCGATAACCGAGCCAGACATTCCAGCAGTAAATTGTCAAAAGTAGTATTCTCTTGGTCTGCATATGGACATGGTCTGCAAATGGACATTTTTATGACAAAATAGAATTTTCTTGACCACCTTTGGGCATTAAAGGTTTAAGCTATTGTCTTATAAGTATATGTTAGTAAATGCCTAGTCACATATTTGCACACAAGTATTTCACCAGATATTTTATGTAAGTTTCACTATTTGCTCGAGTGTGAAATACGAGTGTAAATATGTGACTAAGCATATCATAACATATTTATTTCATACGTCACATATTTGAGGGGTTTTGGCTTACAGTAAGCACTGTGCTGTAATCAACTTAATGTAGCTTGATTTAGACCTAATCGCGACACTGACAGCGTAATGTTACATTGACCGGAACAAATTAACATGGATAGCAATCCCATAGCTCACAACTTAACTCTCATGAATAAACAAAATGCCAATAGCTAAGCAATTTCATATTGTATGTCTACTAGTTATCATCTGTTAGCAGTGTATATCTACTAGTTATCATTTGTTAACAGTGTATGTCTACTGATCATCATCTGTTAGCAGTGCATGTCTACTGATCATCATCTGTTAGCAGTGTCTGTCTACTGATCATCATCTGTTAGCAGTGTATATCTACTGATCATCATCTGTTAGCAGTGTCTGTCTACTGATCATCATCTGTTAGCAGTGCATGTCTACTGATCATCATATGTTAGCAGTATATGTCTACTAGTTATCATCTGTTAGCAGTGTATGTCTACTAGTTATCATCTGTTAGCAGTGTGTATGTCTACTAGTTATCATCTGTTAACAGTGTATGTCTACTGATCATCATCTGTTAGCAGTGCATGTCTACTAGTTATCATCTGTTAGCAGTGTATTTCTACTGATCATCATCTGTTAGCAGTGCATGTCTACTGATTATCATCTGTTAGCCGTGTATATCTACTGATCATCATCTGTTAGCAGTGTCTGTCTACTGATCATCATCTGTTAGCAGTGCATATCTACTGATCATATGTTAGCCGTGTATGTCTACTAGTTATCATCTGTTAGCAGTGTATGTCTACTAGTTATCTGTTAGCAGTGTATGTCTACTAGTTATCATCTGTTAACAGTGTATGTGTACTGATCATCATCTGTTAGCAGTGCATGTCTACTAGTTATCATCTGTTAGCAGTGTATTTCTACTGATCATCATCTGTTAGCAGTGCATGTCTACTGATCATCATCTGTTAGCAGTGCATATCTACTGATCATCATCTGTTAGCAATGTATGTCTACTGATCATCATCTGTTAGCAGTGAATGTCTACTAGTTATCATCTGTTAGCAGGTGTTCTAATAATGAGAATAGTAATATTATCGTCATTTTATTCGGTTAAATGTTGTGCAAACCAGAAATAATTTCAGAAAACATTAACAAATCACAGGAATTGTAATGGATATTCATTTTTTGAACAGATTAGATTTTGAAGCGGCCAATAGCGGACATTTAGAATTACATTTATGCCATCAATATTTTCAGCCGGAGGGCGCGATATGTCATTGTATTTGCACTGATAGTTAGCCTTGCAAGAATGCCAATATACAATGGCCAGTTATTGTAAATACTAAAATGCGCTGCTGTATTGAAAACAATTTGACTGAAAGTTCTTCCTTCAAGTTACCCCTTTGACTGGTGAATACCGAGATTTGTATTAAGCCTTATGGGACGAAGTGCGCAATTTTATTTCTCAACTATCGTATGGGCGGGCCAGTATGTTAAGTCTTTGAATGGTAGGAATGGTCATACATTGATTAACAATTCCTGCAGGTGAGCGATACACCTTTGTGTTTTCAAATAACTATTCAACGGCTTAACTATATACGCATATAGTTAAGCTGCTGAATAGTTATTTGAAAACCACAAGTGAATATTACATCACCAACCTACATTGTACCAACCTACATTATATACAGAGGTGGATTCCGGGTGTGGGGGTGTTTGGGGGGGTGATGTTTGGGGGGTGTGGGGTGAGGGTGTTTGGGGGTAGGGGTGGGGGAGGTGTTTGGATGTGTTGGACTTGGCCTATATTGCAACAAGAATTATGTAAATGTTATAGTGTTTAAATGAATATTTAATTCATCAAGGACTTATCCAATCTTAATACAATTTGAACAGATTTGTTCCATACCATCATTGGATCCAGTCTACATCATAATTCAATTAATTTTCATAATTTTCCCATATTTTACGGGGTTTGGACTTAGCTTATTTTGCACCAAGAATTATGTAAATGTTAAAGTTTTTCAATGTATATGTAGTTCTTCAAGGGCTTACCCGATCACAATAAAACCATACAGATTTGTTCTATGCGATCCTTGCATCCTGACTCCATCATAAGGAAACTGATTGTAAATTGTTTCAAGATTTTTATATGGTTTAGACTTAGTTTATTGGTGACCAAGTATTAGGAGACGGTTAAAGTTGTTAAATGTTCTTTTGTGTGATATGAGGAAAAACGAAAGGGCTTGACACGCAGGACGCCGTCCATCTAGTTTGATAATTAGGTAAAAATTGGAGCCAATGTGGATCGATAATACTTTGGTGTACGGTTTCATCAGACTTTGAGATATTGACTTCTAACTTGGTGGGTTCAAGAAGCTATCACCAATCGATGAGCTCGGACAATCTGACCTAGTTTCTGGAGAGTATTATGGTCAAAGTTAATTTTTGTATTTGAAACAATAATGATGCATTCAATTAGGAAATTTTTGATAGTATTGAAATCTCTTGAGAATAACTCACATTTTGTCTGAAGAGTTTCAGGTGTCAAGGTACTTTGGATGCTTGTTTCTGATTGGCTGCAAAGTAAATCATGACCGCTTTCATAATGTGTTAAAAACTAAATATCTGGTTTAGAAATCTTGGAAAAGAAAACCGTGCATAATTTGGCTAACATCTATCAGCTGAAATATGAGACCGTGAGATGAGTTTATCTAGAAGGCGGTAGCATTGTCAGGGAGAGTGCTTTCCCTGCTTATGTTTGTCTATTTATACTGTGTATTATATCTTATTATCATGGTTTCTTTGTACATAAAAATACTGTGTATTATACATTATTCTGTCACCTGGCCTGCAAGACCAAGTGAACTTATGCTTTAGCGACTGTCCATTGTCTGTGCATTAATTATTGCTTTAAAACACTAAAAGACTACTACTCATTAACATATTCGCCGATGTCAATCAAAGTTAGCTCTACCTTATGCTGGTAAACTACCAAACTTCTATGCAGAAATATGATTGGTCAGTTACTCATTCACCACTTGGCAGATTTCACCCAAACTGCTGGAACAACCTCATGTTCTTACGCTCTCGAGCTTATATATAATTATATATGTCTGATTGGTCAATTTTTTGCCATCCATCTGGGATTTACAACAATGTTCAATAATTGGACAGAAATTAAAATTTCAGATAATACCTAGTCTACGTGCTATTTTAGTTGATTTTCCAGATGTTGACCGTAACGTTTAACTCCAGAACATGGTCTTAGCTAATCTGTGTAAGTCTTGGTACCGACAGGACCTGAACATCCCTAAGCAATCATTCAACTGATAAAAAAAAGACAGACAGAATTATCCTGAATAAGAACATACCACGATTCAAACTTAGGTGAGACTTAAAACCGGCAGACATTTATGGGGATAGATCACACAACATACAGACAGACACTTTCAGGGATAGACCACACAACATACTGACAGACACTTACAGGGATAGCCCACACACACAACATACTAACAGACACTTAAGAGATAGACCACACAACATACTGACAGACACTTAACGGGATAGACCACACAACATACTAACATACACTTACAGGGATAGACCACACACAGAACATACTGACAGACACTTACAGGATTAACCCACACAAGATACTGACAGACACTTACAGGGATAGACCACACAACAGACACTTACAGGGATAGACCACACACACAGCATACTGACAGACACTTACATGGATAGACCACACAACAGACACTTACAGGGATAGACCATACAACAGACACTTACAGAGATAGACCACACACAAAACATACTGACAGACACTTACAGGGATAGACCACACATCATACCAACAGGCACTTGCAGAGATAGACCACACACACACACACACACACACACACACAGCATACTGACAGACACTTACCGGGATAGACCACACAACTTACCAACAGACACTTACAGGGATAGACCACACAACCTACTGACAGACACTTACAGGGATAGACCACACAACATACTGACAGACACTTACAGGGATAGACCACACAACATACAGACAGACACTTACAGGGATAGACCACACAACATACTGACAGACACTTAAAGGGATAGACCACACAACATACCAACAGGCACTTGCAGAGATAGACCACACAACATACCAACAGGCACTTGCAGAGATAGACCACACACACACAGCATACTGACAGACACTTACAGGGATAGACCACACAACAGACACTTACCGGGATAGACCACACAACATATGGACAGACACTTACAGGGATAGACCACACAACATACTGACAGACACTTACAGGGATAGACCACACAACATACTGACAGACACTTACCGGAATAGACCACACAACATACTGATAGACAATTACAGAAATAGACCACACAACAGACACTTACAGGGATAGACCACACAATATACTAACATACATTTACAGGGATAGCCCACACAACATACTGACAGACACAGGGATAGACCACACAACAGACACAGGGATAGACCACACAACATACTGACAGACACTTACAGGGATAGACCATACAACATACTGACAGACACTTACATGGCTAGACCACACAACATACTGACAGACACTTACAGGGATAGACCACACAACATACTGACAGATAATTACAGAAATAGACCACACAACAGACACTTATAGGGATAGACCACACAACATACTAACATACACTTACAGGGATAGCCCATACAACATACTGGCAGACACTTACAGGGTTGGACCACACAACAGACACTTACAGGGATAGACCACACAACATACTGACAGACACTTACAGGGATAGACCACACAACATACTGACAGACACTTACAGGGATAGACCACACAACATACTAACAGACACTTAAGGGATAGACCACACAATATGGTATTAATTGTCTTAAAAATGTAAATTTCTTTTGTCCCTGTAATATCCTATTTAGGACTGATCCAACAACACACACCCCCACTATAGAGATGGAGTATGCAGATGCTTTTGTCTTCATTGATGAAGAAAAAGGTCCTCTTGATGAACTGTTTTCATTAGTCGCAAAACATCTCAAAGCCACACCTCTTCATGAACAAAGCAAAAACCTGAGTTCAGACATGTATGCATGTTTGACACAAAGGAGGCAGCAGTTCAGCCATGTATGCCTGTTTGACACAAAGGAGGCAGGGTTTCAGAATTTAGCCCTGTTTGACACAAAAGAGGAAGGCGACGGACAAGCGTACCTTACTTCGGGGCGCAGAGAAATAGATGAAGAGCAGTATCTCTGGCGCGCTTCTCTGCATTGTAACTGAAATAGCAAATCTCTGTTTAATGTGAAACATTGCTTTCCAGTACTTGTTGAAGTGTAGAATTCATGGCACTTAACATTCCCATGAAAGTCATTATGTTGCCCATGTCTCAATATCCTATATTCTACTTTGGCAGCACCAAAGGCACTCGTGAAGAAATTTGAGGCTAAATGTCACCTAAACACTTGCGATCCATCATTAATCATCGGTGACCACAGAAATTAATCTCAGACACATCACTTTGCAAAGTGTGCAGCATGTTTCCAATATCTGTGACGCTCAGTGCAACAGCCCTCAGACAGCATGGGAGTTCATAGTATTGGGTACCAACTACAGGATGCCATGACATAAACTTGTCTTGTGAGTAAGCCTCTAAAACATCATGTAAGACAGAGAAGAACCTAAAGTGGCTTATGTCGCAAAACACATATGAGAAACTTGAAGAAAGCTGATTGCAGCTGAAAGAATTTTCCACTACATTCAGTCACAGAAAACAGACACACATCATCATCACCACCATTCACCAAAACTATCACTGATGAAAAATCATCTAGGAGGTATGAGGCCCCACGCATGACTACACATTTAGGACAGGCACATTGGAATTTTTTGCTAAGAGCCTTCGACAGAATCACGAGAATTCTTAGTGACTCCAACGGCAACCATGTATTGAAGTTAAGTCACAATACCTCCAGGAGAACTTGTTATCGCATGGACACTGACAGACTGAGAATTCTTAGTGACTCCAACGGCAACCATGTATTGAAGTTTGGTCACAATACCTCCAGGAGAACTTGTTATCGCATGGACACTGACAGACAGACAGGCAGACATGTAGATAGACATGGCTATTACAAGTCTGACAACACATGGAGAGACTAAGAAATCTTGTGCTATATTCCTTGGATACATTTGCTAGTGATGGCTGGCTATCAGAAAATAATGGTAATTTAAGACCGTTTGGCCAATTTGAACTAACCCTTGGTAGAAGAACCGTAGCACTGTGATTTTGCTTACATTCAAAATTCAAGTATATGCTCAGATACTGCTGTTCTGGGTGAGCGCCACAGGTCCTTGGACCCCTTGTTATCGGGAATGGTGTTGTACATTAAAAGGCTGATGTAACAGATTAACTGCAATGACCATGTTGTAGTGCAAGACTATATTACACACTAAGTTACAATGGACTCTATTACTCACCAAGTTACAATGGACTATATTGCACACCAAGTTACAATGGACTCTATTACACACTAAGTTACAATGGACTCTATTACACACTAAGTTGCGATGGACTCTGTTACATACCAAGTTACAATGAACTATGTTACTCACCAAGTTACAATGGACTATATTGCACACCAAGTTACGATGGACTATATTGCACACTAAGTTACAATGGACTCTATTACTCACCAAGTTACAATGGACTATATTGCACACTAAGTTACAGTGAGCTATATTACTCACCAAGTTACAATGGACTATATTGCACACTAAGTTACAATGGACTATATTACACACCAAGGTACAGTGACTATATTACTCACCAAGTTACAATGGACTATATTGCACACTAAGTTACAATGGCATCTATTACACACTAAGTTACAATGGCATCTATTACATGCTAAGTTATAATGGCCTATGTTACACACTAAGTTGCAATGGACTATATTACACACTAAGTTACAATGTACTGTATTACACACTAAGTTGTAAAGGATTATATTACACACTAAGTTACAATGTCATCTATTACACACCAAGTTACAATGGCATCTATTACACACTAAGTTATAATGGACTATATTACACACTAGCTTACAATGGACTATTTTACACACTAAGTTGTAAAGAACTATATTGCACACTAAGTTACAATGGACTATATTACACACTAAGTTACAATGGACTGTATTACACATTAGGTTACAATGGACTGTATTACACACTAAGTTGCAATGGACTATATTACACACTAAGTTACAATGGACTATTTTACACTCTAAGTTGTAAAGGACTATATTACACACTAAGTTACAATGTACTGTATTACACACTAAGTTGTAAAGGACTATATTACACCCTAAGTTACAATGGACTGTATTACGCACTTCGTTGTAAAGGACTATATTACACACTAAGTTACAATGGCGTATATTACACACTAAGTTACAATGGACTATATTACACATTAAGTTACAATGGACTGTATTACACACTAAGTTACAATGGACTGTATTACACACTAAGTTGCAATGGACTATATTACACACTAAGTTACAATGGACTATTTTACACTCTAAGTTGTAAAGGACTATATTACACACTAAGTTACAATGTACTGTATTACACACTAAGTTGTAAAGGACTATATTACACCCTAAGTTACAATGGACTGTATTACGCACTTCGTTGTAAAGGACTATATTACACACTAAGTTACAATGGCGTATATTACACACTAAGTTACAATGGACTATATTACACATTAAGTTACAATGGACTGTATTACACACTAAGTTACAATGGACTGTATTACACACTAAGTTACAATGGAATATATTACACACTAAGTTGCAATGGACTATATTACACACTAAGTTACAATGGACAATATTACACATTAAGTTACAGTGAGCTATATTACTCACCAAGTTACAAGTTACAATGGACTATATTGCACACTAAGTTACAATGGACTATATTACACACCAAGGTACAGTGAACTATATTACTCACCAAGTTACAATGGACTGTATTACACACTAAGTTACAATGGACTGTATTACACACTAAGTTACAATGGAATATATTACACACTAAGTTGCAATGGACTGTATTACACACTAAGTTACAATGGACTGTATTACACACTAAGTTACAATGGAATATATTACACACTAAGTTGCAATGGACTATATTACACACTAAGTTACAATGGACAATATTACACATTAAGTTACAGTGAGCTATATTACTCACCAAGTTACAATGGACTATATTGCACACTAAGTTACAATGGACTATATTACACACCAAGGTACAGTGAACTATATTACTCACCAAGTTACAATGGACTGTATTACACACTAAGTTACAATGGACTGTATTACACACTAAGTTACAATGGAATATATTACACACTAAGTTGCAATGGACTGTATTACACACTAAGTTACAATGGACTGTATTACACACTAAGTTACAATGGAATATATTACACACTAAGTTGCAATGGACTATATTACACACTAAGTTACAATGGACAATATTACACATTAAGTTACAATGGACTATATTACACACTAAGTTGCAATGGACTATATTACACACTAAGTTACAATGGACAATATTACACATTAAGTTACAGTGAGCTATATTACTCACCAAGTTACAAGTTACAAGTTACAATGGACTATATTGCACACTAAGTTACAATGGACTATATTACACACCAAGGTACAGTGAACTATATTACTCACCAAGTTACAATGGACTGTATTACACACTAAGTTACAATGGACTGTATTACACACTAAGTTACAATGGAATATATTACACACTAAGTTGCAATGGACTGTATTACACACTAAGTTACAATGGACTGTATTACACACTAAGTTACAATGGAATATATTACACACTAAGTTGCAATGGACTATATTACACACTAAGTTACAATGGACAATATTACACATTAAGTTACAGTGAGCTATATTACTCACCAAGTTACAATGGACTATATTGCACACTAAGTTACAATGGACTATATTACACACCAAGGTACAGTGAACTATATTACTCACCAAGTTACAATGGACTGTATTACACACTAAGTTACAATGGACTGTATTACACACTAAGTTACAATGGAATATATTACACACTAAGTTGCAATGGACTGTATTACACACTAAGTTACAATGGACTGTATTACACACTAAGTTACAATGGAATATATTACACACTAAGTTGCAATGGACTATATTACACACTAAGTTACAATGGACAATATTACACATTAAGTTACAATGGACTATATTACACACTAAGTTACAATGGACTGTTTTACACACTAAGTTACAATGGACTATTTTGCACACTAAGTTACAATGGCATCTATTATACACTAAGTTACAATGGACTCTATTACACACCAAGTTACAATGGACTCTATCACACCAAGTTACAATGGACTATATTGCACACTAAGTTACAATGGCATATATTACACACTAAGTTACAGTGGCATCTATTACACGCTAAGTTACAATGGACTATATTACACACTAAGTTACAATGGATTATATTACACACTAAGTTACAATGGACTATATTACACACTAAGTTACAATGTACTGTATTACACACTAAGTTGTAAAGGACTATATTACACACTAAGTTACAATGGACTGTATTACACACTTCGTTGTAAAGGAGTATATTACACACTAAGTTACAATTGACTAAATTACACACTAAGTTACAATGAACTATATTACACATTAAGTTACAATGGACTATATTACACACTAAGTTGTAAAGGACTATATTACACACTAAGTTACAATGGACTATATTACACACTAAGTTACAATGGACTATATTACACATTAAGTTACAATGGACTATATTACATACTAAGTTATGATGGACTGTATTACACACTAAGTTGTAAAGGACTATATTACACACTAAGTTACAATGGACTGTATTACACACTAAGTTACAATGGACTGTATTACACACTAAGTTACAATGGAATATATTACACACCAAGTTGCAATGGACTATATTACACACTAAGTTACAATGGACAATATTACACATTAAGTTACAATGGACTATATTACACACTAAGTTACAATGGACTGTATTACACACTAAGTTACAATGGACTATATTACACATTAAGTTACAATGGGTTCTGTTTGCACATACATTAACTTTGTATTAAAGATTACTATAAATTAATTCACTTTAACTTGTTTGTTATTGATCTTTGCACTATCCATCCACCCCCCTTATAACCACTCAGAGGCCTTCCAATCCCACCTCCCCCCCCCCACCTCTCCTATCCATACGCCACACCACGACCGAGGCCATCCATTCACTCCTACAACCACATAGAGGCTATCCTCTGCCTCACAGCCCCACAGTATGACTACTCACTCCGTACCATAGCAAATCTATACCCATTATTTGATATAATATTTGTGTAGATTCAGTATCCTGATATTGGTTAATGCATACCTTAAATTTGGTTTAAACCATACCTAATCTATTAGATCTATTCCGTACCCACCCATTTGATGACGCATACCCAATACTAATATAACTGTAGCCTTATATATGTATGGATTATCCAGTTATCATTCCAGCAGATATGTGACTATATTAAAATATTCTTGAATTTGAATGTGAAATCTTTTTGAAAGAAAAAATTAAAACGAGCACGACATCTTTTAGTCCTTATTGACCAGAAATTATCAATTCTTTCTAATGTATGGAATTTTAAAATTAATTTGACTAAGAGCTATTACTATTTCTATTATTGCCACGGGTCCCGTCGTACCGCGCTAAGAGCTATTACTATTTCTATCATTTCCACGGGTCCCGTCGTACCATGCTAAGAGCTATTACTATTTCTGTTATTGCCACGAGTCCCGTCGTACCTCGCTAAGAGCTATTACTATTTCTATTATTCCCACGGGTCCCGTCGTACCTCGCTAAGAGCTATTACTATTTCTATTATTGCCAAGGGTCCCGTCGTGCCTCGCTATGAGATATTACTATTTCTATTATTGCGCTAAGAGCTATTACTATTTCTGTTATTGCCACGAGTCCCGTCGTACCTCGCTAAGAGCTATTACTATTTCTATTATTCCCACGGGTCCCGTCGTACCTCGCTAAGAGCTATTACTATTTCTATTATTGCCAAGGGTCCCGTCGTGCCTCGCTATGAGATATTACTATTTCTATTATTGCCACGGGTCCCGTCGTACCTCGCTAAGAGATATTACTATTTCTATTATTGCCACGGGTTCCGTCGTACCTCGCTAAGAGCTATTACTATTTCTATTATTGCCAAGGGTCCCGTCGTACCTCGCTAAGAACTATTACTATTTCTATTATTGCCACGGGTCCCGTCGTACCTCGCTAAGAGCTATTACTATTTCTATTATTGCCACGGGTCCCGTCGTACCTCGCTAAGAGCTATTACTATTTCTATTATTGCCAAGGGTCCCGTCGTACCTCGCTAAGAGATATTACTATTTCTATTATTGCCACGGGTCCCGTCGTACCTCGCTAAGAGCTATTACTATTTCTATTATTGCCATGGGTCCCGTCGTACCTCGCTAAGAGCTATTACTATTTCTATTATTGCCACGGGTCCCGTCGTACCTCGCTAAGAGCTATTACTATTTCTATTATTGCCACGGGTCCCGTCGTATCTCGCTAAGAGCTATTACTATTTCTATTATTGCCACGGGTCCCGTCATACCTCGCTAAGAGCTATTACTGTTTCTATTATTGCCACAGGTCCCGTCGTACCTCGCTAAAAGCTATTGCTATTTCTTTTATTGCCACAGGTCCCGCCGTACCTCGCTAAGAGCTATTGCTATTTCTATTATTGCCACAGGTCCCGTCATACCTCGCTAAGAGCTATTACTGTTTCTATTATTGCCACAGGTCCCGCCGTACCTCACTAAGAGCTATTACTATTTCTATTATTGCCATGGGTCCTGCCGTACCTCGCATATTTGATATTCTATATAGCAATTGTTTAATCCATTCGCTACATTCGCTTGCGATAGATTAACCATTTACGGTGGTAATAAATAAATGACGAATGAATTATGGAATATCCAGATTTAAGGTACAGTTAACAAATACGAGATATGGATTGACCAACAGGCTAGCTAAGGATTGACTTGTAGGGTTTGTTTTCGTTACGGAATAACATATTCCCTCACGCAACCACTCAGAGGCCATCCACTCACCTCTGCAACCACTCAGACGCCATCCACTCTTCTCTGCATCCACTCACTCTGCAACCACTCCGAGGCCATCCCATCCTCTGCATGCATTCTGAGCCATCCACTCACCTCTGCATCCACTCTGAGGCCATTCACCCACCTCTGCATCCACTCTGAGGCCATCCACTCACCTCTGCATCCACTCTGAGGCCATCCACTCTCCTGTGCATCCACTATGAGGCCATCCACTCACCTCTGCATCCACTCTGAGGCCATCCACTCTGAAGCCATCAAAACAGCGTCCTTGTCTTTTTGCTCAGAGGTTCTCATATTCTCAGAAATTACCTTAAAGGAAAGGACCAGGAAACGATCAAATGCTGTTGAATGATAACTGCATTTACCAATCAAACTTGAACCACAAGTAAACAACAGAAATAAATCGGAATAGTAAAGAAATTCAGCTTCTTGCATTCATCTTTCTCATGACAGTAATCTTAGACTGTTTTCCTTATTTGTTGCATGAAAGCTGATGTGGTCATCAAACTGTCTGTCTCCTCTGATCTTCTCTTCAAAAAATACTTCAATAGGCCAGAAACTTCTCCTAGCCTGTTCATATCGCTGGCAGTGCTGCAAGAGATGGTCTGCTGTTTCTTCTGCCTGCTGACACTCACAAAGTGCAGAATCTGTAATCTTGAGACCATGAAGATGTGTATTGAGACGATTGTGACCAGTCCTCAATCTGAAGATACATGTCTGATCCTCCTTACTGAGGCTGTGTATTGCATCATTATGCTGCCTGTTGGTGCTTCTTGTGGCTTTTATGATATGCTTCAGTTCTTCAAAGTCAGCCTCACGGTTGAAGTGTTCTTTATTTGACCCTTCCTTAGCCAATTGATCAGCTTTGTCATTTCCTAATATGCCACAATGTGAGGGGACCCACTGTAAGTTGACATTGTTCTCGTTAGACAGTTGCGTAAGATTTTCATAAATTAAATCTGTACTTTCCTTTCCACTCTCCAGCGCCTGGAGCGCTGAGAGGGAGTCGGTCAGGAAGACAATATTTTCATTTCCGTATTCGATGATGGGCCTAACTGATACAGAGTAAACCTGTTTCAGAATGTTCACCTTAAGATGTTCTGATTTGCGCCTTCCAGGTTAGTATTTTGTCAAATATCAGACCAAGGTAAGTTACTTCATCATCAAAGTGCAGAACTGAGTCACCAAATTTCAGACTTGTCTTGTGTTCCTTTTTAGGGGATAGTGTGAATAGAGTTGTGACTGTCTTCTCTTTGTTGATCCGGACAAACTATCTTATAACCCAAGAATTGAGGTGATTGGCTGTTCACACATACTCCTCGCTGCTCCACATCACAAGATCGTCAGCATACAATGCAGCTCTGACTCCCATTGGCAGGTTCTTCACCAGGTCATTGATGAATATTGTGAAGCGGGTGGGAGAGACTGCCACTCTGAGGTACACCATGTCATAGCAGGACTTTCTTGCTGCTCGTCCCATTCAGCTGTACTGATGCATTTCGGTTGTGGAGATACTGGCATATCCAGCTGTACATTTTCCCAGAGATATCACTGGTCCTGAGCTTTTGGAAGAGTCCATGCTTCCATACTTTATCAAATGCCTTCTGCAGATCAACTCACACAGTGATGGTATGCTTTTTCTGTTGGAACGCCTCCTCAATAGACTGTGTCAGATACGTTGTTTGATCCTCAGTAGATCTGCACTTTCTGAAACCATTTTGTTCATCCGCTAAGAGATTGTTGCTTTCGAGATGTTGAAGAAGTCTTTGGTTGAGAATTCTTTCCATGGCTTTGACAGTGCAACTAGTCAGACTGATAGGTTGATAACTTGCCGCTTTGGATTTATTCTTGCCTTTCTTCAGTACAGGGATCATGTTGGCCCCTCTCCAAGACTGGGGAACTTCTGTGTACCAACTGTGGTTGAAAATCTCCAAAAGCTTGTGCTTTCCAATGGAACCCAGATTCCTCAACATCTCATTGGTTATTCCATCTTGTCCAGGAGACTTCCTGTTTTCAGAACTTTCAAGCTTTTCTCCAACTCAGTGATGGTCAGAAGCTCATCCATTCCCGCTGCATGTATTTGTGTCTCTCCGTTCCCCTTTGCAGACTTCATTGCAGCTTTTTTACAACTCACTGGCACATCTAGATTGCTTACTTTCTGAAACATACAAGCAAAGTGTTCAGCAACAGCCTCTCCTGTTTTAATGTCACAATCCTCTTCAAGAGTTATGTTCGGTACTTTGGTGTTTTCATCGTTAAGCTGCTTCACAAGCCTCAAGTTTGTTTGTATCCTTTTCAAGATTTAAGCTTGAAGGTTTTTCTCCACGATTCTCTGGTGGCTCTGATTTTGGCTTTCAGATATTTTGCCTTTGATTGTTGGAGTCTCACATGGTTGGCTTCTGTTGGGACATTCTCTGCCATTTCCCTTGCGTTGGACATTTCTTCGTGTAACATTTGCAGAGACGTACTCCAGTAAGGTCTGTAGTTTTTTCTGGATCCCCTAGGAATGCATTTGCCAGCAGCAGAGAGTAAAGCAGAGTTAATCTCTTTAACAACTTTATTGATGTTTTGTTTTTTGACAACAATGCCTTTTACCAATCTGTCACTCTCTTTCTGATATCTGTCCCAGTCTGCTTTCTTATAGTTCCATCGAGGAGTCTGATTTCAGTTAATCTCAACATCCATGTTAATGGTAGTGAAAACATGGCGGTGATCACTGCCTCCAAGTTGTTCCCCAAAAGATTCTTGATGTAGATTTTCTGTCGAAAATGCTAGATCAGGAGAACGAGGTATGCCATCGTCTAGAGTAGAATGTAGGGGGTTCATCTGCCTTATTCAAGAGAATCAGCTTCTGCTCATCCATCCAATTCTCAATATCCTCACTCCTCCTATCAGTAAAATGAGAGCCCCAGAACTGAGAATGACTGTTGAGGTCACCAGCAACGATAGTTGAATCTGGGTGAACTGGGATTTTTCCGAGATTCATTGGTTGATTATTAGGGCAGTAATAGTTGACAACAGTGATAGGATGTTTCTCTGGAATTATCTTGATTGTGAGAATTTCAGGTCCTTCCATGTCTCTCTGAACTTTAATGGCGTTTAGGTTATTCCGGACTCCTCCTTTATGTCTTCCATCCCTGTCAGATTTGAAGCACTGAAATCCTCTTATACAGAATCTTCTGTTGGCATTTAGATGAGTTTCTTTGATACACACAACACCTACGCCTTTCTCCTTGAGAATTTGGCTATGCTCCGTTTTCTTGTTAGAAACTCCTTCAGCATTCAATTGCATGATGGTCAGTCAGCGGTTTGTTACTTGTTCTTTAGGTTGGACAACCTTCTTCGTTTTCTCCAAGGTCTGCAAACTTTACCACCAGTAGCTTGGGTGGACCCCTTCGAGGCTGGGGCCCCCGGTGCTGCACATGCCTGGCGGGAACTCACGCGACGAGCACCATGACTGATATTCATAATATTAACTGTCATGAAAGATGAGTTGTTTAGTGCTATGGTTGGCCACTCGTTCCAAATACCTGGCTTGGTACCCAGATAAAGTGTTACACCCCTGCGCCCGAGCGGCCTGACCCAAGATCAGAGATCTTAGATCTACTTTGAGGCCTAGCACTTGTAGCAGGGGAGCTAAATACCATTAATGGGACTCAATGGGGTGCATTTATCTTGTCTATTCGGGAACCAATTAATGATGCTGCTGGGCCTTTGCGCTCTGGTCTACGCAGATGATTAAATAATATACATGGTAGCCTTTCATATAATCACAATTATATTAGTGTTAAAGGGGTTAGCCAGCGATCTCTGTGAAATAGCTGATAATGCATGATATATATGCCACACTTACTAATTAAAAACGTGGTAACATTGTCCAATTTAAATAATTAACCTGAACAACTGAAAAAAACAAAATGAAACAGCAATTTTTGCTTGTCCGGAGTGCTATTTTCGCCCGTATGTCAAAATTGTTGCTTTTAAAATTGTATATTCACTCAGTGCCAGAATGTTCAAAACGCATTCAAAGCAGTATTTCCAATTTTCGTAGTGCAGTCAACGTCGTCTAAATCCTGAAATTCTACAGAATATCTGAGCTAAGAGAAACATGCATTATTGGTGAAAAATACATCGAGGGTTTCTTTTACGTCGTGTGTCTGTGTTCCTGTTTGTCGGCGTCCAATCTCAGTTGAGCTAATATCTCGGCGTAGCTTTACCATATTGGGAATAAACTCGACAACATGCTTCCTTATATCAGGGGGATGGAGTCCAATGATATCGAGGTCGTGACGTCAAAGTCCTAGCCCACTGTGACCTTGGCATAAAACTCTACTTTTTACGGTTAAGTTTTGATTTTAGCTCAACACATCGTCTTATATCTCGCCATGGCTTCATCCTATTAGGACTAAACTTGGACACAGATTAATCTACATATATCAATCGGATGGAGCACAATGATATTGAGGTCAGAGGTTAAGGCCACCATGACCTTGGTATGCTACTCTATTGTTTCTGGTTAGGTTTTTGGTTTTGTTCAACATATTGTTTTATATCTAAGGATTGGTTCAGCCTATTTTGACTAATCTTGGACACATGATTACATACATCAACCAGATGCAACACCATCCTATTGTGGCCATGAGGTCAAAGGTCAAGTTAACCGTGACCTTAATATAAAACTCGATTATTTTCGGTTAAATCTTTGGTTTAACTCAACAATCAACATATTGTCTTATATCACAGGATTGGTTCACCCTACTTGCATTTAACTTGGTGACATGTTTACATATATGAAGTACGATGATATTGATGTCAGAGGTCATGGTCATTATAACATTTGTATAAAATGCAGTTTAACAGTTTGATTCTGGTTAGCTCGTCTGGCCTTTATTTCAGAATGTAGTGAAATTATTGGAACTAAGCATCGCCATATAGTCACCTCAACCAGGAGGAGCAGCGCAAATATTCGGACTTTTGAGGTCAATGGCATTGTGATCTTGATACAAATCTAGATTTGCATTTGGAAGTGCAAAATGCCAAGATTTTCGCCAATATCCCGTCAGTCTAACACAGACTTCTTGATTTTATCACTCCTTGCACTGGTGGGCGAGTGGGTTGGTAGGTGTCCATGGGTGTGTGAGTGGGTGAGTGAGTGAATGGTGCCAATGAATGTGCATGCATGTGTGTGAGTTGGACGGGGCCACTAAGTTGGATCAAGTGGGTGGGTGGAGAATGGAATGAGTGACAGTGGCGGCGAGTGGCTGGCACTTGTGATGTTATGCAAGAAATTTGACCACATAGGTGACGCGGTTACCGCCGGGTGGGGAAAAACCCATCATGGTATGCAGCATTCAGTTTATGAGTATTTTGTTAAAATGTGAATAATTGCCGGTTACTAACTGTGAGATAAGAAATTCAATAGCATTTCTTTACTACAAATATACAGAACAAGTACACATATTGATGCAAGGCATCAATGGCAAATAGCGTGGCTGGAGATTATTATAATTCAAGTTGAGCTTCAAATTTATTTTTATATATAATATACAATTTGCAGTAGCACAACTGGCTGTTCACCAAAGACAGTGACTATATCTAGACATTGGACCCATACATAGAACAAAAATAAATTATACATGTAGAACTGGCACAGGCACTATATAATATAGGAAGACATGGGCTTCAAGGTAAAGTCAATGTACTATATAGCTATTAGACATGTGATAAATTGACAACATATTTGCACAACAGAGAGAAATGTGTTTATCTTGTTATATTAACATTCAATTTTACATAGGTTTTTGCTATCATTTACAGTTTCTTACCTGTCCCATGCAGTGCTGATGGTCGTTGCGATTGTAATAATGATAGTTTCTTGGTAGTGTCATATCTTTAAGATGGTTGTAATGGCATCAGCCTTGGGTAGGATTAGCTATGGGCTATAGGAAGAAGCAGATTATATTTTGGGTCAGTCTGTCCATCTTTCTATCCATCTTGTTGACCATATGCGTACATTTTGGGGGTTTTGTTTGATAATTCAGATTCTATCTGGAGCTAAATTATAGGATATATGGACAGATTTTGACATTATTGCAAAAGATATTTGATGATAGAATCGTGCAATATCTAGTGAGTTCTAGATGATATTATGTTCGAAAGCCTGGTTACAAACCGAGTACAGAGATTCTGATACTGAATATATAGTAAATTATAAGCATTTGAAAACTAAGTTGCGACTAAATTGTGCATTTCGAAATTACTCCATAGTAGAATTTTTTTAACTCTTAACTTTATTAGCGCATTCATATATATGTACGTAAATGTATTGGTGAAATTCTGGAGCCGAACCTATGACAAGCGATATGCCAGGACATATCGACATCTATCCGAGTGTGGCTAATGTGAACCAACTATCTTTCAATGGAGACATATTGCAAATAAGTAACTACATGGACATACTTGGTAATTATGATAAGATTCAAGATTATTTATTTCATGCTTCATATTTAATATACACACATCACAATTGGGCAGCCCATCAAAGGCAGTCACAAAACGAAACATTACAATATATAGGGCGATAGTTAATGATACAAACATTCGTAAGTAAACACAGAACACAGGATGGCACAACATCTGTTTTTTGTACCATATTGTCATGATTGTTCTACATGTAGCGTCTTCTACATATAAAGGGTCTTCATATTATTTTATATTTAGATTCCAACTAGGATTTTGATGGTAGATACAGAGTTTTTTAATATGGTACATTGGGGTGTGGTGGGTGGGGGAGGGTGGTAGGTGGGGTGTGCTCAACAAAGTCATAGTAGTATTGGGCTGAGAAAAGTTGTTGGTAGGTGTGACTTAGATAGATATTTTATAGCAGAGTGTCGGCATCTGATATATCCATTGAGAAAACGAATATCAGATTGAAGATTCAAGATGATTGAGATCTGATTGGGTCCATCTGTTTTGGCACATTTCATGCTCTTCAGCATGATATATCTATCCTAAGTTTGATAACTTCAACCACTCTGATGGCAATTTTCCAACTTTATTTGTCCCTATAGCAGAGAAATTGGCGTCCAATATTCAGCAGTTTTGGTGGACGATGTTGCTGTCTAAGACTGCAGCATCATCCATCAAACCTGCCTAGAAATTGGAACATTTATTATATTTGTTCATTTATTTTATTTGGAAAATTTAAAACAATTTTAAAATATTTATTTGATGGTAGAATCGTGCAATATTTCGTACAGCACTAGTACATAATAATACATATTGAGTTCTGCATGGCTAGATGTTTGAAAACTGATTACAAACAGAGTACATAGATATCGGTACGTAAATTATTGGCATCTGACAACTTTTGGTCGCTACTAAGTTGCGTATTATAAAATTACTTTGCGGTGGAATATTTTTAAATTTATATTTTCTTAGCATATGTATATGTCTATCTGACATTTTGGGGCCAAACTTATTCCAGACAGTAGGCTACCGAAAACCATGGATCTGCCAAAACCTGCGCAAACTTTTGCCATGGAATTGTGTACTACGAAATTACTTCATGGTTGACATTTTTAAGCTTGATACTCCATTAGCATATTCATATACCGATCTGACCATATGTATGAATTTTTAAACGAATATGGGTTGAACTTCTTGACAACAGTATGGTACTGAAAATCACTGACCTGCCAAAATTTAAGTCAATCTTTGGCATGGAATTGCAGACTACGGAATTATTTCATTGTAGAATTTGTTTAGCTTATGAATATAGCTAGCAATGATATGATATTATATTGTTTACAGCTGAATGCAATTTAGGCTAAATTATACTTTTTAAACTCAAGTTTATGTGGGTTAAAATATGGGGCCTAGCATAACCTACAGACAATAGGACAGTGAAGACTGCGAATTGGCTAACGTTTTTTCAGCCAATTTTTGGTATGAAATCGTGTACAACGAATAAAATTCCTTCATGATAAACATTTTTTTAATTCAGTACTTCATTAACATATTCAGATCCCTTTCTAACCATATGGGTTGAATTCTTGGGCCGAACACATTGCAGGAATTACTAACTTGGCACATACATACCCTTTCTGTTGATTTATGTGTCTAACCACCCACTACATTGTTATTGACAGCTGTTTTTACTGGAAATTCGGAACATCAGTTGTCATACATAGTGTTAAATAATTGCATGCATGGATCTTTTCCCAGTGAAGGATTAAGGACAATAAATTACTAATGAAAATCACGCGTACATTATTTTTAGCGAATTTTGTCTTATTTTTCACGCTCTACAAATTAGTATACACGTTTTACTGTTAAAATTTACCACACATATAGTGACTAGTAAAATGCATCCATGACATTAAAATCTTTGGCCGACACCCTACGAGACATAACAATGAAAATGTATACACTATCTCGAATATTCTGCCTAATGTTTTATGCTATAATACATAAGGGAAAAATTAAACATATTGTCGTCATAATATATTAAACATTTACTTTCTAAATTTGGTGAGGAATGTTAAAATATTTAGATATTGAATGTCCATTTGCAGACCAAGAGAAGACGGTCTTTGCAGATTTGCCACTGGAATCTGGCATGACTGTCTCAAGAGTCATTCCAGTGATTAAATTATCAACTGCAAGGCTCTACAATTTCTGGCCGCGCTTGCTAAAATATGTGCTCACTTATTACAAGTGATTCGACTGCTTAGGCTACGTTATACAGCTCGTAAATAAGCTAATATACTTACAAAACAAACAGAAATTCTGTCTTGTTTTGCAAACATGTAATTTATTCTTTGGATGTTCTATAACATCGAGTCGGCGGCTTTACAGTACAGCTCATACATGTAAATAAGTGGATATACTTGCAAAGAAAAACATAAATTTTACCTTGTTTTGAAAACGTTTAAATTTATTTTTAGGTCTATACCAAACGGTGTCAGGTTTTGCGGAAACTGGGAGATAAAAAACCAAAAAACTCGCTTTAACCATTATCTTGCTGATTTTTAAGGCTAGGCCTAGTTGTTTCACGGTCAGTACAGGAAAGATTTGTGTAGATTATGTAAACAATAATGCTGAAAGTTGTCTAAATGTGTGTAGCAACGGTTTACAACAGCAATTTCCAAAATGAATAGAAGTTATCATATAGTTATAATTTGTACATAAATGTTTGGAATTTGAGCGATGTATGGGTTAGGTTTTAACGCATTTCTTCAATTCTTACCGCCTCCCCGTATTACCGTAGTTCCCCTATCTATTTTACCATAGTTTTGTAGTTCCATATTTTGCATGCTATTTAAGCAGAATTTCTATTCCAATTAACAAAAAAAAAAATTACTGACTTTTGGAGGCTATATACATTGTTGATCGTCTGCGTCAGATGTCAGTCAGTCAGTGAAGATCCAGCGTTTGATACATCTATCCGATTCTCCCATGCTGAGCGTATGCGTATGGGCGATCTAGCCAATATACATCTGCTAAATCTATGGTTCCAATCTAAAAATAGAGGCACGCTCCATCTATCTTTCTAATTAGCTGTTGGAGGCCATAATCCCTTGTGCAAAATGGCCGCGCCTATACGCAATTCTAGACACAACCCGAGTATAAGCGTAGCCGTGAGCGGCCACGCAATAAGCCTACGTATCAATTGACAAGGGAAGTGGTGGTGTTTTAGGTTTAACTTGGTAATAATCAGCCAACCGATTCACGCGTGCACATTATTTTTACGTGATAATAGAGTTATACTATAACTAATCGTGAAGTACACCACTATTGCATATAAACGCAATACTGGCATATGTCCGTTGATAAAGATCGTACACGTCAGAGGTCAACGGTCGCTTGAACAAGACAGATTTCTGATTAACCCATTTCTTGTAAGAAAAATGATACTTTATCGCTACAAACTTGAAGAATGACTAGGTGTATTTATTTCCACTGATATTTAATAACAGTTCGACGCTGAGCATAGGGGTGGGGGTGGTGGTTGTGGGGGGGGGGGGGGTAGGGGGTTGGGGTTCCCTGGCTACCTCCTTTAAGCCGACTAGCCGCTACTTACTACAGGTTAAATACCTGTTTAGTTTAAAAACAATTTGTTTGAAAGCCGCTGTTTCCAGTGGCAGGAGCTATTTTCAAGCAGACTGATTTCAAAAATATTCAGCAGGTATCATGTTCTGACAGTGTATTTTGAAAACATTTTGACTCAAACTTGTTGCTTCCACCAGAAACACTAACTACGGATCTAGAGGGGTGTTGGGAGAGGCCATGATCCCTTGAAAAATAAAAAAGATTAATGAACTGTGTACCATAGTCTTTGTAGCTCCAGCGCCACCCTGCTCCGCCAATTCCTCCTCGGATTCCGGCTCGTACCCAAGATACTCGCTGGCCCAACAATGCTGGTTAGCTGGCCTTAGGGACGGAGACTGGAGACTGCGGGCTGCCGGTGACCACAAAGCCTGACTTCTAGAGTCAGTGGAACGTTCACATTCCAGCGGGGCCGGGTGACCATTGCCGCCTACAGTGAACACCACAGTGTCATCTCGACTATCTGTGTAGCCATTGTGTCTGCATAATTGTTCCTTAAGTTGTAATATAAATATATATATATATATATATATATATATATATATATATATATATATATATATATATATATATATATATATATATATATACTGAACCAAAAAAGTTTAGCAACACTGAGAATATTACTGTATAAATGTTATTTAACAAAAACAATAAATTGATTCAAATATATTATTTAATTGATAGGTCATTTTCCAATTTGAACAACAGTCTCTTGTTACTGTAATGCTAGCATCGCGCCTTTAACATGACATCATTCAACGGAAGGGCCCAATTTAAATAATGACACTGAGCTGTCAATACTGGTTGTGACCTGCGCGCGCATTAACCACCACCGTACATCGCTTTCTCATGCTTCGAATTAAGCACCTGATGTCATGAAGAGGAATCGCATCCCATTCCTGGAGCAGTGCAGCTTCCAGCTCCCGCACATTGTGAAGATGTGGATGGTTCTCACGCACCATACGGCCAGGAATGTCCCACACGTGTTCGATAGGAGACAGGTCCAGTGATCACGCTGGCCAGTCCAACACCGGAACGTTGTTAGCCTCAAGGAAATCACTGGTGACCTTAGCTGAATGAGGACGGGCGTTGTCTTGCTGGAACATAAAGTCTGCATGATGCTGCATAAAAGGGATGATAACAGGGGCGACAACTTCTTCACAGTAACATCGAGCCGTTAAATTTCCGTGAATCACAATAAGATCTGTTTTGCCATTTTCATGGATTCCAGCCCACACCATGACACTCCCGCCACCGAATCTGTCATGCTGAATGATGCAGGCTACCATTCTGCTAAACGTCGCCAAACTCGTTGCCTACCATCCGCCACATCCACACAAAACCTCGACTCATCACTGAACAAAACGTGGCTCCATTGTTGAGCACGCCATCGCTGATGAGTTCTTGCCCATGCAAACCGATTCTCGATGTGATGATCTGTAAGCGGAACAGCAACAAGTGGACGGCGGGCATGCAGTCCAGCATCATGGGGTCTGTTTCGCACAGTTTGTGCATGCACTGTAGTGCCGGTAGTGGCGTGAAAATTACGGGACAGCCATGGTGCAGTCTCAAACCTGTGACGTCGTGATGACATCACTAAGTAGCGGTCTTCTCGTGGTGTTGTTGCTCTCGGTCTGCCAGATCGTGGTCGGTCATTAACATGTCCAGTTTCCTGCTCACGTTGGCGGAGACGGGAAATGGTTGAGGCATGAACATTAAAATGTCAAGCAACAGTGCGAACGCTCTGCCCAGCAGCGAGTCTTTACATTGCTTCATGGCACTGATTTTCGGGTAGCCCTGGGCGGCGGCCCATGTTCGGTAGGGTACACTTTTAAGCGTTTTCTGTTAACGTTCGTTATCTGCTTTTGCAATATGGTGAATTTTTGCCTTCGCTACCCGCCAATGTGGGCCAGTGCATGAAAAATGCATTTTCACATGCAGTACGCATGCGGCCGAGAACTGCAAGAAATGATTTGCATTTCTTCATGATCAGCGAGACATTACATTGACGAAACATGCCTGCAAATTTGGTTATAAATGGACGCATAGTGTTAATACAACAAACCAAACTTCACTGTTGCTAAACTTTTTTGCATTGTTCTAGATACGAGCGCGGTCTTGACCATTTCTCCTCCTCTGCTACGATGTGGTAGGCATTTTCCTGTGATGGAAACCCACATGGGGCACTTTCTCGCAAAACTAATTTATTAGCCCGCTTGAGGCATTACTTTAGTTTTGCGAGAAAGTGCCCCACGTGGGTTTCCATCACAGGAAAATGCCTACCACGTCGTAGCAGAGGAGGAGAAACGGTCAAGACCGTGCTCCTATCTAGAACAATGCTAAGGTGTGTTAAATTATATATGTGTAATTATTAGCTCAACTGGCTAGAATGGCCAAGTGAGCTTATGCCATGGCGACTGTCTGGGGTCCGTCCATTAGTCAACTTTTTTCTTTAAACGACTTCTCAAGAACCGCTGGGCCGATTTCAATTATATTTTGCAGGAAGTATCCTTAGGGCACATGGATCCAGGTTTGTTCAAAGGAAGCAGATCGTCCGATTTGGCCGGCGGCCATCTTGGATTTTGGCCGATTTTAGGAAATATCTAAAAATCTTCTCCGAAACCGCTTGGTGGATCGATTCAAAGCTAACGAAATATCATATAGGGCAAGAGCTGAAACAAGTTTGTTCGAAGGAACTTGATTGGCCAAAGGTTCGGTGGCCATCTTGGATGGCCTAGTTTTCGTGAAAACGACTTCTGCAGAACCGCCGAATCAATGGGGCTGAAATTTTGGGGATATGATTATGGACTAACGGCCATTAAAGTTTTTTCATGGGAACTTGATAGGTAAAAAACATGCCTGGCGTGGACCAATCACATTTTAGCGTGTTTGGCTGCCATATTCAATTTTTTTATTTGATGGATTTTGAAGCTGAAATTGGTTTTCTCAACTCAGCTTACTTGTTAGTCAGCTGTCGTATAGCGATGACCTCATCCGTCTTCTGTATGTCCGTCCATCCATCTGTCTGTCCATCACCAACAATGGTGGATCATTTTATTTCTTGATGGATTGACACCAAACTTGGTCATAATGTTAATGACGGCATCTTATATCTGTGCTGTCAAAATGAAACTGATAGAACGTCAAATGCCAGAGTTATCACCCCTTAAATATTTGTAGTCTCACTTTCATAGGGGAAATACAGGTTTGTTCCCACTGTCCACTGATTTTATTGCCAAAGTAGATTAAACTCCAATTAACATATTACCTTTCCAATACTGCCTAAATATTTAAGATATGTATTATGTGCTCTGACATCTATGCTCTTAAAAATATTTTGAAATGTATTTGATTGAAAGTTGTTGCTGCCTTAGGCAGCAATGAAAGTTGTTGCTGCCTAAGACAGCAATGAATTTCAGTCAAATTATTTTCTAAATCAACTCCAGCTCACCCTACCCCTGCTGCTAACTTGGTGATTCAGCCAGATGCACATGTGTTAAATGGATTGTGTGGTGGTGGGGAATAACCTGCTTTAGAGACCATTTTCTTCAATTGTATTTAAACCTCTAGTAACCGTCTGACTGCTGAGTTTTTGCAGACAACATATTCCAAAGGTTATATCGCTGAACCTGATAAATATTTAGAAAAAAATTGGACTGAAAGTTGTTGGTGGCTAAGCAGCCAACAACTTTCAGTCGAATTGTTTTCAAAATATTCAACAAGTCAAGAGCTTTTGAAAATTGAAATTATTGGCTGCACTGGTTTGCAGCAGTGAGACAGTTAAGTAACTAGCTGTTGTTAGCACTGATATCATCTGTTTTCCCTTAAACATTATTCAAAATCACTAATGCAAAAAAACAGTCCAGAGATTGTTGTCAATATCTTGAAAACTAAACCATTTGACTGAAAGTCATTAGAAGTGACACTGATGGATACCTGTTTAACTTAAGTAAGATTAGTTGAAATGCCAATGTTCAATGTGAGTGATACAGGCCCATTGAGCCTCTTGTTTATATATTGGGATGCACGCTGTATTACGTGGGGGGTGGGGTGGTAAGCTGGCTTCAACAGAATCTGGCACAGACATCTGTTATACTAGTTTGGTTTTGTTGGTGCCACTTTATTTTGGCGCTCCTTCTTGAAGAGCTAGGCTAACCTTTAGTTATTGAGTCCAGACACATATGGGTTTATGCCTCAAACGGCCTACTTAACTTTGGTAACAGGTTGCCTTCCTGGTGGATGAGCCCGGGTAGCCATCTCGGCATGTACCCATTGAACTATCCCCTCAGGCCGACAGTACATACATGTTGCCTGGGCGACGAGTCCGAAGCCGATGGCCGACTTCTAACCACATGTCAGCACAACCACAAATAACAAGACAAGGACAGGATAACACACTAAAGCATTGAATAAGCAGCGTATCTATTTACGGCGGAGCCTGAAGAAGTGGGTGGCAGACTATGGTGACCTGCCAGGAAGGCGGGGAGCTGATTGGCTTCTCCAAGTCACCGTTGAGTTTGTCTGCAAACCGCTTTTTTCAGGCGGCGCCAATCATGTCGAGAACAAACCATATGAGATTCGTTCCCTCGGAGCTAACGTTTACCTGCTTTAGGGTTACATAGTTGCCGTGAGGTTCGCTGTTAGGCCTTTCATAATATAATTAATGCTTGCACAGTGAATCTTACTTTGGCTTATAAAGTCCTAAAGGTACCGGCGAGGGTACAGGGGAAGTGTGTGAGACGTCGCTATTTCGATTCTAACCATCAAGAAACCTCTGTAATTTCCCGGGTCGGTTATAACCAAACCGGCGGAGAGGACTACCAAACAATTAGTTGGCCAGAGGACCAGGGAGTCATAGAAAGAGACATCTGCTCTAGTAATTTAGAAGGCTGTAAAGTTAGTGGCTAATTATTGGAACCCGGCTTGCTATGTAGACTGCAGCATAGCTGGGAAAGAGGCTTTACAATAAACAGCACTCCTTCGTTCGAGCGGTTGTCCCTAACTACTTTATCCTAGCAAAATATCTGAGCTAATACTAGTTAGGTTTAGTCAACGTATCTCGAGTCTATCTCAGACTCGAAGCAATCATAGGCTGTCGCGATATTAATATATGTGCTAAATCTTGTTCTTTGACATACTTGCTTTCCAGAGTTATGGCCAAAAATGTGTATTCCAGTATGCACTTTGTGACCTTATGAGCTAGAAATTTGATGTTTTGTCTTGAAACTAATAGATCTTCTAGCTACCTATGATATGAACAGATGGGCCCGATTTATGGATAAATGTTTATTTTGGGAGGCACTTAGTGACCCTGTGACATAGATATTTCAACTATTGATCTGAAACAAAGTTCTCCCTCTAGCCAACTGTAAGATGGATGTATGTTACCGATTTAGTTATTCTGCCTTCTTGCACTGCAGAGTTATTGACGAAACTCTGTATTCCTGTATGCACTAAGTGACCATGTGACCTCGATTTTTAACCTTTTGACTCCAAACTAAAACATTTCCTAGCCACTCATAATATCAATGTATGTGGCGAGTTTGATGATTCTACCTAATTGCAGTCCGGATTTATTGCTAAAAATGTGTTTTTCGGGATGCCCGAGGTGACCCAGTGACCTCGACTTTTTACATTTTGACACCAAACTAAGACATTTTCTAGTCACTCAATGTTTTTGCCACATTTGGTGATTCTAGCTACTTGTTTTCCAGATTTTATGGCTAAAAATGTGTATTTCGGGATGCACTAAGTGATCCCTTTTACCTTTTGACCCCAAACTAAAATTCTTTCTAGCCACTCATAATATCAATGTATCCACCAAATTTGGTGATTCTGCCTCATAGGACAAACAAACACACACGACCACACCCAGACACGCACGCACACATACCCATGTATGCATACAAGCATGCATGCACGCAAGCACAGGATTCCAGAGATATGACTCAGACAAACAGATACACGCATGCACACACACACACACACCCAGACACACGCACACACGCACGCACGCACGCACGCACGCACGCACACACACACACACGCACGCACACACACACACGCACACACACACACAGGCACGCATGCATGCATGCATGCACACACACCCAGGTGCACACACATGCGTGCGCGCGCACGCGCACACACACACACACACACACACACACACACACCGGCCTTCAGTGGCATGTGTAATTATTAGCTCACCTGGCTCAGCGAGCTTATGCCATTGTGACCATCCACCTGTCATCCGTCCGTACGTATGTCAACTTTTTCTTTAAACGACTTCTCAAGTACCACTGGGCCGATTTCAATTATATTGGCAGGAAGCATCCTTAGGGCATGGAGATTCAATTTTGTTCAAACGAAGTCAATCGGCCAATTTGGCCAGCGGCCATCTTGGATTTTAGCCAATTTTTTTAAATGTCTAAAAATCTTCTCCGAAACCACTTGTGGGATCGATTCAAAACTCATGAAATATCATCTGGGCAACTGTTTAACCAAGTTTGTTCAGGGAAAGTTGATTGGCCAAATGGTTCAACGGCCATCTAGGATGACCTGGTTTTCACAAAAACGACTTCTCCAGAACTGCTGAATAGATTGGGCCGAAATTTGGATGATATTATGGACTAAGGGTCAATAAAGTTTGTTCAAGGGAAATTGATACACAACAGTGTGGTAGCAATTATTTAATTTGTTTTTTTACTGTACACGAAACACGCTTCATGTGACTATTCACACAACTAATTGATGAAGAAACATCATTCTTCCGCGAAAACGTTGAATTAACAAGTATATTAATCAGAATACGTGGAGATGTACATGTGCGTGTGAAGAGCATGCATGCGCAGAGCATCAAGACTAAGAAATTTTATCTATACTACCGATCTGTCTTTCGTGCTTGTAAACTCGCCTGCAGTGGATGCTGTAACATAATCTTCTCGCGATTGATTCTATTTCATTGCATAGTTATGGGTCATTTGGAATAACGTTTGAGTCAATTAGCACAGAACAGTCTATGATAAGCTGGGTTAATGTGTTAATGTCTCTAATGATAGTAATTCAGCTCTGAAAGGTAAGCTTTGATCTAATTAATGTTTTACGTTCTAAGAGATGACTCCGTCTGTGCGAGAGTAGGGCATTGCATTTTAAAAGTATATGGGTATAGTCCTCGGGTTCGAGCTGACAAAGTGGTCACATAGGATCGATTTAATTTAGGTTGGATTTGTCAAGATTTGCCTGAACTAGGTGCGTTCCAGTAAGAAATACGTTTTTATGCTACATCTAGGCATGACCTTTACTTGATTCCAAACAGTGAGCACAGACTGGTGCATTTTGCCAATAAGCAGTGCAGGAGTGTGGCAGAATGACAACGTCTGCTTTGTACTGCATTCTTGAGTCACGTGCCATGTCCAGTATGGATCTACTGTTGTCTTGACTAGTTTTTCCCAGTGATGCTTGGTAGAAGTCCGAATCATTAGGTTCTTTAGAGCAGGAATGCCATCTGTGAGAGTTACTGGAACCAGAATGAAGTGTGGTTCGTCTCACTATTATATTCCTTAGTACATTGTTTTCACTTCTGAAAATAGTTCCTAATAGCGAAAGCTGTCAAATATGTAGTTCCACAGCAATAGGCCTCGCTCCAACTAGTAGTAATACTATGCACTTGGCAGGATGGATTGGTAGAGAGAGTATTGTCCTCAGCATGCTGATGTTGAACGATTCAAAGCTGTCCATTTGTTTTTTGGCGAGCGAGAAAATCTCCATTCCCTATAAAAGGCGAGTTAGGACATACATTATATAAATATGATAGCACAGTTTTGGTGATAATCCAATTGTGCAGTGTAGGCCAGAGTTTGTCATGGCATAGAAACATCTTCGCGCAGTAGAGATCTTTTCTTCTGTATTAATAGAACTTTCATTCTTCACTGTACATGCGAGGCCAAGATGTGTTGTCTTCTCCATAACTGGTAGTGGAGCATTGCCCATATTTCAGGTAGCTGAAGTTGAGTTATGCAACTTTGTATTAAATTTACAGAGGATGGTTGATTTTTCTGGATGAATGAATCTTTCGCTACATGCATAAGAATATGTCTGGTCAAGCATAAGTTGCATTTCTTGTGCAGAGTTGCTACATACGGTAATATCATCAGCAACAGTAGGACACCCTAAGTAAGTTGTTCCGATATAGGAGCCTAGTTGTTCTGGCTGTAGCTGATTCAGTAGGTTATTCGTAAGCCCCATAGATAGGATGCCCCTTGTCGGACACTGTTTCGTATCAGTAGCTTCGGACATAATTTATGGGACTATCAGAGCCACCATAGTTGGAGAAAGATGGGCTGTAAATCCAAATTGTAGAGATGATTGTTTCTCGCGGAGTTGTTTTAAGATTATGTTTAAGATGATGTTGAAATGCATGATAGAATTCCACTGTTAGTCCATCACAACCAGGAGATTTTCCTGACTTCATTCCTTGCAATGACTCTGTTAATTCACTAAGAGAAATATGGCTGTCACAACGTTCACAATCAGAATCTGATAGTGTCTTCCTCATATTTCCTAACATGATTGAAGATGCCACATCATCACTGCCTTCCGATGCATATAAGGATTCATAGAAATGATAAACGGCATCCAGCATTTCCTCATTTGAATTAGCAACCAGACCGTCCTTTGTTTTCAGGTGTCTGGTGATTTTTTCAATACCCCTTGCTTTTTCTAAGTTGCAGAAATATTTTGTAGGCTTTTCACCTTCTGCATGCATTTGAGCCCGTGATCTTACTTTGGCTCCCTCAAGCATATATTGATCTAATTCATTAATATCATGCTTTATCTTGACTAGCAGATCATTGTAGCTTTGATCACCATTATTTACTTTACAAGATATCCTAAATAAAAATTTGTCCAATGCCTTCCTACGTTTCCGCCTATCTCTTGCTTTTTTAAGTGCAAACCTCTTGGAAATATGAGCCAAGCCAGATTTACCTTCCTCCCACCACAGGGCTAAATTCTCATATGAATCCTTCATTCGAAGCCAATACTGCCAAAAACTTTGGACACGATGATGATAGTTAGTATCATACAATAGTGAATTATTAAATTTCCAGAAGCCACTTCCTTGTTTGATCCAGCTAGCATTATCTAAAGTAACACACACCATATTGTGATCAGAAAATGCTACAGGAAATACGCTTGTTTGGCTAAGATTGCCCTTAAGTGACTGCTGTAAATAAATTCTATCTGATCTTGATGCTATGCGTCCATCAGACGAGAACCAAGTAAATTGCCTGTCGTGAGGGTTTGTCAAGCGATAGCTGTCAAATAAATGTTCCCTGTCACAAACATGTTTTAATTCAACGTGTGACGTATCATTATATACAGATTGCGATTTTCTGTCAATGTTTGAATCTAAAACACAATTAAAATCACCTCCTAATATCAAATTTTCAGATATATTGTCTTGAATAATGGCGGAGATATCATGGAAAAAATGTATGACGTGAACCATGTGAAACAGGCGCATAAACACACATTATAGTCAAGCTAAAGTCAAAGATATCAACTGTTACATTGACACAACGTCCATTTGTATCTGATGACGATGCTAACACATTAACAGATTTAAGACAGTGTGGAAGAATGAGAATAGCAACCCCTGCACTGTTATCGCACGATAATGCGTAAAACAACTGACCTTTAAAAAACTGTTAAATGAATCAAAGATTTCATGATCTTTAATCTTCGTTTCCTGAAGCAAAGCTATATCGACCTTTTTGTCCTCAAGCACTTCCAACAAACATCTCTGTTTTAGTTCAGTATTTAGGCCTTTGCAATTTATCGTGCAAATGAGCATAAATAGTTGAATAGTATACAGGACTGCCATTGTTAATCTAACTGGATTTATTTTTCTTACTAGGCTTGCTTCGTTTTTTGGCCCATTTACCCAGCTTACTATTAAAATCATGATTTTTCAAATCAACTACTTCTAAATGTTTGTATTTAGAAATAGCGGAATCACATCTTAGATGTCTATAGTGTACTCCTTTGGCTGTTACATAAGGCACCAACACTTCACCATCTTCTGAACGAAATAAAACCATTTCCTTTGCTGTCTGTGAGCATTGCGTCTGTACAGAATAGTCTGACCCAGCAGTAGACATATTATCATCTTCAATATCATTTTCCTCGACATCAGATTCTGAACTAGACAATTCTTCCTTGTGACGCTTAAGGCTAGCACAAACATCAGTGACATGCGTATCAACCATATCTTTTACAGATGTTTTGCCATCCAGATTAATACTCGCAGGAGTCTTATTATCTAGGTCCGTAATCTGAGTTGATGGGAAAGGACTTAATGGAAATTCATCATCGTCATCTGTCACCTGCGACCTGAATGTAGTTTGTCGCGGTAACAAAGGGAATTCGCTTTCATCCAGAGTGTCATCATGATCGCTTTGACTTGACTTCGCATCCGTATCCTGGATTGTTCTCTCTGGAGTTAAGCTAATACCTTCCTCAATAACGTCAATTTCGTCCATATTCTCCACTACGACGGGGTTCACCGTAACTCCACTCTCTTCTGAATTAGTTTCAGCAACAACTGTAACAATTTGAGCAGGGAGTGAGTTAACTCGCTCAATTTGATGTTCAGTACGCGACGCCACATAGCTACTGTGTGTATCTTGCTTAGGCGTCCGCGTGTTGTTGGGACATCGCCACTTGAAATGTTCTGTTGAACCACAAATTAAGCATTTGTTTTTTTGTGGACAATCTCCCGCCAGATGACCAGTGCTGGAGCAAATCCTGCACTCCTTTACTTGACCTCTGTACCACAGTGGAAGGATAAAAATACCGTATATAGACAACTTATTAGGCAGAGGCTTGTCTACCTTCTCAAAGTATACTCTTCTAATACCATTTTCCAAGGTTTTATCAAAACGGTAAGTCTCTCTCTCAATTTTCAATACTTGCCCATAATGGCTAAGTTCGCTTAACAAATGCTCATTCGGGATTTCAAGAGGAACTTTTATCTTTACCATTAATTTATCTGAGTCAATCTCCTCGATGCTACATATTTCTCCAGCTATAACAAGATCGTTCTCCAATAGCCTATCCTTTGCCTCTTGGGTGCTTACTGTCACATTCCATATATTGCGGGTCACGTTAATCAGGCCCTTTAATACCTTAGGACCAGTGCCAATCGTGTTCTTCAAGCCATTATACACATCAATAGCTGAAACGCCCCACCCTTTTGTGCTAATTTTAAGACTAAGCATACACTTATATTCGGATGACATTTTTAGTTTAGCGGTGTGAGCATTGTGACATTTACAGTTGATAGTAAGAAGTCTGGTTAATTAACGGGTATAATTGACCTATGGGAGACGCCGTGGCTACTGCGTGATATGCAATATTCTAATGCAGCTTTTAAACCCTGCAGAAAGCTCGAGTTGTATACAGCCACGAAGCGCGAAGCTCAACAGAAAGCGCCCGTGTAGCCACGCGATCGAAAAGATGGGAATAATCGCTAGCGTGTCAACGGCAAATGAGACTTTACATAACTAGCCTGCGCAATTAATCACCATCAACTAAACGTGGACAATGTACAATTACGGTCTGAAGAAAGGACGCCGACAAGACAATGGCTATCAAAGCCAAATCAAAAGTAATGGCAGGAAAACTTCGCAACAAAATGCGACTTCCCACAAC
Organism: Chaetoderma sp. LZ-2023a; assembly: GCA_034401795.1. Taxonomy (NCBI): domain Eukaryota; kingdom Metazoa; phylum Mollusca; class Caudofoveata; order Chaetodermatida; family Chaetodermatidae; genus Chaetoderma; species Chaetoderma sp. LZ-2023a. The sequence continues at coordinate 86,144,421 of CM067365.1, forward strand.
AAAATTTCAAGAAATCAAAACAGCAAAACCAACGTATATACATTTATAAGGAAGCAAGACAAGAAATAAATCATATATGCGTAGTAGGAATCGTCTTAAATCGACGTTAATAGCAGAGCCAAATCAATATGACTTCTATGACTACTACTACTACTACTACTACTACTACTACTACTACTACTACTACTACTACTACTTCTACTACTACTACTACTACTACTACTACTACTACTACTACTACTACTCTTGCTACTACTACTACTACTACTACTACTACTACTACTACTACTCTTACTGCTACTCTTGCTGCTACTACTACTACTACTGCTACTACTACTTTTTTTGTGTGTTGAAAATCCGACGCTGACGCAGTCGGATACACTTCCCGGAGGAACTCCTTTAAAAAGGCTTGCAAACCCCCATACAAAATCGGTTGAAATAGCAGGCTTTATTAATAGAATAACAATACAAACCTAACATGTCAAAAGAGTGCAAGCTAAAATACTCTATTATCATATACCACAACCATGGCATAACTACATAGAAAACATAATTAATAAAGAGCTGATAACATAACATAATTCAACAAAGACATTGCTAGTTGCACACCGTGTAGTGGTAGGCCCAAATAGCGAGCATAGCTAACCAACAAGTAGTAAAGCCACTCGTCAATAATTAGCAGTAAGCTACTGCTAATCATTGATGGCATTGAGCCGATTCATGACCGGCAGGCTAAGTAGATCATATGTAGTTTAACGTAGCACACCATATAGTAGTAGGGCCAAATGGCGATTGCAGCTCGCCAACAAGTGGCGAGGTGACTCGTCAATAAGTAACAAAAAGTCACTCATTGACGCCAGTTAGCCGATTATTAAATACCCAACGGACGTAGTAGCCTTTATATAATATAATGCACAAAGCAAACGTATACAAACTATGACTACTTAGATGGCGCTTTGGGTTCACATTCTAAATTTACTTCATTGTAAGTTTTTGCAAATTACCCTGGAACAAATACACCTACAGTAAATATTTACAACAGGAAGCTAATTGTAAGATATCACACTCTGTTAACTTGAAAATCGGATCACCTCCAGAATATTGACATAATGCTCATTTGATATTTAAATATTCTTAACCCAAGGTTAGGATATTCGTCAAGATTAGAGTCTCCTAAGGCATTACAATTTTAAAATAAAGGCAATTAATTTAATTAAAATAGCATTTATCAGTATACAGCAAGCAGCAAGTGTGCTAGCTTATACAAGTTCCGCTTCTGATATTTTTAGATATCCGTATTCAATTGATACTAGGCCAGTTTTGCACCATACGTCTTTAAATCTACTTTCTCTCCCATGTTCTACTAGCCTGTAAAATTCACAATGAATGCAGTTTATCAATAATGATCGAAATATAGCTTGTATGGCTCTCTGATGGTTGTTGCCGGTTTTATCTCTGGCCTCTGAACACCGATGCTTCCAGATGGCCCACACTCCTACAGATAACAGGGTTATTAACAATTCTTTCTCCTTGCTTTTAATGATTCATCCGATAGTTGAGCAATCTTTGAACAAAATTGTTTCAGCCACTAAATTCACATATTTGGTTCCAAATTTAGCAAGGAGCATATTGATATATACCGAAAAGCCTGTAGTTATGCGACACTGAGTAAATAGATGGTCTATCGTTTCCTCCTCGGTATTACATAATAAGCACCGGTCTGTACTTGATATTTTACACATATAAGTAAGATGGCCGACCCATGGCCTTCGATGGAGTAATCGTCATGCCAGGTTCCATGCATTTCCTGGTAGACAAGGTAGATGTATTGCTTTCCAGGCATTTTCCCAGTTCTTTGGCGTGCATCCTAAATTGTTCCAATGCCTAACCACAATAGGAGTCTGTCCCCGACTTTGCATTAGAATTCTATACCAGTCTCTAGATGCCATGTTGTATTTTATATCTTCTGACATAAATACTAATGTTGGTTGCAACATATCAATGTTGCCACGTGCTTTCGGCAATTTGAATCATTCACCAGGTATTGCATTCTTTATTCTAACAAATAAGCGCTGAGCATCAATATGTCTCATTGATGTTATTCTTGCTACATCTTGCATCGCAATCCATTTACGAGATTTCGGATTTACCAAGTCACGTAAATATTGAATACCATTTTTGGCCATAGAGGGCAAATATAATACATCATCATTATCACGAATCAACTCGTTGCCCCAAAGACGTTGCTCTAAGGCATCTTCCCAACAATTGGGTTGTGGAATTGATCGTGTAAATATTTTTAAGGCTTCGAGCTGTTATATACATTTGGAATCTTTTGATGATTAGGTGGCAATTTATTGCACATAAATAAACATTCTACTGGAAATGGGTCAACGTACCTTTGGAGAAGTGCCCTTGAAACACTTGACCAAGATGAGTTTGAAGTAAGTAACTTATTCAAGAATTTCAATTTTAAAGAAGCACACTTTGCTGAAACATTAACCAAATCCAGGCCTCTGGCATGCTTTTCATTGGTGAGGATTGACTGTGATACTAAATGGGCTTTGTCCTCCCATAAGAAGGACAAAAGTAACGTGTTGATCTTTGACTCTACTGATTTGGGCATATGAACTACAGAAGCTGTATACCACAGTCCAGATAAAATTAAATTATTACGGACAAATGTCCTGCCAAAGACAGTTAGGGGACGTCGTTTCCAATTTAGTAATGCACACTTTAGCTTGGATATCCTTTCTTCCCGGTTTAGTAATACATTTTGTTCTCTACTAAAGTAAATACCCAACATTTTAATGACATCATTTGAGCAGTTAATATCCATCACATTATCAGTTCTGCCCTTCCAATCGCCCAAAAACAATCCCTTAGATTTATCTTTATTGGCTTTAAGTCCTGATGCCTTTTGAAAATCTGTTAAGACTCCATTTAAAATTCTAAAATCCGTATTTTTACCTGCAAACACATCATCTGCATATTGAGAAACCTTTAGTGGCCTTTCTACGCCACGTATACATATTCCTTGAAAGTCATTGCGTTGCCTCAATGTGGCCCCCAACGATTCCATAGCTATGACGAATAGAAGCGGGGACAGTGAGCAACCCTGTCTGACACCTCTTCCCAACACTACAGGTTTGGATAGCTGATTGTTAACTAAATAGCAACTTGTTATATCAGTATATAGAATATTGACCCATTTAATAAATCCTGAACCAAAGCCAATATGGTCTAAAGACTTAAACAAGAAATCCCATTCTAGTCTGTCAAACGCCTTCTCGTTATCAAGTGCTATTATTGCTGCTGGGATACAATCCTTTTCAACTAATTGAATAAGGTCCCATATAAGCAGTGTTGTTTAATATTGATCTTCCTGGCACAGAGCAGGTTTGATCATCATGAATGGCTTCGCCTAGGACTGCGCCAAGTTTTAATGTTAGTGCCCGAGGAATAATCTTATAATCTACACAAAATTCTGTATTTTATTTCTGTCACCCCTCTTGTATATAAGCCGAACATATGCTTGGGCCATCGATGTAGGGAGATGCCCTTGCTTAAAAATGCTGGTTGCTATTTCTTCTAATACTGGCCCAAATATGTGCCAGAATGTATGATAAAATTCAACTGGAAGTCCGTCACATCCATGAGATCTTTCTAACTTCATACCTTTGAGGGATTTTGTCAAATCATCAATTGTTATTGATTGGTCATAGCTTTCGCGACATGAATCTGGAAGTGTTTTCGTTATATTAGCTAAAACATCTCTAGTTGCAGTTTCCCCGCTTCCCTCAGATTTATACAATGATTTGTAAAATTTGGATACTGTTTCAATCATTTCTGCATTTGAGCACACTGATACTCCATCATTAGTCTTCAGTGAGCGCATTAATTTCTCTATACCTCTTGCTTTTTCCAAGTTACAAAAGTAACGTGTAGGCTTTTCGCCCTCGGTGTGCATTTGTGCTCTTGACCTTCTTTTGGTGCCATCAAACTGATATTGCTCTATTTCATTTAGTCTACCTTTTAATTTAACTAATAGTTCGTAATAATTATATTCCCCATCATTAATTTTCTTATTAATTTTACACAACGACCTCTGAAGCGCCTTTTTATGCTTTCGTATTTCACGTGCTTTGCTAATGGAATACTGCCTTGAAATATGTTTCAGGTCTGATTTAGCATCTTCCCACCACGAACCTCTTCTTTCATCCCAATGCATCCAACAACTTTCCACACATTTGCGGTAGCAACTATCTCGTAGCAGTGCTACATTAAGTTTCCAAAATCCATCTCCTCGTTTGACCCAGTCAGCATTGTCTAATGTGAAAGTTAGTGGTTTTATGTTAGTTTTACACATGTAACCTTTCAATGAACGTTCTACATAGATCCTGTCTAACCTTGAAGCTAACCTTCCATTGGTTGAAAACCAAGTAAATTCCTGGCCTTCTGGATTTTCAATCCGATAAGTGTCTAACAAGCTTTTATTTTCACAAATGTGTTTCAAAATATTATGCGATGTGTCATTAAAATTAGACCTAGAGTTTCTGTCTTTAGCCTCGTCTAATATGCAATTAAAGTCACCGCCCATAATTAAGTTTTCAGGCGTTCTGTCTTGAATTATTGTGGAAACATCATTTAGAAATTCACGGCGCAATTGATGAGAGGTAGGTGCATAAAGGCACATCAAATTTAAACTTGTGTTTAGTACATCAATTGATACACAAATCCACCGTCCATTTGGATCTGATGACGACGATATAACGTCAACATAGTTGAGACAGCGGGGCAGGATAAGAATGGCCACTCCCGCACTATTATCTTGTGATAAAGAATAAAAGATCTGCCCTTTTGAAATATCTTTGAGAGATTCATACACTTCAGCTTTTTGAATGTTGGTCTCTTGTAAAAAAGCAATATCAACTCTCTCATTTGCTAATTCTTCAAGCAAGTGGCGCTGCTTGAATTCGGTATTTAATCCTCTGCAATTGATGGTGCAGATAATCATAATTTGTAAAATGATGTTTACAACCACCATCATTAGATTAACTAGATTTGGGGGTTTTAGCTCGTTTCTTAGACCATTTACATAATTTTCCTGCGAATTCAATATTTCCTAGTTCTACCATAGACAAATATTCATATTTGGAAATATCAGAATCATGGCGCAGTAGACGATATTTCACGCCTCTCGCCGTTACATATGGCACTAACACTTCACCCCCTTCTGATCGGTACATTACCATTTCATCTTTCATCTGTGAACTCTGTGTTTGAATGGACACATCTGATTCAGCAACTGACATTGTATCATCATCCATATCATTTACTTCAATCTCAGATTCGAGCTATTGTCTTCTTTATGACGCTTATTGCTACTTAAGTAACATTTGGCAGGAGCTTCATTTACCATATCTTCAAGCTGACTTAAATCAAGTGGCCGTAGCGGAAAATCGACTGAACTTTCTGTCTTCTGAGTCCTAAACTTATCCTGTCCTAATTTTAATTCATCTTCTAAGGAATTGTAAACTGGCTCTTCTGTAAGATCATCATTTTCCTGCATGTCTTTTACAGCAACGTTTGGCTCCACTGCATTTTGAGTATTTTCTTGACTTAAGGTTATACCCTCCTCTAATACATGAATTTCATCACCTGTAGTTACTTTAACAGGATTTGATGATTTGTTTGTGTCATTTACAGTGGCATGAACCAAAACAACAGCTTCCGTAGCGGTTGCTTCAGAAGCATTTGACTCAGTTGCATCCTTTAATGGGCGATTATCTCCTGATACTGAGGGCTTGTTTTGATTTTTTGGACAGCGCCATTTAAAATGGTCAACTGAACCACAGAGCAAAGATTTGTTTCGATTGGGACACTCTGTTGCCAAATGGTCTGTACTTAAGCAGATCCGGCATTCTTTAATTTGCCCACTATACCATAAGGGCAGGACAAAGCTGCCATCAAGCGTCAATCTGCTTGGTAACGGGCTATCCACTTTATCAAACCAGATGCGTCTTGCACCGTTTTCTAGCGTTCTGTCAAATGGATACGTTTCCCGTTCAATCTTTTGCACTTTGCCATACTTCTTGAGTTCACTCAGGATTCTGTCATCTGGAATTTCTAGTGGAACTTTCATCTTCACTAGCAACCTATCTGACTCGATTTCCTCTACGTTACAAACCTCACCTTTTACAATAAGAACATCTTCCAGAAGCTTTTCCTTGACCCCCTCATTTGACACTGTTACATTCCATACAGATTTAGTAACATTGATAAGCCCCTGCAAAGTAGCAGGTCCCGCACCAACGACGTCTTTTAACCCATGATACACGTCGATAGCCGTGACACCCCACCCCTTAGTTGTTATTTTAAGGCTTATGGTACGCTTATAGGTTGCCATGGTGGTTTATCAAAGGAGGAACCCCATACTACTACAATATATAATAAATATATACTTGTATAGCACCAGGACGTCAGGGAAAGAGCTAAACACTAAATAAATAGTGTCCCCTTTTGAAACCCTGGCGTCTACCAACAAATATACGAATAGAGAGTACAGTCGTATATTTGTTAGTTTGAACCACTTTCTAAGTGGTTCACTAACACCTAGCCGATTAAAGTATACTAACAAATATATGAATAGAGAGTACAGTCATATATTTGTTAGTCTGTTCGAGTTGACCGGGGACAGCCAACTGACTATAAGGATTTATATAGTTAAAGAACTAGGCTTGTGCTTACAAATGACAATGGAATTAAATCCACTCACTCAAGCGATCTTGCCAATGCGCTAGCCTATGAACTATAGAAATAGCAGACTGGCGCGGGGAGAAATATATTGCATTGACCACAGTAAGAGGAGCCCTATTAAATGGTGGAAACCGCCAGCTAAGAGGAATGCCTTTAGAAAATGGAGACACAAAATGCGCTCCAACCAAGACAAGAATTTACAAATTAAACATAAAGTTTGAAAGGAAATACTAATACGAAATATATGTATAAAATTTATCTACAAAATCGCACTAGAAACTAGCAAATTCGGGCAGCAATTGCAGAGCTAAATAAACGTGTGCATTCACTTCGACTACTACTACTACTACTACTACTACTACTACTACTACTACTACTACTACTACTACTACTACTACTACTACTTTTTTTAAAGGCTTGCAAACCCCCATTTAAAGAATCGTGTGAAATAGCAGGCTTTATTAATAGTATATGAATAACAATACAAACTTAACATATCAAAACAGTGCAAGCTAAAATACTCTATTACCATATACCACACCCATGGCATAACCACATAGAGAAAAACTTAATAAAGAGCTGATAACATAATATAATTCAACAAAGCCATTACTATTTGTACACCGTGTAGTAGTAGGCCCAAATGGCGAGCATAGTTACCCAATAAGTGGTAAAGCGACTCATCAATAATTAGCAGTAAGTTACTGCTACTCCTTGACGCCATTGAGCCAATTCATGACCGGCAGGCTAAGTAGATAATATGTAGTTTAACGTAGCACACCGTATAGTATTGGGCCCAAATGGCAAGTGCAGCTCGCCAACTAGTGGCGAGGTGACTCATCAATAAGTAACAAAAGGTCACTCATTGATGCCAGTTGGCCGATTCTTAAATACCGAGCAGGCGTAGTAGCCTTTATGTCGTAAAATGCACAAAGCAAAAGTATAAAAACTATGACTACATAGATGGCGCTCTGGGTTCACATTTTAAATTTACTTCATTGTAAGTTTTTGTAAATTACCCTAGAACAAATACACCTATAGTAAACATTTACAACAGGATGTTAATTGTATATATGTAAGATGCCAAACTCTGTTAACCTAATGAACTCGAAAGTCGGATCACCTCCAGAATATTGACGCGATGCTCAATTGATATTAAATATACCGATTCCCAAGGTTAGGTTATTCGTCAAAATTATCATCTCCTAAGATATTAAAAATTTTAAATTAACTCAATTAAATAAAATAAAATACCATATATTAATATACAACAAGCAGCGAGTGTGCTAGCTTATACAAGTTCTGCTTCTGCTATTTTTAGATATCCATGTTCAATTGATACTAGGCCAGTTTTGCACCATATATTTTTTAATCTACTTTCTTTTCCATGTTCCACTAGTCTGTAAAATTCACAATGAATGCAGTGATCGAAATATAGCTTGTATGGCTCTTTGGTGGTTGTTTCCTGTTTTATCTCTGGCCTCTGAACACCGATGCTTCCAAATGACCCACACTCCTACAGATAACAGGGTTACTAACAAATCTTTCTCCTTGCTATTAATGATTCGTCCGATAGTTGAGCAATCTTTGAACATAATTGTTTCAGCCATTAATTTCTCATATTTGATTCCAAATTTAGTAAGTAGCATATTGATAAATACCCAAAAGCCTGTAGCTATACAACACTGTGTAAACAGATGGTCTATTGTTTCCTCCTCGGTATTACATAATAAACACGGGTCTGTACTTGTTATTTTGCACATATAAGTCAGATGGCCGACCCATAGCCTTCGATGGAGTAATCACCATGCCAGGTCCCGTGCGTTTGCTGGTAGACAAGGTAGATGTATTGTTTTCCACGCATCATAAAGTGTTCCAATGCCTAACTGCAACAGGAGTCTGTCTCCGACTTTGCATTAGCATTCCATACCAGGCTCTAGATGCCATATTGTATTTTATATGCTCTGACTTAAATACTAATGTTGGTTGCAACATATCTCTGTTGCCACGTGCTTTCGGCAATTTGAATCATTCACCAGGTATTGCATTCTTTATTCTAAGAAATAAGCGTTGGGTATCAATATGCCTCAGTGATGTTGCTCTTGTTACATCCTGCATCGCAATCCATTTGCGAGATTTTGGATTAACTAAATCACGTAAATATTGAATGCCATTTTTGGCCATAGATGGCAAATATAATACAGCATCATTATCACGAATCAACTCGTTGCCCCAAAGACGTTGCTCTAAGGCATCTTCCCAACAACTGGGTTGTGGCATTGATCGTGTAAATATCTTTAAAGTTTCGAGCTGTTCTTTATATACGTTTGGTATCTTTTGATAGTTAGGTGACAGTTTATTGCACAAAAATAAACATTCTACTGGAAATGGATCTACGTACCTTTGCAGAAGTGTCCTTGCAACACTTGACCAAGATGAGTTTGAAGTGAGTAACTTATTCAAGAATTTCAGTTTTAGCGAAGCACACTTTGCTAGGACATTAACCAAATCCAGGCCTCCATCATGCTTTTCATTGGTGAGGATTGACTGCGATACTAAATGGGCTTTGTCCTCCCATAAGAAGGACAAAAGTAACATGTTGATCTTTGACTCTACTGATTTGGGCATATGAACTACAGAAGCGGTATACCACAGTCCAGATAAAATTAAATTATTAAGGACAAATGTCCTGCCAAATACAGTTAGGCGACGTCGTTTCCAATTTACTAATGCACACTTTAGCTTGGATAGCCTTTCTTCTCAGTTTATTATTACATCCTGTTCTCTACTAAAGTAAATACCCAAAATCTTTATGCCATCATCTGACCAGTTAATATCCATAACATTGTCAGTTCTGTCCTTCCAAGCGCCCCAAAATAATCCCTTAGATTTGTCTCTATTGACTTTAAGCCCTGATGCCTTTTGAAATTTTGATAATACTCTATTTAAAATTCTAAAATCTGAATTTTTACCTGCAAACACAGTCGTATCATTTGCATATTGAGACACCTTTAGTGGCTTTTCTATGCCACGTATACATATTCCTTGAAAATCATTACGTTGCATCAATGTGGCCCCCAACGATTCCATAGCTATGACGAATAGAAGCAGAGACAATGAGCAACCCTGTCTGACATCTCGTTCCAACACTACATGTTCAGATAGATGATTATTTACTAAATAGCAACTTGTTATATCAATATATAAAATATTGACCCATTTGATAAATCTGGAACCAAAGCCAATATGGTATAAAGACTTAAATAAGAAATCCCATTCAAGTCTGTCAAACGCCTTCTCGTTATCAAGTGCTATTATTGCTGCTGGGATGCACTCCTATTCAACTAATTGAATAAGGTCTCGTATAAGCAATGTGTTGTTTAATATCGTTCTTCCTGGTACAGAGCACATTTGATCATCATCAATTACTTCGCCTAGGACTGCGCCAAGTTTTCATGTTAGTGCCCGAGTAATAATCTTATAGTCTACACAGAGTAGAGAGATTGGTCTATAATTCTGTATTTTATTTCTGTCACCCCTCTTGTATATAAGCCGAACATATGATTGGGCCATCGATGGAGGGAGGTGCCCTTGCTTAAAAATGCTAGCTGATATTTCTTCTAATACTGGACAAAATATGTGCCAGAATGTTTGATAAAATTCGACTGGAAGTCCGTCGCAGCCAGGAGACTTTTCTAACTTCATACCTTTGAGGGATTTTGTCAAATCATCAATTGTTAGTGATTGGTCACAACTTTCGCGACATGCATCTGGAAGTCTTTGCGTTATATTAGCTAAAATATCTCTAGTTGCCCTTTCATCACTTCCCTCAGATTTACACAATGATTTGTACAATTTGGATACTGTTTCCATCATCTCTTCATTTGAGGACACTGATACACCCACCATCATTAGTCTTCAGTGAGCACATTACTTTCTCTATACCTCTTGCTTTTTCCAAGTTACAAAAGTAACGTGTATGCTTTTCACCCTCGGTGTGCATTTGTGCTCTTGCCCTTATTTTGGCCCCATCAAACTGATATTGCTCTATTTCATTTAGTATACCTTTTAATTTAACTAATAGTTCGTAATAATTATATTCTCCATCATTAATTTTCTTATTAATTTTACACACCGACCGCTGAAGTGCCTTTTTACGCTTTCGCATTTCTCGTGCTTTCCTGATGGAATACTGCCTTGAAATATGTTTCAGGTCGGATTTAACATCCTCCCACCAGTCTGTTATGCATTCATACAAACTTCTCTTTTCATCCCAATGCCTCCAACAACTTTCTACACATTTGCGATAGCAACTATCTCGTAAAAACGCTACATTGAGTTTCCAAAATCTATCTTCTCATTTGATCCAGTCAGCATTGTCTAATGTGATGGAAAACATATTGTGATCAGAGAAAGTTACTGGTTTTATGTTAGTTTTACACATGTAACCTTTCAATGATCGTTCTACATAGGTCATGTCCAATCTGGATGCTTTCTTTCCATCAGTTGAAAACCAAGTAAAGTCCCTGCCCTCTGGATTTTCAATCTGATAAGTGTCTAACAAGCTTTTATATTCACAGATGTGTTTCAAAATAGTATGAGATGTGTCATTAAAATTAGACCTAGCGTTTCTGTCTTTAACTTCATCTAATATGCAATTAAAGTCACCGCCCATAATTAGGTTTTCAGGATTTCTGTCTTGAATTATTGTGGAAACATCATTTAGAAATTCACAGCGCAATTGATGAGAGGTTGGCGCATAAAAACACATCAAATTTAAACTTGTGTTTAGTACAGCAATTGATACACAAATCCATCGTCCATTTGTATCTGATGACGACGATATAACATCAACATAGTTGAGGCAGCGGGGCAGGATAAGAATGGCCACTCCCGCACTATTATCTTGTGATAAAGAATAAAAAATCTGCCCTTTTGAAATATCTTTGAGAGATTCATACACTTCAGTTTTTTGAATTTTGGTCTCGTGTAGAAAAGCAATATCAGCTCTCTCATTTGCTAATTCTTCAAGCAAGTGGCGCTGCTTGAATTCGGTATTTAATCCTCTGCAATTGATGGTGCAGATAATCATAATTTGTAAAATGATGTTTGCAACCGTCATCATTAGATTAACTTGATTTGGGGTTTTTTAGCTCGTTTCTTAGACCATTTACCTAATTTTCCTGCGAAGTCAATGTTTCCTAGTTCTACCACAGAAAAATATTCATATTTGGAAATATCAGAATCATGGCGCAGTAGACGATATTTCACGCCTCTCGCCGTTACATATGGCACTAACGCTTCACCCCCTTCTGATCGGTACATTACCATTTCATCTTTCATCTGTGAACTCTGTGTTTGAATGGACACATCTGATTCTGCATCTGACGTTGTATCATCATCCATATTATTTACTTCAATCTCAGATTCTGAGCTATTGTCTTCTTTATGATGCTTATTGCTACTTAAGCTACATTTGGCAGGAGCGTCATTTACCATATCTTCAAGCTGACTTAAATCAAGTGGGCTTAGTGGAAAATCGACTGAACTTTAATTCATCTTCTAAGGAATTGTAAACTGGCTCTTCTGTAAGATCATCATTTTCCTGCGTGTCTTTTACAGCCATGTTTGGCTCCACTGCATTTTGATTATTTTCTTGACTTAAGGTTATACCCTCCTCTAATACTTGAATTTCATCACTGTAGTTACTTTAACAGGATTTGATGATTTGTTTGTGTCATTTTCAGTGGCATGAACCACAACAACAGCTTCCGTAGTGATTGCTCCAGAAGCATTTGACTCAGTTGCATCCTTTAATGGGCGATAATCTCCTGATACTGAGGGCTTGTTTTGATTTTTTGGACAGCGCCATTTAAAATGGTCAACTGAACCACAGAGCAAACATTTGTTTCGATTGGGACAATCTGTTGCCAAATGGTCAGTATTTAGGCAGATCCGCCACTCTTTAATTTGCCCTCTATACGATAAGGGCGGGAAAAAGCTGCCATCAAGCATCAATCTGCTTGGTAATGGGCTATCCACTTTATCAAACCAGATGCGTTTTACACCGATTTCTAGCATTCTGTCAAAGGGATACGTTTCCCGTTCAATCTTTTGCACTTTGCCATACTTCTTGAGTTCATTCATGATTCTGTCATCTGGAATTTCTAGTGGAACTTTCATCTTCACTAGCAACCTATCTGACTCGATTTCCTCTACGTTACAAACTTCGCCTTCTACAATAAGAACATCTTCTAGAAGCTTTTCCTTGACCCCCTCATTTGACACTGTTACATTCCATACAGTTTTAGAAACATTGATAAGCCCCTGCAAAGCAGCAGGTCCCGCGCCAATGACGTCCTTTAACCCATGATACACGTCACTAGCCGCTCCCCTTAGTTGTTATCTTACGGCTTAGGGTACGCTTATAGATTGGCATGGTGTTTTTAAAAGAGGAAACCCATACTACTACAATATATAATACAAAAATATAACACCAAGACGTCGGGGAACGAGCTAAACACTAAATAAATAGTGTCCCCTTTTGAAACCCTGACGTCTACCAACAAATATACGAATAGAGAGTACAGTCGTATATTTGTTGGTTTGAACGACTTTCTAAGTGGTTCACTAACACCTAACCGATTAAAGTGGTTCCATAATGCATACTAACATATCACAGACATATATTTGTTAGTCTGTTCGAGTTGACCGGGGACAGCCAACTGACTATAAAGATCTATATAATCAAAGAACTAGGCTTGCGCTTACAAATGACAAAGGAATTAAATCCACTCACTCAAGCGATCTTGCCAAATATAATGCGCTAGCCAACGAACTATAGAAATAGCATACTGGCGTGGGGAGAAATATATTGCATTGACCACAGTAAGAGGAGACCTATTAAATGGCGGAAACCGCCTTTAGAAAATGGAGACACAAAATCCGCTCCAACCAAGACACAAATTTACAAATTAAACATAAGGTTTGTAAGGAAAGACTAATACGAAATATATGTGCAAAATTTATCTACAAAATCGCGCTAGAAACCAGCAAATTCGGGCAGCAATTGCAGAGCTAAATAAACGTGTGCGTTTACTTCAACTACTACATCTACTACTACTACTACTACTACTACTACTACTACTACTACTACTACTACTACTACTACTACTACTACTACTACTACTACTACTACTACTACTACTACTACCACTACTACTACTACTACTACTACTACTACTACTCTTGCTGCTGCTACTGCTACTATTACTACTACTACTACTACTACTACTACTACTACTACTACTACTACTACTGCTGCTGCTGCTGCTGCTGCTGCTGCTGCTGCTACTACTACTACTACAGGAGGGATCTCAGAAAAATGTAAAAGTAAGAATATCTGGAATGTACGCCATCAAAATTCCAGGCAATTCGTGGTTGTGAGACGGGCGGTTGAAAGCCACTCCGGTGAAAGAGGATTTTTGTCCTCTGGATGATGGTCTGGTGGTAGAGCACTCGACTCCCAAACGCTAGGATACAGGCGCCATAGAATTGCTAGGTTCGAACCCCACTCTAGTCATGAAAAAGTTAAAATTACATTCCAGATGATGAATGAGCTAGATCCTAGTGCCAGTGCGTCGTCAAAGACACAGTTCATAGAACTAATGCTTGGCAATACTATGTAGTTTGGATCGACCGGGCAGTTACTGGCCGTACCAGCTAAACTGGGTACGCGCCGCCCATCCTGGATTCGTTCCCTGAACACTCTCCCCCTGGGTAGAGCCATAAGCGTATATGAGCCTATGAGAGAGATCAAATTATAAAAACGACTAAGTCCGTTAAAGCGCATAGTGTGCATGCGCACGCTTAGATGCTATTTTTACAGAGCACGTAGTTTACGACCAAGATGGAATGACGCTTTTAGTGTACCGAGATGGTACCCTGTAATCTTTCTTATTTACTTGTTCCCGCAGAATCTGGCATTACTCAAGACCAGAATTCGACCGGCTTTCTAAATCTGTAAACCATTTCAAAATTGGTTAAGAAATGGCTGAGTTATCCATGGAAAACCCTTCTTGATTATCTTCAAAATATTGCCGTGACGTCATAACCATGTGGATGCAGAACTTCTAGAATGTTCTAGAACATTCGACTGCGCTATTATTAGCTACGCGCTGATTGGCTGTTGTTCGGCCGATGATTGGTTGGAGCTTGCGCCTTTGACGTCACGAGTAGTATAAAAGGAGACGCGATCCAGAGATCGAGAGCATCCTCGGCCAGGGGCCGAACAGGTGTGACAGCTACTATCAGCACGACAAGGCACAGATCATTTCGCTTTCTGTCGGTTTTCTCCCGTAGCTAGCAGTTACCCAACCCACCGCACTAAAACAATTTTGTAACTCCCCTAACTTGGGGGAACAATTTGGAACTTTCTATTATTGTTCACGAGTATAAAGATCTACTTCGGAACACGAACTTGTGGTGAGGCCTTTACGGCCTGAATATGTGATTCTACAGATGTAGAGGCAGCGATGTTCTTTGGTGGATGACTCGCCGGATCTGCCGGCCATGCCAAAAAGTGGTATTTCAACCGTCCCCGCACTGATGTCGTGCAGGTTCTTCTCACTTTCGACCGCAGCAAGTAAACTTTGCCCGGTGCGTCTTCAGAGCTGGCTGACGTACCCAGCACCGTTAAGCTTTGTTTTGTATCTTCATCTGCATCTAACAACTCCTGCTTGTGATCGGGTTGTTATCAACTTCCATCCGTACCATCAGTGTACAGGAACTTTCTTCACAACAGTAATGCCATTGTATCTCTTACTGACTGCTCGTTAGACATTCTATATTGTGATTACAGTCTTGAGTTCGATCCGCTCCCGTCATAGGCAGCTTGCAGGAATCCTGTTTGCGGGAACCAACCTGTGGGAACTTTCCAGCTTCCTGAGAATGCATCAACTCACGTCAACCAAAGAATGACGTATCAATTTCAGTAACACGATAGCCAAACTTAAGAATGGCTACCGAGTATTCAAGTAACTATACTTAACATTTCAATTATTCCGTTAAATGTACTTTTCTAATTATATCATGTCCGTATAAACGGTCCCGATGACTAAACGGTACTGTAACGGTCTTAGGACCGCTAGTTATAATTTCTGTATATGTTTATAGTTATTCTCATTTTTTGTAAGGTGTTTTCACTAACCACACCATAGTAGGTTCAACCTGTGCTAAAATATATAATTCTGATCATTTGATACTGTATTGATTGTTCTGGTTAGTTTATATATATATGGTCAGTAGCCATCAGTTCATATGATTTGTTTAGTTCTAGAAAATATATAGGACTGCAGTGCACGTAGGAAACACTATACAGCAACACTTATATATGCAACACTTTCTCCCGCCACCAACAATTTTTCACTGAGGTTGCTGTCCATGCTATAACTTTGTTTAGCCCGGCATGCTACTGACTAAAACCTTTTCTATTCAGCTCGATAGGATAGGTTTAATATGATTAGAGACGATTTCTTCATTAGGAAATGTGTAGTATACTCTTCCCTTCCGGTAGTTGTGATAATTTATCCCCGCACTCTGGCAAGACTCATAACACTAATATTTTGTCTCTCTTCATGTTCCACTCAGCCTTGTGGCTTCTTAATTGTTTGGATGTCTCTATCTGCACCATGGGCTGATCAGACCCTGGGAAACTGTTGGGGTTTCTGAGCGGTGATGGCCAGGGTGTGGTATCACACACATTCCCTCTGTATCTTCGGATACTTAGTAGTTAGCACTTGCCAATGTAGGAAAGCACTGCGAACACATATCTTAATTATTATTTCTCTTTTATTTGCTGAACAATCCTCCCGCACCGCAGTGCAAAACTGGGCAACTTGTATTTAAACCTAACGACAGGTTAAATGATTAGTTCCATAGGACCAGGTGATGGGCGAGATGCGCAGCCCCACCGAATTCCATAAAAAATGTCTGGGCATGATATTTAGATCTGCCACACCCTCACGGGAAGGACATTTACGGTGGGTATTCGTCTCTCTTACCCCCACCATAACGATAGATCAGTTGCCTAAAATGCTTTTGTGAAAAGTAACCAGTGTCTTGTGACGTTTTATGTGGGTACGGAGCCAGATGTCCGGATTCTTATCCAGTTCAGAGATCTTAATAGGTAACATGTATGAGCGCTGTCTTCAGTTTTGATGTCTTAGGGCATCCATTCTCAATGATAACTGTGTCTAACGGCTAGGTAGATACCCGCCATTTGCGGCCTAAAATAGTTATTGTTTCTTAAAAAACCCTAAAAGCTAGTTAAGCAGAGCAGAAGGCCCGCATAAATAAAGCGGCACCTACTAATTCAGCATTCTAAGAATCACATAAGACGGCGATGTGGGAATCCCTCGGGAATCGTCCATCCCGTCTTCACATAAAACAGCATGCAACCCTATAGTCATAATCTCACTAGGTATGGTCTTTTCTTTTTAAACATTTTGGTTGAAATATTGGAGTAGGCCCATTTTTGCTTACTACTCTTCTCCCGCTTTAAGTAGTGGCAACACCTTCTCGAGGCGGAGGCCCATGTGAGGCACTTGCCTGTCGCAAGGATTCAGCGACGACGGTTCATGTGAGGATAACACTCCTCACCCAAACTAGCACTAGGAGTAGTGCCCACGAGAGGCACATGATTTTTCGTCCGAGATAATCTTCTTTCCTTTCAGCTTAGAGGTATAATAACTTATATTAAGTTAATTAGTTACGTCTTGTGTATGGGAGCCTCCCTTGCGGGGATACCTCTGCGGACCTACGAGTCTGTGTGGTACCTCCGGGAGCCCCACGTTTAAAAGTTCATCTGGCTGTCTCTATGGCTTGTATTTTCGTATGCTCCTCATTTTATCTAGCATACTCGACAGTCTGTTTAGGTAAAATCATTGTATAGACTTATTTTAATTAGGTCACCAAATCAAATCTTGTAAGTTCATAGATCACGAAATTGCTATGGACAGGCATACTGGTGACACAAACTCTTGGGATGAGACCATTGTATTTAATGTTCGCGACAATGGTCGCACAGCCCTACCGGAATGATTGAGTTCCACCGGCCTTAGGAGCTGGTTTTTGTTACCCGCAGGGCAGTCTCATACAGGATCCGTCACCCCGAGACCAGATGCTAACCAGCGTCATCATTCATCGCGCACTTGTGGCACGGCGAGTCGACATAATACACCGGAACGGCCCGACACTACCCCGCGAGCTACAACTACTACTACTGCTGCTGCTGCTGCTACTGCTGCTGCTGCTGCTGCTGCTGATGGTGATGATGATGATGATGATGATGATGATGATGATGATGTTGCTGCTACTACTAGTGCTGCTGCTGCGCAGGGCCTTAAAAATATCATGATACACCTCGCCTCAGGGAAATACTACCTCAAAGTTGTTTTGCAGGGTAATGATTTTGAATTTAACTGAGAGGTTTTTCAACAGATTAGTGGCTGTGCTATGGACACACTTTCAGTCCTCACTTGCCAAAATTTACATGGCTGAGTGGGAAGGTGCCCGACAAAAATGCAGCAAAGGTCCTCAATTTCAGTAGATACCTTGATGATATCTTATTAATCTGGCCACATACAAGAAATGAATTTACTGAATTCCTACATACTATAAGCAACCATGATCCTGACATCAAATTGAAAGCAGCCATCAGTGATAACTCAGGGACTTTCTGAATGTTAGCATTTATAAAGGTTCAAAATTTGATGAATCTAGTTATTTAGACCATAACGCATACTAAGCCAGCACACTCGCACCAGTTGCTTCACAAAAGGTCGTTCCACCCACCTCACATTTTAGAGGTTGATAAAATTGCAACTGATCAGATTTCGTAGAAACTGTAGTGACAAGAAAGCGCTGGATTCATCCTGTTGGGAACTATTTCAAGATCTCAAAGCTAGAGGCTACAATGTTCGGTATCTACGAAAAATTAATACTATGTTTATTATCTTGTAGGGCATCTTCCCACTCAGCCATGCAACGTTAATAATTATTTAGTTCTATAGGTTTCTTTGCCCAAAAATATCCACAAAATCTAACACGGGACCACCATAATGCATAGCTGTGAATCCATGGTACTCTAATTTTAGCATGGATAAGAAAAACTGCATGGGAATCCCAAATTATAGTTTAGGACCCCCAAATTTCATGATGGAACCACTAGATTTCTAGGTGTAGGGTTCCTTGGACCTCCAAAATTTAGATGTCATGAGGAGCACTGGAGGAAATGCAGAACTTTTCAAAATTTGCCAAAAGACGAGTATGCTAACTACTACTACTACTACTACTACTACTACTACTACTACTACTACTACTACTACTACTACTACTACTACTACTACTACTACTGCAACACGTCAATATTTTCGCTGTCAGATGTAGCCTCGTATTCAAAATCGCATTTTGTCCATTTTCATCATCGTCATTATTATGAGCCAATGTCTTCTACAAAATGTCTATCAGCTGCATAGGCAAAATATCACGATCAGTCTACTTTCATTGCAAAACACCATTTTCAAATCTCTACCCATGTCCATGTTTCAAACTGTGCAGAATGCGTTGATTTGAAGTGAACATTTAGTTTTCTGGTTGCCAATAAGAGTCTGACCAGGCGTAGTTTGTCATCATTGCAGCCAGGTTGATGGAGAAATTGAAGGGTGTGAGGCCTCTTGACTGTAGCAAATGCATGTTCAAGTCTCAATGCTGTGATAGTACTGCTGATGTCAAGATTCATTGAGCCAGACTGTCAGCGCCGCTACGTCTTTCTATAACCACTCTGCTACTTTCCAGGAAACTTTTCAATCTTATCCCTGATATGAAATAATGTCACATTTGATAGAATGCTGATCAAAAGCACTACTGGTCTGAGCTTGAAAAGAGGTCCGGGTTTTTTGGGCTTGAGAGTGCAATGAGTATACCTTCTCCCACAGCATCGATAGGGATGTTCTCAAAGGCAGAGTTGATCATGTGACATGCAATCGCTGTCATAAGTTCATGAAATATTCCATAGAGAGTGTGATTCCCGCAGGAGCTATTATATTTATCAATAAACCACTCATACAGGCACTTTAGATTATGTCATCCTCGATAACTCTAGACTCAAGTTCCATCTATTTATTGCGGCTATGATGATTGCATTTGGACTTCGAGAACAGAATGAGTTATTGTACGTGGCATTCAGATTGGCGTAACAAAATATTATTAGGCTATGGTGATGTCATATTGTGATGGCATGACAAGTCAGATGAAACGTCACCATTAAAAAAGCAAAATGGCCATATGAGGTTAATTGACCAATAGTAGAACGCAACTCAAGGCAGCTCCAGACAAACTCATTGCCTGCCACTGCAAACACCTACACACCGTCACTGGACCCCGATGGCCAGACAGCATAATTTCCAATGATTCACTATACAAGATGTGTAATACGTCGCCGCTGTCTGTCAAAGTCGCCCAGCAAAGATGGTCCATGTTTGGCCATGTGCTAAGGATGCCAGAAGAGACACCAGCACAGAGAGACTTGGAATTCGCCATACTCGGAGACAAGAAATAAAAAGTCAGGCGATGACGTCATTGCATAAATCTGCTAAGCGTGCTATGAGGTGACCTCAAGATTGCAGGACTCGATACACTCAATTCAAGAATGGACCTGAGGAAGCCACGGATTTCGGCTGAGGCCAAGACACAGTGGGCAAAAGTGAAGAAGGATTGATTGCAGCTGTATGATGTTTCTACTACTACAGACACAGAATACAGTAATCGTACAGAACACAACTCGATTGGTGTAGACGCTCTCCTCATGAGTTTATTTACTTTAGTGGTTATGACGAGGCCATTCTGATTATGGAGAAATAGAGATTGTTGAAGATTATGGTTAAATGACTACTGCAACGAATCCATAGTATCAACCCAATGAGTCAACGAAATTCGTTGGCTGCCACTGCAAACACCTATGCGCCATCACTGGACACCGATGGCCAGACAGCATAATTTCCAATGATTCACTATTTAAGATGTGTAATACGTCGCCGCTGTCTGTCAAAGTCGCCCAGCAAAGATGGTCCATTTTGGCCATGTGGTAAGGATACCAGAAGAGACACCAGCACAGAGAGACTTGGAATTCGCCCTACTCGGAGCCAATAAAGGCAAAGTCAGGAGAGGACGTCATTGCATAAATCTGCTAAGCGTGCTACGAGGTGACCTCGAGAAAGCAGGACTTGATACACTCAAGTCAAGAATGTACTTGAGGAAGCTAAGGAGTTCGGCTGAGGACAAGACACAGTGGGAAAAAGCGAAGAAGGACTGATTGCAGCTGTAGGATGTTTCTACTACTACAGCCGCCGAATACAGTAATCATACAGAACACAACTCGATTGGTGTAGATGCTCTCCTCATGAGTTTATTTACTTTAGTGCTTATGACGAGGCCATTCTGATTATGGAGAAATAGAAATTGTTGAAGATTATGGTTAAATGACTACTGCAAAGAATCCATGGTATCACCCCAATGAATCAACGAAATATGCATTAACCCATACTGTATATAATGATCCCATGGCTGACGCCAGTGATTATGGTGTCAGATAATTGCTTTCATAATATTATAAATTAAGGAGAAAGATCAAAATGTGTATGAATAACGTTTCTTTCAATCTACAATATACATAACATTCACAATACGATATCGATTATTACACAATAGGCATATGATGCACGATTTACTGAATATATTGCTTATGTAAAGGGGGAGGGGGTTGGAGTGGGGGTGGGGGTGGGGGTGGGGTGGGGGGTCGCTTCCTTAATTCACCCACTTAGGACAAACATACAGCATACCAATATCATGCTTCTAAAGATTGATTTGTTTATAACTGTTTAACTTTAGTGTTGCGTGGGCAAATGTTATTCTGGTTTTAAACATTTGTAGTCGTCTGAATTATGCAGTGTCAGACGATAATGTTATTAATACAGTTAGAACTCAACATGCGAAATAGTCGAACATCTTTACATACTCAATGAGACCCCTGGTGCATAAGATGGATTTCCAGGTTGTTAAAGGAAACAAGATGTACCGAAATGATATCTTTGATGACACGGATCCGACAAGATGGAATACCCATCGGGAAGGAAACATGCTATGCCGATATAATTTTACCAATGGGCATCTGGAATGCTGTCATACATGGGACGAGATCACATCTCACATGGATTCTTCATTATATGCTGTCTCATGCGCATGGAGCAGATCAAGTCCTGCAATGCTGGAAAACAATTGATCGGGGCCTGGAGGCAGTGGACTAAAGATGGCAACGTTTGCAATGAGCCACCTGTCTGATGATATTATTGACGATTCTATGCCCATCAAGCCATAGAGCTGGTGGCGATCTGGTGACATGGATGACTACTGATCAGCCACGACAATGCTGATGAAATGTTAATATCGTGATTCGTTAATACATAGAGAGCTGGTACTGAGGTAACTGACTGAAAGCTTACGACGGTGGATTATGTATGCTGACATGACGTCATCAATAACTATAGGTTACTCAGAACCTCAACATTCGGAATGGTGAATTTCTTAACAGTCTGGTCGATGTAGTAAAATGAAACTGACTGAAAGTTTGTGACAGTGGATGACGTATGTTGATGTGACCTGCATCATCCGGTGCCATTCGGATTTCAGCTCCTCCATGGTGGTAAGGAGTCCTCGGCTTCCGCAAGTTTTTGGATACCCCCCAGACAGACATCCCGGGGTAAAATAATTTAAAGTAATAACTCCCAATCCAGACTTTTCTAAGGGAGCATTTTTGCGGAAGGGCCGTGCAGGCCCATATGTAATTCTACGGAATGTAGAGCCGGTGATGATTCTTGGTGGATGACTCGCCGGATTTGCTAACCACGCTGAAAAGTGGACTTCAACTTCTGCACTGCATGTTGTGTGTGATTTAATTAACTTTTCAACAACAGTTTGGGTGGACTTTTCCCAGTGTGCCGCAAGAGCTATGCAACATACCCCGCACCATGTGCCAATTATTGTACATGCATAATTATTATATAAGCAGCCCTCTCTGTTAATGGGTTGCTTCCAACTTTCGTATTACCGTCGCCGGACGGAAACTTTACAACAAACTGTTTAGATTCTCTGAGTGAAATGGCTATCTAGTGGACATCTCCTGAACTGTTCTGTTTCACTGTCCTGAGAGTGTGCTGTATCCGATCTGCCTGGAGAAGCCAGCTTGCGGAGACCTGCCTGTGGATAACTGCCTGCGGATGTCTTCTTGCAGAAATCTTTCCAGCCTTAGAGATCATGCCATCTCACGCTATTTATATGTCAGCACCTCAATTTCAGTAACTCTTGAACTTGTTCCGTACCAATAACCAATCGGTACTCAAGTAGCTATACTATTGAACATTTAATTATTTCCGTATATGGTACTGATGACTAATAGGTACCTTACCTGTCTTATGGCCGCATTTTTATAATTTCTGTTTTACTGTGAATATTATCCTTGTTTTCTGTGGGTGCTTTCAACTAGCCACACCATAAGGTCTAGTGACCTGTGATATTCTGTAATTATTATATTCTTTATCATCGTGTCTGTTGGACTGTGTAAGGATTAGTTGTGTATATGGCAAGCAGTCATCTAGTTAATATGTTTTGTTTATTTATAAAAAACTCTAGACCGCAGTACACTAGGAAATACTATACAGCAACATATATATCCGCCTCACTATATCCCCATCAGAATAAATTTTACACTGAGGTCGCTGATCATGCTCTAATTGTTTGAGCCTGACATGTTAACGACTAAAGCTGGCTATTTAGCTCGATAGGATAGGTTTAAAGTGTTTAGGGACAGGTGTAGTTCGGATCGGCCGGTTGGATACCGGCCATACCAGTTGAGCTGGGTACGTGCCGCCCATCCTGGATTCGTTTCCTGAACACGCCCCCCTGGGTGGAGCCATAGGCATATGTAGGCCTATGGTTGAGATAGCGTGTCGAAAAATGACTAAGTTCACTAAAACGCACGATGCGCATGTGCACGCCAGGACGCTGTTTTGACGGAGCACGTAGTTATGACCAAGATAGGATGGCGTGTTTAGTGTACCGAGATGGTACCCTGTAATCCTTACTGATTGCCTGTCCCCGTTAAATCTGGCATTAATCAAGACCAGAATTCGACGGGCTTTCTAAATCTTTAAACCATTTCAAAATCGGTTGAGAAATGGCTGAGTTATCCATGAAAAACTCTTCATGATTATCTTCAAAATATTGCCGTGACGTCATAACCACGTGGACGCAAAACTTCTAGAATGTTCTAGAACATTCGGCTGTGCTATTATTAGCCATGCGCCGATTGGCTGTTGCTCGAACGATGATTGGTTGGAGTCTGCGCCTGTGACGTCACGAGGAGTATAAAAGGAGATGTGATCCAGTGATCGAGAGCATCATTGGCCAGAGGCCAAACAGGCTGGATCTGTACCAGCAACTATCAAGCGCGACAGACAATACACGTTTACCTTCGCTATGTGTCGGGTTTTTATCCTGTAGCTTGCAGTTGTCCAACCCACCACACTAAAACAATTTTGCAACTCCCAATTTACGGGAGTAATTTGGAACTTCTGATAATTGTTCACGAATATCAATATCTACCTCAGAACACAAATTTGTGGTGAGGCCTTTACGGCCTGAATATGTGAGTCTACAGATGTAGAGGCAGGATGTTCTTTGATGGATGACTCGCCGGATCTGCCGGCCATGCCTAAAAGTGGTATTTCAACCTCCGCCAAACTAATATCGTGTAGGTTCTTTCGACTTTCGAGCGCAGCAAGTAAACTCTGCCTGGTGCATCTTCAGAGCTGGCTGACGTACCCAGCACCGTGAAGCTTTGTTTTGTATCTTAGTTTGCCTCTAACAACCCCCCGCTTGTGATCGGGTTGTTTACACCTTCCATCTGTGCCATCGGTGTATGGGAACTTTCTTCACCACGTAGTACTATCGTATCCTTTGCTGACTGCTCGTTGGACATTCTATTAGGCTTACAGTGCTGAGCGATGTATCCCTCCCGCCACGAGTGTTCTTGCAGGAGTCTTGTTTGCGGAAAACAGCTTGCGGGAACCAACCTGCAGGAACTTTCCAGCTTCTGGAGAGCACATCATCTCACATCGACTACGGATTGACGTATCAATTTCAGTAACACGGTAGCCTAACTTGAGAATGACTACCAAGTATTCAAGTAACTATACTTCACAGTTTAATTGTTTCTTTATATAGGTTTTGTTAATTATATTATCCGTAAGAACGGTCCCAATGACTAAAAGGATCCATAGCGGCCGTTAGTTATAATTTCTGTATTTGTTGATAATTATTCTCATTTTCCTCAATGTGTTGCTAACCGCACTATAGTAGGTTCGTTAACCTGTACTGATATATATATATATATATATATATATATATATATATATATATATATATATATATATATATATATATATATATATATATATATATATATATATATATATATATTGATCATTTGACACCGTATCGATTGTTCTGGTTAGATTATGTATATATTTCCAGTGGCCATCCGTTCATATGTTTTGTTTATTCATAGAAAATATAGGACTGCAGTGCACGTAGGAAACACTATACAGCAACACTTATATATGCAGCACTTTCTCCCGCTGCCAACAATTTTCCACTGAGGTCGCTTTCCGTGCTATAACTCTGTTTAGCCCGGCATGCTACCGACTAAACCTTTTCTATTCAGCTCAATAGGATAGGTTCAAAATGATCAGAGACACTTTCTTCATTACATACTGTGTAATATACTCTTCTCTTCCGGTAGTGTGATAATCTAGCCCCGCACTCCGGTAAGACTCATAAGTAAGATTTTGTCTCTCTTGATGTTCCACTTAGCCTTGTGGCTTCTTAATTGTTAGGATGTCCCCATCCGCACCATGGGCTGATCCGACTCTGGGAAACTATTGGGGTTTCCGAGCGGTAATGGCCAGGGTGCGGTGTCACACACATTCCCATGTATCTTTGGATACCTAGTAGTTAACACTTTAAGCCAATGTAGGAAAGCACTGCGAAAACACATGTATTAATTATTATTTTATTTACTAAATAATCCTCCCGCACCGCAGTGCAAAACTGGGCAACTTGTATATAAACCTAACGACAGGTAAAACGGTTAGTTCCATAGGACCCGGTGATAGGCGAGATACGCATCCCCACCAAATTCCGTTAAAATGTCTGGGCATGATATTTAGATCTCCCACGCCCTTGCGGGAAGGACATTTACGGTGGGTATTCGTCTCTCTTACCACCACCATAACGATAGAACAATGGCCTAATAATGCTTTCGTGAAATGTAACCCATGTCTTGTAATGTTTTATGTGGTTTCAGGGGGGGGGGGGTTGTCAGGATTCTTATCCAGTTCGGATATCTTGCTACGTAACATGTATGAGCGCTGTCTTCAGTATTGATGTCTTAGGGCATCTGTTCTCAGTGACAGACGTGTCTAATAGGTAGGTAGGTACCAGCCAGTTGTGGCCTAAATAGTTCTTGTTTCTCAAAACTAAAAGCTAATTAAGCAAAGCAGAAGGCCCGCATAAATAAAGCGGCAACTACTAATTCAGCATACCAAGAATTACATAAGACGGTAACGAGGGAATCCATCAGGAATCCCCCATCCCGTCTTCACTTAAAACAGTACGCACCCCTATAGTGGTAATCTCACTAGGTATGGTCTTTTCTTTCTAAAGCATTTTTGGTTGAAATATTAGAGTGGGCCCATTTTTGCCTACTATTCTTCTCCCGCTTTAAGCAGTGGCGACACCTTCCCAAGACGGGGGCCCACGCGAGGCACTTGCCTCTCACAAGGATTCAGCAACGACGGTCCATGCCAGGATAATACTCCTCACCCAAACTGGCACTAGGAGTAGTGCCGGCATGAGGCACATCACTTTTCGTCCGAGATAACCTTCTTCCTTTCAGCTTAGAGGTATAATAACTTATATTAAGTTAAATAGCTACGTCTCGTGTACGGGGGCCTCCCTTGCGGGGATACCTCTGCGGACCTACGAGTCTGTGTGGTACCTCCGGGAGACCCATGTTTAAAAGTTCATCTACCTGTCTCTATGTCTCGTATTTTCGTATGCTCTTACTGTAGTATTATCTAGCATATTTATAATTGTTTAGGTAAACTCATTGTATAGACTTATATATTTAGGTCACCAAATCAAATCTTGTAAGTCCATAGATCACGAAATTGCTATGGACAGACATACTGGTGACACAAAATCTTGGGATGAGACAGTTGTGTTTAATGTTTGCGACGATGGTCGCATGGCCCCACCGGAACGATTGAGTTCCACCGGCCTGAGGAGCCGGTTTTTGTTTCCCACAGGGCAGTCTCATAAAGGTCCGTTACCCCGAGACCGGATGCTAACTCATCACTCATCATGCACTTGTCGCGTGGCGAGTCGACATAATACACCAGAACGGCCCGACACTACCTGGCGAGCTACAAGTGGTGCCCGATGTGGGGCGTGAACAACATCAATAGTAACATGCAGCGAACTCACGGCCACACCATATAGTGAGCTCAGTTCAGTACCATCTCCGTTCAGCGAGGACTCCCTCGATCAAGAGGTAGCGTCCTATGATGGATTCTCAGCACACATGCTCACCGACTATGCCAGAAATTCAGTGGAATCAACAACTCCGCACTATAACCTGTTTTCGCCTGTTAGCGATCGCACCTTTCGAGATGCCTCACAGGCAGGAACAGAGTTCAGAACCATATCGGACGTCCACGACAGGCCAACACCAACAGGGGCGAATCATGGATGACTCCGACAAAGACCCGATTATGGGCATATCTACAGCCCTTCAGACTACTATCGTTCACCCGTGTCATCTACGGAAACTGTATGGCCGGGTGATAATACACAACACAGACAACCTCCCGCACCACCCCCTTCTAGCAAAACACTATACTCAAGGGGATCACTGCGGCATTGTCGGGAGGAATCGGCACCACCATTTCACCGGTATATCAGTCATGCAACACATCACGACCGCCAGCCGACTGCACCACCACCATTATAGGAACATCAGTCCTCACCTCAGGGGGAACGACCACGCAATCTTCACAGCAATCCACCTCCCGTCCATAGACCCATGCCGGTCTATGGTTCTACAAACAGGGCAGACTCATTAAATTGGAGTACACGTGTCCTGGCTCCTCAGCATCAGCATCGATGGGAAACACCAACACCACCGCCACCTGCACCACGACCAACCTCATATATATTCATCAACTTCCCAGATACCCGCACCACCCAGTTTTCAGCCACTGCATTCTTCCTGTGGTCTTGGCCGAGTCATCCTCCCTCCCGAGTTTAGTGTGGAGAATGACTGGACCAATTATAAGATATAGTTCGAAATCATAAGTCGGAGTAACCGCTGGAATGATCGGCAAATGGGTGAATATCTCACCGCAAAGCTTTCCGGAAAAGCCCTCGAAGTTCTTGCGGATCTGGGAACTGATTACACACCCACCTACACACAATTGGAATGAGCACTTACGGAGCAATTTGGCGACACAGCCCTCGGAGAAACCAGTCATCTTCAACTTAAAAATCTACAACGACGCGCGAGAGAAACTCTTCCCAAGTTAGCTAGCCGAATCAGGAGGCTAGTCACCCGTGCATATCCGAGCACCAATACGGAGGGCATGATTCATCTGCATCTCGACACCTTCATCGATGCATTAAGCGGTGAACCCGCCCTGAAAGAAAAACTATTTCTTGGCAACCACGGGAGTTTGGCCCAATTAACGGCAACTGTGGTTCGCATTGAGAACTTTCTGGAGCGGGAGAAGAGTAACCGACGCCAACTCCATCCTATCAATGAGACAGTGGGTTCAGCTGTCGCCCTGCCCGCTAGTGCTCCCCCCCCACCCAGTTCATCGACACCGACCACACAGACACCACCACCACCAGATGTGCAGAATTCCAGTCATAATTAAGCACCTGGAAGAAGGGGCTGTGCCCGTAGAGGAAATTACAATGGGGCCCCGGGAGTGGGAATCAGTGAAACAACAACAACAACGGCAACATGAGAGAATGTATAGACGAGATTAACAAGCAAATCTCCGCACTCACCAATCTAGTTACCACACTCAGCACCAACCTCGCCACCACACAGTTTAGGACAACAAACACCACCAGCACTGCACCGCCACTGAACACCTGTTTCAGATGCGGTCAGCCAGGACATTGGAGGGAGTGGTGTCCTAACCGACCTCCCTCTACAATGCCTGCTCCTGACCATAACACACCACAACCAGAGAAACAGTCAAACTCCTAAGGGTACCGAATCACAATGAGCCACTTCGGTGCCCATATCCATCTCCTGGCTCAACTGCGGCTTTCACGCAACAATGTTCAGTGGCCAACCATGATCCACAGAAATCAGTTTTCACACTGACACCAAAATGCACGGCTTCACATATGTCAGTGCCTACGTTGCCTTCCACATCCGCAGCAAGGACATCCCCCTCTTTCTCCGCACACGACAAGCCTTCTTTCCTATGTAAAACGGCAGTAATAGGTTGTAGCACCCCCGCTGAAACAACGTTTTTGCAAGCACCACGTCCCACCACCAAGACACTAGATTCTCGGTGTCCTCTGGTGGTATGCAGAACACCACCCCATCCAGCACCATCTCTCACCATCAGCATCCACAGACAGTAGCGACTCTGGAGAAATGATTCACTCCACCTCATGGATTCGCAAGCGCCAACATAGACGGAGAAATGCACGTCCTTGGCGACATCATTGTTTCTTCTATGCTTCACCAAAGCATCCTATGGAGTAGTGCAGGAAATGGCTTATGCAGGTAGCACTTATCCGTCATCACGTACGCGCTGCCATCTACACTAATACCACCTACACAGAAATGGCAACGACACCACCACCATTGCTACCCCCAGCTCCATCCTCACCGCAGTCTTCACACCAGCAGCGACGGCGAACTGGCCCTTTCCTCACTCAGCCATCTACAACCGTACAAGAAGCAATACGGAAACAGTCGGAATACATACAGAGTGATGCTGCTTCAACGCCATTATCGCAGACAGCATCGTTGGAAACTCTTCCGCAGATGCATCGCAAAGTAATATACAAATGTGCCTGTCTGATTAGTGGCGTTTCCACCAGTGCCACCGTCGACACCGGTGCTTCTATTACGGTATTTAACCAGCGCTTATATGAGAGCATCCCACCTCATAAGAAGCCTCCCCTTAAGCCTACAAACATTTACCTACAGACGGCTATGGGAGCAGATGTACCCGTAGATGCAATTCATTCAGCGAGTTGTCATCGCCTCTATTCATAACGATGCCCTACTTGGCTCTGATTTCCTCAGTGCCAGCAAAGCCATCATCCACTGCAGACAACAGGAACTCAACATACACGGCCAACGAATACCTCTCGGACCAGCATCATCATTATACGATACGTGTGCGGTAATATTATCAATTACTGCCACAGTCGAGCCAGGACAGGAACAGATCTTATGGGCCACCACACCACAGTTAGGAGGCAACACACACATCGCCATGCTGGAACCCGACCCTGATTATATGATCACCTCACAATGTGCAAGTCCCCGCATAATAGTGGACACTACTAATAAAGGGAAAATACCTTTTAGAGTGTTCAATGGTACCGCAGATCCCATCACTCTGGAACCCGGAGTACGCTGCAGCCATTTAGTGGACATAATCGCATTGGAATCACCTGCACTTTCTGACACAACACCGCAAATGACTGATGATTTACCCGAACATTTACACGATTTGTATCTACATGCCACCGTTGGAATACTGCAATCACAAAAACGAGAAATTCGGAAACTACTAGATAGATATCGCGATAGTTTTTCCTCCGGAGTTATGGATCTCAGAGAGACTCATCTCATACGACACTCCATCGATACAGTCAATAATCACCCCATACGACAACCGGTACGACGTCTTCCAATTCACAAGGAAGCAGAAGCACACCAACAAGTAAACGACACGTTGCGAACAGGTATTATTGAACCCTCAGCATCTCCATGGGCTAGCCCTATAGTGCTAGCAGGAAAAAAGGATGGAACCTTGCGGTTTTGCTTCGACTACCACCGCCTTAATCATCTTAGCGTTAAGGACGCTTATCCATTACCATGGGTAGATCAGGCCATGGATTCCTTGTCCGGAGCCAAGTGGTTTTGTACCCTTGATTTAGCTAGTGGTTATGGATGAGGCTGACATGGAAAAGACCGCATTCGTTTGTAGGGATGGCCTTTTCCAATTCCTCAAGATGCCCTACGGGTTGTGCAATGCTCCTGAAACTTTTGAATGACTCATTGTGCAGGTATTGACTACCCTGCAATGGGGAATCTGTCTCTGTTACATCGATGATGTAATAGTCTTTGGACCCACGTTTGAGGAAACCTTAATAAATCTTGACATCGTGCTATCACGTTTCCGCACGGCCAATTTGAAACTCAAACCAAAGAAATGTCATCTCTTCAGACAGAGGGTTGAGTTCCTGGGACACGTCATATCCGGTGATGGAGTGGCTACTCAGCCATCAAAAACTAAGGCAGTAGCAGAGTGGCCTCGGTCCTCTTCAGTTACCGAGACACAGAGTTTTCTTGGCCTATGCCAGTACTATCGCCGTTACATCCGACATTTCAGCGAGATCGCTTCACCCCTCTACAAGATCATGGAGAAAGATCGACCATTTGAGTGGATGAGTGAATGTGAAGGCTCCTTCAGGGCATTGAAGGAACTCTTGACGACCGCCCCGATTCTTGCTCACCCTAATCCAAACCTCGATTTCATCTTAGACACTGACGCGTCAGCTTTTGCTATTGGCGCAGTTCTATTTCAGGTCACCGAAGATGGAACAGAGCAGGTGTTGGGTTATGGTTCATGTACTCTGAATAAAATGGAGAGAAGATACGCAGCCATCAAGCGAGAACTATTGGCGGCAGCCCATTTCGTCAAGTATTATAAGCACTTTCTGTACGGGTGACCTTTTACACTCCGTACAGACCATGCCTCGCTACGGTGGCTCAGGAACTTAAAAAATCCGGAGGGCCAGGTAGCGAGATGGCCGGAATCCCTGCAGGCCTATAACTTTAACGTTGTTCACTCTCCCGTCAAATTGCATGGAAATGCAGATGCCCTTATTAGAATCGGCGCGGAGGCTGAACACAAAGCGGCCACCAACATGACACAGTCAACACAGCCATCTCCGGAGTTCCCCGAATTGAGGTGTGCGGAATCCAGAGAAAATCGCACACCACCAAACAACAGACCTGCAGACACGGAATATATACACGTGGATTCAGGAGGGGGTACGTCCTCATAAGGAATTGGTAACACCTCTATCCACCACGGCAAAATATTATTACCAACGGTTCGAAGAATGTCGACTAATAAATAACCTTCTATATATTAATGACCGTTTGGTAGTCCCGGAAAGTTATCGTGAACTTATATTGAAACAACTACATGCTAACGACGGGCATCTGGCCATGGAAAGGACTGTTGCCCGTATCAAATTGAGATTCCACTGGATCGATATTTGCGATAGTGTCAAGGCATGGGTTGCCAAATGTATCCCATGCCAAAAATGCGCTGTTGGCCAACACAATATCGCACCATCTCAAATTAAGATTGTTGGTGCAACGTGGGAGCGAGTCACTATCGACGTGCTCGGACACTTGAATATGACGGATGATGGAAATAAATACATCCTCGTGTTACAAGATTATTTTACGAAGTGGGTAGAAGCATTTGCTCTGCCAGACCGAGAGGCATCCACCGTAGCGAAGGTCTTGGCTAGCAATTTGTTCTGCCGCTTTGGTATGACTTATGAGTTGCACTCAGATCAAGGAAGTAATTTTGAGAGACGGCTCATATCAGAGCTCTGCAAATTATTCTATATCGTCAAAACAAGGACAACTCCATACCACCCACGGAACGACGGGATGGTAGAGAGGTTCAACAGAACTCTCGCAGAGATGCTGACCAAGGAAACACACCTTGATTGTAGAGATTGGGACCTACGGCTCCCGCATGTACTCATGGCTTACCGCACTTCAGTACATTCCAGCACGGGCTACACCCCTGCTTGGTTAATGTTAGGCTGTGAATTAGCCTTACCCCTGGATCTGGCCATGCCACGAATACCAGGAGAGAAAATTTCACCATCTCTCTATGTCGAACTCTTGCGGCAAAGGATAGAACAAGCCCATGAGTTAGTGAGAGAAACCCTATCCACTACACACCGGCGGAAAAAGACATGGCATGACCGGAGGGTGCATGGAGATCCGTATGAAGCAGGAAGAATGGTTTGGGTACACAATTCACGACGGTCTGCAAACGTGCCAAGTAAACTGAGTTACCAGTGGAAAGGCCCCTATGTGGTAGTAGGTAAGACATCGGACGTGACCTACCATATCCGTGCTTCAGATGGCCTTTACCTCAGTCATCCACTTTGATCGACTTAAACCTTGTGTCAGTGACAACCCAGCACCAGAGCTCGGACTGGGCGTTTCTCGTGACACCGGTACCCAGACAGCTATTTCTACAGAAATTAGTATTCCCATGGTTAGTGCAGAGCACCGCGGTGCTAGTTCAGCCCCAGATCTACCAAGCCAGAACGTGGGTGAACAAGCGGCTAACGCTGACGACGATGACAAGATACGTACTCGCCCTCTCCCTCATCAGCACGGGTCTACTCAATCTGGGAAGTCGTATCTGAAGAATTTCGTGTTTGTTTTGTCCAGGGGACAGGATGGAAAAGTTGTTCCTTCGATCTCTTCCCATTCCCACCCACTTCATGCCATGCCCCCCCCCCCCCATCATAGAGTTACCACAAGCGGAAGCTGAGGGTGACCCAAGCCATGTTTCCCGTGGGGTGGAACATATGGTGAATACCATGGAAGTGAAGAGGCTGGGTGAAGCCTTGGCGTGTCTAGAACCGCAGAACCGTACAATAAGGTGTACCCGACCACCTCCCGAAAACGCCAGACCAATTCCCACCCAAGCGAGACCCATATACATCACCTCACCACCACCCCAAATCCAACTGACGTCCTTTATCTATACACCAAGCTCGGACATGACCAGCCCAGTCCATTTCACACTACACTCATCGTCTGTTGACCATCAATCTTCAGATATGAGAGAGACTGCTGCAACAGAGGAGGTGGCATTCCACACCGCACCAACCACCATTACACCCCGCGGTGGGCAGGGAAGCAGCCTGTTCAGCAGACTTTCGGCTCAAATTTTCCCGGTGTCTAAAAACTATGACAGAATACCAACTGTCATGTAATGAGAGATGACCACATCCCCCCTGTCCCAAGGCCACCCCATCCAATAGCCTACCATACTCCCCCGTGAGCAGTCAGAACATCACACAATAGACAGAACGTCAACACCTACAAGAACACACCTGCCTTCAAGACTGGATACGTCAATTCATCATTGCGCGTACATCACATACTTACTCGGTTATACTCAGCATAACAGAGACATTCAACATCGGCAACAACAGCATTTAGCAGCACCTACTGGTATTAATTAATTCCCGGTAGAGACATAAATATTCCTGCAACAAATTCCTCCTGCACAAATTGCGGGAGAAGTAATATCTCCCGCAGACTACATCTCACGCAAATGGCAACAGATTTGACGTTCACCAGCATGGAAAACTGGAATGCGCCCACTTCGCTTATAACATTGCCACCATACAGCAGCCCGGACATCCCGACAACAGCATAAGCATCAACAGACAACAGCCAACAAATCTCCCGCACACACCTTCTTATCCAGGTACGGGAGAACTGATCATATGGATATCAGGAATGCACTACAACCATCTACAGTACGCGTCACGGGAGGACGTTTGTCCAACGCTCCTCCCCTTTCCCTTTTCCAGACGTCGTATGGAAACAGAGCTAAATCTACATACTTCAACTACACATAATAACAGTCAATATTATTAAGAGAGCAAGATGCCGCATTGTCGTCAGTCACGAGTAGGATTTTGCGACCGAAAAGTTGAATTCGACAATGGATTGATCAAAGTTATGACAGCATCCGACAGGTCATCTGCACTCTAAAGTAACTCTGTCCCACTACGGGCCCGGCCATTACAGAGTGAAATACCCTCAAGGGTTCGATAAAGTTGACATTCACGCCGCCTCTCCCTCCCCCTGCCCACACTTGGTGGCCATAAATACGTCACCTTCACCACAGCGCAATTATCATCCACAGATAACCAGTCATGAGTATCAGATTCAAATCACCAACATGTCAGAAACACAGACACTCAGGTTGACTGTATTCACAATCTCCGAACGACGGCATTGTTAATTGTAATAACTGTGACACACATTTTTGCGAGTTGTACTATAATTTAACCATTATTAAATGGTACTAATGTGTCCGGTCTAGGCTGGGATGGAGCTAGTTCTACCCATTGAGGAGAATGCTTGGCCAGCCCTCCCGCTCGGAAAACACAGCTATCTTGACAGAATCAATAACGTTGATCTACTGCATGAATAGATCTGTTTAAACCACACATCAAATTACTTACAACTTTACTGTTAAATTATTGATTAAGAACACAACTGCTCTACCACGCTACAAATCATTAGCGCACGGGCCGGTAAAGCGGCATCAAAAATCCTGCAGTAAAATCACAGAGAGAGTTTCAAAAATCCTCTCTCGTGCGTTCCAGTCTATAATCGACACAGGCTGAGAACTACCTATTACAGACACCTACTAAGACGCATGTTAAAGAACTCGCGCAAATACGGGACATTATAAAGATCTTGATGCAACATATATATTTCTATCTCTCGCTTCTGCACAGACTACACCTCAGCAACAACATTTTGGCCGTCGCCATAAACAGCACATATGTTTCCGATCAACCACATGCTTTTTAGAGCCACGTGACATTTACTGCTATTTCCAGTAAGTTGGATCAAACGCTTTAAACAAAAGAGCCGCCCAAAGACGCGACTACCACAGCGTGATGGAGGAGTGGCGAGGGTGAGTCCGGGAAATTACCGCTGACGTCACCTGGCTCCCACACACCCCATCGAGCACTCCAGCCTAAAATTAAAATAGCCAAGTTTATAAGCATCCAATCTGGAGAACCGCCTCACACTAATTAAAAGGTGAGGCTCCACAAAGAAAAAGTAGTACTACGTTTCTATGTTGATCGAAGGCTGTTAAATGCACGAAATTAAGACAAGTTTAACGAGCCATTCCTCCTATAATTAAAAGTACTCCCTTTATATGGGAAGAATTAATCCCCTGATGTCCAGGCCGGAAAACGAGCAAACTTTCACATAAGAATGACCGAATCACCTGTTAAAATTTTTAGGTGTGGTCATCCGCCGCCTGTGACGTCACCAAATAGTATAAATGGAGGAAGCGCGTTCTGAAACTTTGTCTTCCCGCCAAAACTCGACACCAGGGAAGAACATAGCATTAAGCTTCTTTCATGTAGCAAACCAAATGCTGCTGTTTTTCTTCTTATTATTTCATTATTATATTTGGCCTGGAAAGATATAAACAATGAAGAGATAGGGCATTAGGTTTTGAATAAGGTTCCCGCAACCAATTACCATGCGGGAACAAGATGTCACTCCTTGAAGATTTAGCGTTATTGGATTCGTCTGAAGAAGAATCGGTACCAGTTCCAAAATGGTTCCCGTGCAACTCGTTGTTAGCTAGCGCAGAGCCATGTACCAGAACTTTCACTAGAAAATCCGACCGCACACTTCATGTTAATAAGGATCATCTCTTCCAGTCAGCCTTTTGTGTGACGTGGCAGTATCGCTAAACCGCTACTTGCTACGTGGTGACACACGTGCTCCTTTATCATCACCGTGTGTTGGAAGTGATGTTAGTCCCTGGGGGAAGAGAATGAGGATCGTGCCGTTTTAGCCACCCGTTTTGAATCTCGGCTCCCGATCAAAGTTCTTCCGACCGAGAAAATGGCCCGCACGAAGAACACTACTCATAGATATCCCGTTAGCCATCGTCTTCCCGTGGCTACCATAAGCAATTCCTATAATTAAAAGTACTCCCTTTATATGGGAAGAATTAATCCCCTGACGTCCAGGCCGGAAAACGAGCAAACTTTCACATAAGAATGACCGAATCACCTGTTAAAACTTTTAGGTGTGGTCATCCGCCGCCTGT
Source organism: Chaetoderma sp. LZ-2023a (assembly GCA_034401795.1). Classification (NCBI taxonomy): domain Eukaryota; kingdom Metazoa; phylum Mollusca; class Caudofoveata; order Chaetodermatida; family Chaetodermatidae; genus Chaetoderma; species Chaetoderma sp. LZ-2023a. The sequence continues at coordinate 86,181,545 of CM067365.1, forward strand.
GACGTCACCAAATAGTATAAAAGGAGGAAGCACGCTCTGAAACTTTGTCTTCCCGTCAAAACTCGACACCAGGGACGAACATAGCATTAGGCTCAGAGGTGTGATCAGTTCTGGTACATGCCAGACGTGAAATCCTGCTCGCAGCCATGTCTGGAAGCATTACGCCGGTACCAGTCACTTCATCCACACCAGTCCTGAAGCGGAGTAAGAAGCAAAAGTCTCCCGCAGAATCCAGTTCGGCAGCACCCACATCAGTTATTAGCCATTTGGCTACGGTCACTACACCCACCACCGTAGTGTCTAAGACAGTGTTAGCCAGTCAGCCAATTTCGGTAGCGCTTATGACACCTGCGGAAATAAACATTCCAAGTTACCCGCAGTCACCATCTCCGTCCAACCGTACCATAGATGAGGGACCAGGGCTGTCGCAGCCTGTGACAATTAGTGTAACTCCGACCCGTGTTATTCAGCATCCACCTCCTCGCCTTTCTGACCAATCAGAAAGGGAACCATGCCGGAAAATTGTCTCCTGCCATATCCGCTCCCGCACCATGGCTTCAGACTATGGTACAGCTCACCGCCATCACCATAACAGCTACAGCGACCACCATGACAACTACAACAGCCACCACAACGACTACCATCACTACAGCATCAGCGACATTGGCAACCACTAGCACTGCTGCTGCTATACAGACAGATATATTAGAACCTGTAACTGTGAGAGACATTATGGACACGCATATTTCCGCCACCATCACTTCAAATGTTTCCGACAGTGCCAGTAATAGTGAAAGCATCTCAGCAATGACAGTGCATCCACCGTGACCCACCACCATTAGTCGCGGGACCCAGACTCAATGGGGAAATTTTCATTTGTAATACAGCAGAAATATCAATAGGCGATTCGTGGAAATGTATTAATTATTACTTTATTTTTGAAATACTTTTCTTCTTATTCTAGGAGGGGGTGGTGTAGTTAGGATTGACCGGTCGGATACCGGCCGTACCAGCTGAGCTGGGTACGCGCCGCCCATCCTGGATTCGTTTCCTGAACACGCCCCCCTGGGTAGAGCCATAAGCGTATGTAGGCCTATGGGAGAGATAGTGTGTCGAAAAATGACTAGGTTCGTTAAAACGCATGATGCGCATGCGCGCGCCAGGACACTGTTTTGATGGAGCGCGTAGTTACGACCAAGATAGCGCTTTTAGTGTACCGAGATGGTACCCTGTAATCCTCATTAATTGCCTGTTCCCATTAAATCTGGCATTAGTCAAGACCAGAATTCAACGGGCTTTTCAAATCTGTAAACCATTTCAAAATTGGTTGAGAAATGGCTGAGTTATCCATGGAAAACGCTTCATGATTATCTTCAAAATATTGCCGTGACATCATAACCACGTGGACGCAAAACTTCTAGAATGTTCTAGAACATTCGGCTGGCTATTATTAGCTACGCGCTGATTGGATGTTGCTCGAACGATGATTGGTTGGAGCCTGCGCCTGTGACGTCACGAGGAGTATAAAAGGAGACACGATCCAGTGATCGAGAACATCCTCGGCCAGGGCCCGAACAGGTTGGATCTGTACCAGCTACTAACAAGCACGACAGACAATACGTGTTTTCCTTCACTATGTGTCGGGTTTTTATCCCGTAGTTTGCAGTTGTCCAACCCACCGCACTAAAACAATTTTGTAACTCCCCATTTACGGGAGTAATTTGGAACTTCTGATAATTGTTCATGTGTATCAATATCTACCTCGGAACACAAATTTGTGGTGAGGCCTTTATGGTCTAAATATGTGAGTCTACAGATGTAGAGGCAGGGTGTTCTCTGATGGATGACTCACCGGATCTGCCGTCCGCGCCTAAAAGTGGTATTTCAACCTCCGCCGCACTAATATCGTGTAGGTTCTTTCGAATTTCGCCTGCAGCAAATAAACTCTGCCCAGTGTGTCTTCAGAGCTGGCTGACGTACCCAGCACCGTGAAGCTTTGTTTTGTATCTTCGTTTGGCTCTAACAACCCCCGCTTGTGATCGGGTTGTTTACACCTTCCATCCGTGCCATTGGTGTATGGGAACTTTCTTCACCACGTAGTACTATCGTATCCTTTGCTGACTGCTCGTTAGACATTCTATTAGGCTTACAGTGCTGAACGATGTATCCCTCCCACCATGAGTGTTCTTGCGGGAGTCTTGTTTGTGGAAAACAGCTTGCGGGAACCAATCTGCGGGAACTTTCCAGCTTCCGGAGAGCGCATCATCTCACGTCGACTACGGATTGACGTATCAATTTCAGTAACACGGTAGCCTAACTTGAGAATGACTACCAAGTATTCAAGTAACTATACTTCACAGTTTAATTGTTTCTCTATATAGGTTTTGTTAATTATATTATCCATAAGAACGGTCTCGATGACTAAAAGGAACCATAACGGTCTTAGGACCGCTAGTTATAATTTCTGTATTTGTTAATAATTATTCTCATTTTCCTCAATGTGTTGCTAACCGCTCTATAGTAGGTTCGTTAACCTGTACTGATATATATATATATATATATATATATATATATATATATATATATATATATATATATATATATATATATATATATATATATATATATATATATATATATCTTGATCATCTGACACCATAGTGATTGTTCTGGTTAGATTATGTATATATATATGGCCAGTGGCCATCCGTTCATGTTTTGTTTATTCATAGAAAATATAGGACTGCAGTGCACGTAGGAAACACTATACAGCAACACTTATATATGCAGCACTTTCTCCCGCCACCAAAAATTTTTCACTGAGGTCGCTGTCCATGCTATAACTCTGTTTAGCCTGGCATGCTACCAACTAAACCTTTTCTATTCAGCTCAATACATTACATACTGTGTAATATACTCTTCTCTTCCGGTAGTGCGATAATCTAGCCTCGCACTCCGGTAAGACTCATAAGTAAGATTTTGTCTCTTTTCATGTTCCACTGCGCCTTGTGGCTTCTTAATTGTTTGGATGTCCCCATCCGCACCATGGGCTGATCTGACTCTGGGAAAACTATTGGGGTTTCCGAGCAGTAATGGCCAGGGTGCGGTGTCACACACATTCCCATGTATCTTAGGATACCTAGTAGTTAACACTTTAAGCCAATGTAGGAAAGCACTGCGAAAAAACATGTATTAATTATTATTTTATTTACTGAATAATCCTCCCGCATCGCAGTGCAAAACTGGGCAACTTGTATATAAACCTAACGACAGGTAAAACGGTTAGTTCCATAGGACCCGGTGACGGGCGAGATACGTACCCCCACCGAATTCCGTTAAAATGTCTGGGCATGATATTTAGATCTGCCACGCCCTTGCGGGAAGGACATTTACGGTGGGTATTCGTCCCTCTTACCCCCCCCCCCATAACGATAGAACAATGGTCTAATAATGCTTTCGTGAAATGTAACCCATATCTTGTAATGTGTTATGTGGTTGCAGGGCGGGATGTCCGTATTCTTATCCAGTTCGGAGATCTTGCTACATTTCATGCTGTCCTCAGTATTGATGTCTCAGGGCATCTGTTCTCAGTGACAGCCATGTCTAATAGGTAGGTAGATACCAGCCAGTTGCGGCCTAAAATAGTTCTTGTTTCTCAAAACTAAAAGCTAATTAAGCGAAAGCAGAAGGCCCGCATAAATAAAGCGGCAACTACTAATTCAGCATACCAAGAATTACATAAGACGTTAACAAGGGAATCCATCAGGAATCCCCTGTCCCATCTTCACTTAAAACAGTACGCACCCCTATAGTCGTAATCTCACTAGGTATGGTCTTTTCTTTCTAAAGCATTTTTGGTTGAAATATTAGAGTGGGCCCATTTCTGCCTACTATTCTTCTCCCGCTTTAAGCAGTGGCGACACCTTCCCGAGACGGAGGCCCACGCGAGGCACTTGCCTCTCGCAAGGATTCAGCGACGACGGTCCACGCCAGGATAATACTCCTCACCCAAACTAGCATTAGGAGTAGTGCCCGTGTGAGGCAGATCACTTTTCGTCCGAGTTAACCTTCTTCCTTTCAGCTTAGAGGTGTAATAACTTATATTAAGTTAACTAGTTAAATCTCGTGTATGGGAACCTCCCTTGCGGGGATACCTCTGTGGACCTACGAGTCTGTGTGGTACCTCCGGGAGCCCCATGTTTAAAAGTTCATCTACCTGTCTCTATGTCTCGTATTTTCATATGCTCTTACTGTAGTATTATCTAGCATATTTAAAATTGTTTAGGTAAACTCATTGTATAGACTTATATTTAGTTAGAATGCGTGGTGCGCATGCGCGCATTCAGACGCTTCTTTGACGACACGTGTGTTGAGATTGGGAGTGAGTGTGTACCTTAGTGTACCGAGATGGTACTAGTAAATATTTATAATTTATTTATTCTCGTCGTTCTTGGTATTAGTCAAGACCAGAATTTGACGAGCTTTCCAAAACTGAAAACCATTTTTAAATCTGTCCCGAAATGGCCGCGTTATCATCGAAGCTCCCAGTCAAAATATACTTAAAAATATTGCTATAACGTCGTAATTGTGTATATATATCTAGATATGTATAGATATGTGAAGAGACGTAGCAGGTCACGAATACACAAATCACTATATATATAGTGATTTGTGTACACGTGACCTGCTACGTCTCTTCACATATCTATACATATCTAGGTATATAGTTATTTGTGTATATGTCACAGTATTCTAGTACGCTGATTGGCTGGTACATCGGCCGCTGTCCAGGCAGCCAGTTCTGACGTCCCAGCAAGTACAAAAGGAGGTGAAATTCGAAGATCAGGAGCATCGTCGGCGAGGAGGCCGAGAGTCGAGAGCTGACTGGAGGTGTGGACTAGACGAGTGGACCGGAATAGCTGCAGATAAGAACGATACAGAACATCCCCCGCGGTTCCTTATGGCTTTGAGATCACCCACACATAAAAGCAGCCATCCGGGAGCAATAATAAACTAAAGTTATGGTTCCCATTTCCGAACACCTATAAGAGGAACTTTTGTGGGAGGGCCCTTGTGGCCCGATATGTAAAAGTCTACATAATGTAGAGCAGCGATGTTTCTTGGTGGATGACTCGCCGGATCTGCCAAACATGCAAAAGTGGACTTCAACCACCGCACTGCATGTCATGTGAGATACCTTTATAACTGTTTGACCGCAGTCGAGTAGACTTTGCCCGTTGCGCTGCAAGAGCTATATGACACACCCCACACTGCGTGCTTCAATATGTACATGCATTAATTACATTTTTATAAGTAACCCTCTCTGTTAATGGGTTATGCTTAACTTTTATACTTCCATCGCTGGACGGAGAACTTTCTCAACACTGTATAAATTATGCTTTAGTTATAGAGATGATCTAGTAGACATTAATTCATTGCTCTGTTTTACTGTTCTGAGTTTGTACCGTATCTACCATGAAGTCAGCATGCGGAGACCCTTCTACTGAAACCAGCTGCAGAGATCTGCATGTGGAAACCTTCCACCCTCAGAGAACGTGTCGACTCATGCTACGAATATGTTAGCGCCTCAATTTCAATAATGTAGTATCCTGTTCCGTCCAAGTAACTACTAGGTACTCAAGTAACTATACATATTATGTCTTGTTACCATGATTTACGTCCGTATAAGGTACTGATGACTAATAGGTACCGCACCGGTCTTAGGACCACAATTTATGACTTCTGTTTTACTGTCTATATTATCCTTGTTTACTGTGGGTGCTTTGACTAACCGCACCATTTAGGTTATTGACCTATAATATACTTACTACTCCACTTAATTATTATGTAAAAGCTGTGATATTGATTTATTGCATTGGTTAGTTATGTATATGGCAGTTAGCCATCCAGTTGATATGTTTTGCTTATTTATAAAAACTCTGGACCGCAGTACGCTAGGAAATACTAAACAGCAACAATATATGCATCACTTATTCCCACGACCAACAATTTTACACTGAGGTCGCTGACCGTGCTCTAAATACTCGAGCCTGGCATGCTACCGACTAACCTTACTATTCAGCTCGATAGGATAGGTTAAAGTGGTTAGGGACAATTTCTTCGTTAGGAGACATATAGTGTATGCCTCTTTTCCGGCTGTTGCAGTAATCTAGCACCGCACTCCAGCAAGGTTGTATAATATTGGCCAAATACCTATAGGGTATCAAGTTATTGTCTCCTTTCATGATCCACCAAGCCGTAAGGCTTCTTAACTGTTTGGATACCCCACCCGCATGTTGGACTGATCCGACTCTGGGAAACTATCGGAGGTCTTCGAGCAGTGATGGCCAAAGTGTGGTCCTGGCCTGCAGTGCATATTGGGCATATTGGAATATAAACCTAACGACAGGTCAAAGATTAGGTCCATAGGACTGGTGTAGTGTCTAGGCAGGATCTTGGAATCTGCCACACCCTCATGGGAAGGACACTCACGGTGGATATTCGTCTCTCCACCCCCACCGTAACAATATGTCAGTAATTAAATTTGCTTGTGTAAATTGTAAAATGTAGCCATCGTCCAGTGATGTTTTATGTGGTCACGGAGCAGGGTATCCAGATTCTCACCCAGTTTGATATGTTGCAAAGTAACATGTATGCTTGCTATCCATGGCGGTAGATGTTTTTCAAGGCGGCAGCCATGTCTAATGATAGGTAGGAATCTCTGCCACTTGCGGCCAAAATTAGTTCCTGTTTCTAACACCTAAATGGTAGGTCAGGATTAGCAGAAGGCCCGCATAAATAAAAGCGGCACCCACAAATACAGTATCTTAGAATAACATAGATGGTATTTTGGGAATCCTTCGGGAATCGCTCACCCCATCTTCACGTAAACGAGTATGCATCATTTTAATTATATTTTCACTAGGATGGGCTTTTTCCCTAGCATTTTTGTTGAACAAAAGAGTGGCCCTTTTTGCCAGCTCTTTTCCTCTGCTTCGGCGTCGAAGGCATTTTCCTCTGACGGAGGCCTGTGTGAGGCACTTGCCTCTCGCATAAGCGAAATGTCCTGGATGGAGGCCTGCACGAGGCTACTGCCTCTTGTACCATCATGAGGACATCGGGGTGAAGTAGGCCCACATGAGGCACTTCCCTCCTGCAGCATCAGGCATCTCTTTATTTGTATAATGAAGGTATTATAGCTTATATTAAGTTAAACAGTGACCTCATTGTGCGGATGCTTCCCTTGCGGGATGCAGCTGCGGATTCACGAATCTGTGTGGTACCTCCGGTGACCCCATGCGCAAATTCCACCAGCTAGCTCTACTTTATGTATTATATGCTCAATTACTATCAAACGATTCACCTTGTTTGACTAAATAGTTACGTCTTTTTATAATGTATTCTCAATAATCCCAAATCGACATGGAAAGACATACTGGCGACACCAATAGCTGGGATGATACCATGCAGTTCAATCTCAGCGGCAATGGTTGCATGGCCCCACCGGAATGATTGAGTTCCACCGGCCTTAGGAGCCAGTCTATGTATTTTGCGGAGCGACGTCAAATGGGATCAAGAGCCCCAAGACTCGGAGATAGCCAGCCCCCTCGTTCATCGTGCACATGTGGCGTGATGGTTGAGCATTTCATACCGGAATGACCCAACGGACCCCCATGAGCTACAAGTGGCACCCAATGTGGGGCTCGAAGAACGAGAAGCGAACTCACGCCAACACCCTTCAGCGAGCTCAATTCACCATCCACAGACAGTCAGCGATCCCTCGATCTAGAGGTAGCTTCATACGAGGGATGTGGTGCTTGCATGCTCCCCAACAATGTACAAAATTCACATGATGTGGGACAACCCGCACCTCATCTACAGCAGTTCTCACCCATAAGTGAGGGGATCTTCCGCGATGCCTCACAAGTGGGAACTGACTTTTTAACCTTATCAGACATCCACGATAGGCCAATATCAACAGGGACGGACAATGGACGATCGTGACAAAGACCCCTATGGGGACACTACCATCATCCTTTACAATCATATCATTCACCCACATCATCAGTAGGTGACTCGTGGCCTGATGATCATGTGCCATATCCCTTGTCTCCATCTGTAAATGTATCACCGTATTTTCAGAGTGCGGGACGATGAGAAGTGGAGGGGTCATTGCCTCCATTCCAACGTTACATCAGTCAATCAACACATCACACCCATCAGCCATCTGCACCGCCACCATATGAGGAATACCCACCACCACCGCCCGAAGAATGTCCACGTCGTCTTCATAGTACGCCTCCACCCATCTATAGACCCACACCTGTCTATGGACCCACATCAGGGTGGCACTGAATGGACTCAACATGAAATGCACAGCTTTATCAATGCGAATCACAATCTCGGGCACGGCAACCTCAGCATCGTCAGTTTCGCCAATGGGAAACACCACGATACCACCACCACCAGGATTCACACCCATCATCTCACCACATGGACCAGGCCAGGTCATTCTCCCCCCCCCCCAGTGGGGATGATGACTGGGCTAATTACAAGGTACAATTCGAAATAACCAGTAGAACTAATCGGTGGAGTAATGAACAGATGGGGGAATAGCTAGCCATGAAACTTTCAGGGAAAGCCCTACAGGTTCTCACAGATATTGGGACTGACTACACACCCACCTACACAGAACTGGAGAGCACGCTATCAGAACGCTTCGGCAACACAGCTCTTGGGGAAACGAGTCGTCTCCAAATAAAAATTCTATGACGACGTGTGGGAGAGACCCAGCCGGAATTGGCTAGTTGCATCCGAAGACTTGTCACCCGCGCATATCCCAGCACAAACCTCGAGGGCATCACCCATTTACACCTGGATACATTCATTGATGCGTTGAGCAGTGAGACCAATCTTAAGGAGAAATTATTCCTCGCAGACCGTGGTAGCTTACAACAGCTCACAGCTACCATGGTATGGATCGAGAACTTCTTGGAACAGGAGAAGAACAATCGCCGCCAGCTTCATCCCATAAATGAAATGAGTGACACCAATTTAGCCAACACAACTGACACTAGCACCGCATCAACAACAGCATCCAATGAACAAACTACATCACAACAACACCAAGACAACCACCAGAATCACGTGCGTAGAGGAAGGCGGGGGGGGGGCGTGGCCGCCGGGGAGGCCACAATGGTACCCCAGGACACGGCAACCAGCAGCAATCGCCCTAATGTTCATGAAAGAATAGATGAGATCAACAAGCAAATCTCTGCACTCTCTCTAATCTGGTTATGACACTGAGCACCACAATCGCAACATCAAACGCCAGGACCGCACCCACTACCAACACCGCACCACCACCGAACATATGTTTTGGATGTGGTCAGCAGAGCCACTGGAGGGAACGGTGTCCTAACCAACCTCTGTCAACAACACCAACCGCTGACCGCCAAACCTGTACCTGTACGAAACGTGTGTGGTAATATTATCAAGTACCGCCACAGTTGAGCTGGGACAGGAACAGATCTTACGGGCCACCGTACCACAGTTAGGAAGCAACACACATATCACAATGCTGGAACCCGACCCTGATTATATGATCGCCTCATAATGCGCAAGTCCCCGCATAATAGTGGACACTACTAATAAGGAAAAATACCTTTTAGAGTGTCCAATGGTACCGCAGATCCCATCACTCTGGAACCCGGAGTACGCTGTGGCCATTTAGTGGAGATAATCTCATTGGAATCACCTGCACTTTCTGATACGGCACCGCAAATGACTGATGATTTACCCGAACATTTACACGATTTATATCTACGTGCCACCGTTGGATTACTGCAATCACAAAAACGAGAAATTCGGAAACTACTACATAAATATCATGATAGTTTTTCCTCCGGAAACATGGATCTTGGAGAGACTCATCTCGTATGACACTCCATCGATACAGGCAATAATCGCCCCATACGACAACTGGTACGATGTCTTCCCATTCACAAGGAAGCAGAAGCACACCAACAAGTGAACGACATGTTGCGGACTGGTATTATTGAACCCTCAGCATCCCCATGGGCTAGCACTATAGTGCTAGCAGGCAAAAAGGACGGAACCTTGCGGTTTTATATTGACTACCGCCACCTTAATGATCTTAGTGTTAAAGACGGCCTTGGATTCCTTGTCCGGAGCCAAGTGGTTTTGTACCCTTGATTTAGCTAGCGGTTACTGGCAAGTAGCCATGGATGAAGCTGATATGGAAAAGATGGCATTCGTTTGTAGGGACGGCCTTTTCCAATTCCACAAGATGACCTATGGGTTGTGCGATGCTCCCGGAACTTTTGAACGACTCATTTAGCAGGTATTAACCACCCTGCAATGGGAGATCTGTCTCTGTTACATCGATAACGTAATAGTCTTTGGACCAACATTTGAGCAAACATTAACCAATTTGGACACTGTGCTTTCAAGTTTCCGCACGGCCAATTTGAAACTCAAACCTAAGAAATGTTATCTCTTCAGACAGAGCGTCGAGTTCCTGGGACACGTCATATCCGGTGATGGAGTGGCTACACAGCCATCAAAAACTAAGGCAGTAGCAGAGTGGCCTCGGCCCTCTTCAGTTACGGAGACACGGAGTTTCCTTGGCCTATGCCAGTACTATCGCCGTTACATCCGACATTTCAGTGAGATTGCGTCACCCCTCTACAAGATCACCGAGAAAGATCGACCATTTGAGTGGAGGAGTGAGTATGAAGGCTCCTTCGGGGCACTGAAGGAACTCTTGACAACTGCCCCAAATTCTTGCTCATCCCAATCCAAACCTCAATTTCATCTTAGACACTGATGCGTCAGCTTTTGCTATAGGCGCAGTTCTATCTCAGGTCACCGAAGATGGAACAGAGCAGGTGTTGGGTTACGGTTGGCATACTCTGAATAAAACGGAGAGAAGATACGCAACCACCAAGTGAGAACTATTGGCGGCGGTCCCTTTCATCAAGTATTATAAGCACTTTCTGTATGGGCACCCTTTTACACTCCGTACAGACCATGCCTCGCTACGGTGGCTCAGGAACTTAAAAAATATGGAGGGCCAGGTAGCAAGATGGCTGAAATCACTGCAGGCCTATAACTTTAACGTTGTTCACCATCCTGGCAAGTTGCATGGAAATGCTAACACCCTTAGCAGAATCGGCGTGGAGGCTGAACACGAAGAGGCCGCCACCGTGACACAGTCAACACAGCCATCTCCGGAGTTCCCCGAATTGAGGTACCAGAGAGGGATAAGCTCCTCGAATGGGTGCCTCAAACAGGCGGCAGTGGGCCCGCGAGGGTCTGGGGACATGTAAAACAATTCGGATAGTGCTAGAGGAGATACTGAACGCCTCCATGTCTACCGAAGGAGGAATTAACATCCTACTGTGGTACCGTCTAGTCAGTGTATTGTTCGGGCTACTGAGAATTTTGGTGCATCCTGTCTCAGAAAGTGGACATGCATGGTACGTGGATGACAGTCCACACCCAGGACATCTCTAGCAGACTAGAAGCTTGCTGTGTTTGCTGGAAATGGCCTGCAGGCAAGGCCGGAAAAAACGGTCAAAGTTTGTATTCTGTTGGTAGATAGGTACGGATCAGACCATCGGTAGCCCCTGAGCATGAGCTCAGATGGTGATCGCTATCGACTGGGTCGCCGGCCAGTCATCTTGATCAAGTCAATACATTGGATCAAGATGGCTCAATGAACAGTCAGGCCATGGTAAGCGTTCGTATTGTGAGCCATGCCTCCCGCGATCAGAGATCCTGAAAAGTGATTCTTTGGGAAGTGGGAGGGTATATGCGTGAGAGGGGCATCACATGAGGGATCATGGACAGTGTTCCTCAATCATGTTATTTGGGCATGGTTCTCGATCTCATGTTCTAGTGTCCCGTGGACTTTGTTCTCGATCATGTTTCGATGAGCCGAAGTCTCAGTATGACTAGCTGTCCTACAACCTTGATTATAACTTCTTATAGGCATAGTCCTTAATCTCATACGCATATGCGGGAAAAGCACCTAGCCTAGGCTGCGTTCCTGCATGAGGCACTGTGCGACATCCCGTGACGAAGACAGACCCCACCGGGGAAGGCCAAAAGGTGTATAGTATTAGGTATGCAATCATCTAATACTATTTAGCGGCACAGAGTGGAATCCGGAGAAAATCGCACACCACCAAACAACAGATGTGCAGACATGGAAAATATATGCGTGGATTCAGGAGGGGCTATGTCCTCCTAAGGGATCGGTAACACCTCTATCCACCATGGCTAAATATTATTACACATGGTGCGAAGAATGTCAATTAATAAATAACGTTCTATACATTAATGACCGTTTGGTAGTCCCGGAAAGTTATCGTGAACTTATATTGAAACAACTACATGATAACTCCAGACATCTGGCCGTGGAAAGGACTGTTGCCCGTATCAAACTGAGATTCCACTGGATCGGGATTTGCGATAGTGTCAAGGCATGGGTTGCCAAATGTATCCCATGCCAAAAACGCGCTGTTGGGAAACACCATATCGCACCATCGCAAAGTAAGATTGTTGGTGAACCATGGGAGCGAGTGGCTATCGACGTGCTCGGACCCTTGAATACAACGGATGATGGAAATAAATACATCCTCGTATTGCAAGATTATTTTAAGAAGTGGGTAGAAGCATTTGCTTTGCCAGACCAAGAGGCATCCACCGTAATAATAATAATAATAATAATAATAATAATAATAATAATACAGCATTTGTATAGTGCCATTTATCAATTTGACTAATTTTCAAAGATGCTTCGGTACATATGTGTTTTTAGTTTTTCTTTAAATTTCTCCCTAGAGCTTATCATTTTAATATCCAGTGGTAGGGTATTCCAAAGTTTTGGCGCGGCGATGCTGAAAGCTCTGTCTCCACATGACTTCAGATTGGATCATGGAATGTTTAGCAGGTGTTGATCTGTAGAGCGAAGAGCACGGTGCGGATGGTGGGGCATAATGAGATCCTTCATGTATTCTGGAGCTGCATCGTGCATGCATTTCCATGTTAGGAGGATAAGTTTGAAGTCAATTCGTTGACGGACAGGTAGCCAGTGGAGGTGTTTCAGTACAGGGGTTATGTGATCACGTTTCTTGATCTTCATCAGGACACGGGCTGCAGAATTTTGAACCTGTTGTAACTTGTTCAGTGACTTTGCCGTTATACCATATAGTAGGCAGTTACCATTATCCAGACGTGATGTTATAAATGCATGGATAAGCGTTTCTGTTGTTTGATGTGTTAAAACAGTTCTTATTGAATTAATGTTTCTTAGATGGTAATATGCCGCTTTGCAAATAGATGTTACCTGCGCATCCATGTCCATAAACTGATCAAATATTACACCTAAATTTCTGGCCGATGGATTTGCCGTAATCAGACTGTTTACTAGTTGGACTTCGGTAGTATGAACCTTACTACGTTGATGTTTTGTTGATATCACGAGGAACTCGGTTTTGTCTGGGTTTAGTTTAAGCTTGTTAAATGTCATCCACTGACTAAGGTCTGCAACACAATTCCGTACTTGTTCAAGAGCCATGGTCTCGTTTGTATGCACGTTGGGTTGGAATGTCAGGTAAAGCTGCATATCATCCGCATACATGTGGATCTGGAGATTATGTTGTTTCGCAATGTTTACAATAGGTGCCGAGTACACAGTGAAAAACGTAGGACCGAGAACTGAGCCTTGCGGTACACCATACTCTAACAGGACACTAGCGCTGGAGGAGTTGGAGATAGTCACAGCTTGGTGTCTGTCTGTGAGGTAGGACCTTACCCATGATAAGGCTGTTCCAGTTATGCCTATGCTTTTGTTCAATCGCGTGATTAAAATTTCATGATCGATCGTATCGAACGCGGCAGAGAGATCTAGATCAAGGAAGTAATTTTGAGAGCCGGCTCATATCAGAGCACTGCAAATTATTCCATATCGTCAAAACAAGGACAACTCCATACCACCCCCGGAGTGACGGGATGGTAGAGAGATTCAACAGAACTCTCGCGGAGATGCTTACCAAGGAAACACGCCTTGATTGTAGAGACTGGGATCTACGGCTCCCATATGTACTCATGGCTTACCACACTTCAGAACATTCCAGCACGGGCTACACCCCTGCTCGGTTAATGTTAGGCCATGAATTAGCCTTACCCCTCGATCTGGCCATGCCACGAATACCAGGAGAGAAAGATTCACCTTCTCTCTATGTCGAACTCTTGCGGCAACGGATAGAACAAGCCCATGAGATAGTGAGAGAAACACTATCCACTGCACACCGGCGGCAAAAGACATGGCATGACCGGAGAGTGCATGGAAATCCATATGAAGCAGGAAGAATAGTTTGGGTACACGATTCATGACGGTCTGCAAACATGCCAAATAAACTGAGTTACCAGTGGAAAGGCCCCTATGTGGTAGTAGGTAAGATGTCGGACGTGACCTACCGCATCCGTGCTTCAGATGTTCTGACCTCAGTCATCCACTTCGATCGACTTAAACCTTGTGTCAGTGATGACCGAGCACCAGAGCTCAGACTGGGCGTTTCTCATGACACCGGTACCCAGACAGATATTTCTATGGAAATTAGTATTCCCACAGTTAGCACAGAGCACTGCGGTGCTAGTTCAGCCCCAGTTCTACCAAGCCAGAACGTGGATGAACAGGCAGCTAATGCTGATGACGATGACGAGATACGTACTCGCCCTCTCCCTCCTCAGCACGGGTCTACTTGATTTTGGAAGTCGTATCTGAAGAACTTTGTGTTTGTTTTGTCCAAGGGACCGGATGGGAAAGTTGTTCCTCTGATATCTTCCCATTCCCACCCACTTCATGCTATGCCACACACTCCCATCATAGAGTTATCACAAGCGGAAGCTGAGGCTGACCCAAGCCATGCTTCCTGTGTGGTGGAACATGTGCTGGATGAAGCCTTGGTGTGTCTAGAACCGCAGAACCATACAACAAGGTGTACCACCTCCCGAAAACGCCAGACCAATTCCCATCCAAGCGCATCCCATATTCATGAGCGCACCACCACCCCAAATCCAACTGGCGTCCCTCATCTACACACCAAGTTCGGACATCACCAGCCCAGTCCATTTCACACTCCACTCGTCGTCTGTCGACCGTCAATCTTCAGATATGAGAGAGACTGTTGCAACAGAGGAGGTCGCATTCCGCACCGCACCGACCAACGTTGCCTCCCGCCGTGGACAGGGAAGCAGCCTGTTCAGCAGACTCTCGGCTCAAATTTTCCCGGTGTTTAATAATTACGACAGGACACCAACCATCATGTAACGGGAGATGATCATATCCCCTTATCCAAAGGCCACCCTATCCATTGGCCTACCATACTCCCCCGTGAGCAGTTAGGACATCACACAACAGACAGAACGTCAACACCCACAAGAACACACCTGCCTTCAAGACTGGATGTGTCAATTCATCATTGCACGTACACCACATACTTGCTCAGTTATACTCTGCATAACGGAGACATTCGACATCAGCAACAACAACATTTAGCAGCACCTACTGGTCTTAATTAATTACCAGTAGAGACATACATATTCCCGCAACAAATTCCTCCCGAAATAATATCTCCTGCAGACTACACCTCCTGCAAATAACAACAGATTTGGCGTTCACCAGGGTGGAAAACTGGAATGCGCCCACTTCGCTTATAACATTGGCATCATACAGCAGCCCAGACATCCCGACAACAGCATTATCATCAACAGACTGCAACCAACAAATCTCCCGCACACAACTTCTTATCCAGTTACGGGAGAACTGATCATATGGATATCAGCAAAGCACTACAACCATCTACAGTATGCGTCATGGGAGGACGTTTGTCCAACGCTCCTCCCCTTTCCATTTTCCAGACGTCGTATGGAAACAGAGCTAAATCTACATACTTCAACTACACATAATAACAGTCGATATTATTAAGAGAGCAAGATGCCCGCATTGTCGTCAGTCACGAGTAGGATTTTACTACCGAAAAGTTGAATTCGACAATGGATTGATCAAAGTTACGGCAACATCCAACAGGTCATCTGCGCTCTAAAGTAACTCTGTCCCACCCACGGGCCCAGCCATTACAGAGTGAAATACCCTCATGGTTCGAGAAATTTTACCTTCACGCCACCTCTCCCTCCCACCCCCCACACCTGGCGGCCATAAACACGTCACCTTCACCACAGCACAAGTACCATCCACAGAAAACCAGTCACGCGTATCAGATTCAAATCACCAACATGACAGAAACACAGACACTCAGGGTGACTATAGTCACAATCTCCGAACGACGGCATTGTAATTGTAATAACTGTGCCACACGTTTTGCGAGTTGTACTGTAGTTTAACCATTATTAAAATGGTACTAATGTGTTTGGTCTAGGCTGGGACAGGAGCTAGTTCTACCCATTGAGGAGAATGTTTGGCCTGCCCTCCCACTCGGAAAACACAGCTATCTTGACGGGATCAGTAACGTTGATCTACCGCATGAATAGAACTGTTTAAAACCACACATCAAAATTACTTACAACTTTACTGTTAAATATTTTATTAAGAGCACAACTGCTCTGCCGTGCTACAAATCATTAGCGCACGGGCCGGTAAAGCGGCCTAAAAAATCTGACAGTAAAATTACAAAGAGAATTTCAAAAATTCTCTTCCTTGCGTTCCAGTCTATAATCGACACAGGCTGAGAACTACCTATTACAGACACCTGCTAAGACGCATGTTAAAGAAGTCGCGCAAATATGGGACATTATAAAGATCTTGATGTAACATATATATTTCTATCCCTCGCCTCTGCAACACACTACACCTCAGCAACAGTATTTTGGCCATCGCCATAGACAGCATACACGTTTCCAATCAACCACGTGCTTTTAGAGCCACGTGACATTTACTACTATTTCCAGTAAGTTGGATCAAACGCTTTAAACAAAAGAGCCGCCCAAAAACGCGACTACCACAGCGTGATGGAGGAGTGGCGAGGGTGAGTCCGGGAGATTACCGCTGACGTCACCTGGCTCCCACACCCCATCGGGTGCTCCAGCATAAAATCAGATAGGCAAGTTTATAAGCATCCAACCTGGAGAACCGCCTCACACTAATTAAAAGGTGAGGCGCTGCAAAGAAAAAATAGTACCACGTTTCTATGTTGATCGAATGCTGTTAAATGTGTGAAATAAAGACAAGTTTAACGAGCCATTCTTCCTATAATTAAAGGTACTCCCTTTATATGGGAGGAATTAATCCTATGACGTCAGGCCGGAAAACGAGGAAACATTCATATAAGGATGACTGAATTACCTGTTAAAACTTTTAAGTGTGGTCATCTACCACCTGTGACATCACCAAATAGTATAAAAGGAGTAAGCGAGCTCTGAAACTTTGTCTTCCCGTCAAAACTCGACACCAGGGAAGAACATAGCATTAGGCTTCTTTCGTGTCGCAAACAAAATTCTGCTGTTTTTCTTATTATTATTATTTCATTATTATATTTGACCTGGAAAGTATAAACCATGAAGAGATAGGGCATTAGGTTTCGAACAAAGTTCCCGCAACTACTACCATGCGGGAACAAGTTGTCACTCCTTGAAGATTTAGCATTGTCGGATTCATCTGAAGAAGAATCGGTACCAGTTCCAAGGCGGTTCCCGTGTAACTCATTGTTAGCTAGCGGAGAGCCATGTACCAGAACTTTCACTAGGAAATCCGACCGCACCCTTCATGTTAATAAGGATCATCTTTTCCAGTCAGCCTTTTGTGTGACGTGCCAGTATCTTTACACCACTACTCGCTACAGGGTGACACACGCGCTCCGTTATCATCACCGTGTGTTGGAAGTGACATTAGTTCCTGGGGAAGAGAATGAGGATCGTGCCATTTTAGCCACCTGCTTCGAATCGGGGCTCCCGGTTAAAGTTCTCCCGACCGAGAAAATGACCCGCACGAAGAACACTACTCGTAGATATCCTGTTAGCCATCGTCTTCCCGCGGCTACAATAAGCAACGTACCGACAGCCAGACGTGAAATTCTGCCCGCAGCTGCATCTGGAGGTGTTACACCGGTACCTGTCACTTCATCCACGCCAGTCCTGAAGCAGAGTAAGAAGCGAAAATGTCCCGCAGAATCCAGTTCGGCAGCACCGCATCAGTTATTAGCCATCTGGCTATGGTCACTACCACCGCCACTGTAGTGTCTAAAACAGTGTTGACCAGTCAACTAATTTCAGTTGTAATTACGACACCTGCAGACATAGACATTCCAAGTTACCCGCAGTCTCCATCTCCACCCATACTTTCCATAGACGAAGGACCAGGACCATCGCAGCCTGTGACAATTAGTGTAAATCCGACCCGTGTTATTCAGTATCCACCTCCTCGCCTTCCTGACCCCGCAATCAGAAAGGGAACCACACCGGAACGACCATATGCGGGGAAGAGACGGATCACACACACACAGGATATCCAGGCTGTGCCTAACATCACCGCAAGTCATCTACTAAAGGTTCGGAAGATGTCGTCTCCCGCCATATCCGCTCCCGCATTATGACAGTAGTTATGGGTGGGGCTGGACGTTATTGTTCTCCACAGCAGGGGGTCTTCGAGAACAATGGGTTTTTCAGGAGAACAAAAGAAAAGCTTGAGGAATGGAATGTTGAGAACAATGACGAACAGGGGCACACGCATTCTAGAGAACAATGGCGACTATAACGCCACGTTTTTCTCGATAACAATGACGCACAGCCGCACACGTATTTGAGAATCTGCAACACTGGAATGTTCTATTATTTTGAATGAGTTAACCCTTAAAAGTATAAAAGTTGTGTATTTTACGTTTGAATGTAGTGGCGGCGTGCCCCCCTCCGCGGTTATCTACCGTTGTAAAAATAATAAGAGAGTAATGTAAAATAATAGAGTTTAAGAGGTGGTCCGATAATGGAGGTCGTAAGAGGTTGAGGATGTATGAGGAATTACGGTATTGATGTTTGAAAATAATTTGACTCTTCCATCGCTATCGTTATTAGTAAACTGTAGAATATTTAGAGACTGTCCGTAAGCTGTTAGTAAGCAACAGCTACCAGACAGATTAGCAAAAAAATATTAAAAATAATGTATTAATGGTATGTACGGTTGGAATGGTAACCAAGACTTGGTGGTGATGGATTGTATCCTGGGTTAAAATAGTTAACCCTTTCACCGATGAATCTATATCTCATTTTCATCGATAACATACAGGAAAACTGTTGAATATTTTGAAATTAATTTGATGACGCTAACGTTATTAGTAAACTATTTTTGTCGAATATTTTGATTGACTTTTAAACGTCATTACGCACAAATTGTTTTTAAAATACTTTGCAATAACGTCAATCGCTTTAGATACGATGGTTAAAATGTGGTCATTATATCTCTGAGGGTACCGTTTATAGAATTGTATGTAGAGCGTACTTATACTAAAAAGATTATTTGTTGCGTATGATTTAACCATACGTCTCGAATAGCCGTGAGATCAAGCTTGAATGACAAACATACCAGGTGTTAATAATGAAAGAACGTACCTCAAGTCTCGTACTATGCGGGTTTTTAGAAATATTCAAAATTACTATTGAATTATCACCTAATCGCTAGGAGATTTCACTTTGTAGTTGCGAATGCGTACGGCTTTGTGCTATGGATACAATATTGTATCGTTTCCTAGTTCTTAGCCGAGTGGACATATGTATTAATTCCCTCGGGTAATTAGTAGAATATCGCGTTTTGAGCGCTAGTGCTTTATGCATATTTATGATGTGTTCGCGCATTACTCATATTAACATTAAGCATGGCCGCTTCATTCGCTTTAAGGTCATGCGATTTTAGATTTTGTCAATGCCTGTTTCCTCGCGAGCTAATAATGTTGTTGGTATGTACCACGACGAAAGGCTTCACCCATGGTGGAATATGTGGTTGAATGCATCTGTATCATTGGAAATCTGTTACTGATCCATCATCCACAAGGGTGTCCTACCTTCTTCTTTTTTCACATACGTACCCACACGCATGCACCTGATGCACCAACACACGCACATACTGCGTATACCCTCATGCGTGTTACGATACGCGCATAACGATGCGCGCGTGGTTCTACGCGCATGCCCCTTGTCACCCGTGATCCCTTTTTCCCTGTCCCCTATGCGTGTACATCGTGCGTGCATGCGTGTGTGCATCTTTTTTATGTACCCGTTTGTGTGTGGGTGTATGTAACATATTTTTGCATTATTGGTGGCCCCTTAAAAAAGAGGCCTATTTTTCTTATTTTTTTATTTTGCTAACGTAAATATTTGTATCTCAATTAATGCAAACTATAACTTCTGTTTTGTTTGCACGATATACACATACAACAATCATTACGAAGTAGGAACTTCGTATGCAACCATTTGTTCTAATTGCGTTCGTTCGGATCCGCTAGATATTCTCTCCAGCTGTTACGGATATCACGCAATGACATTGCAAATGGTTGCCGTACTGCAACCTCTTTATATTGGTTCCATTGGATGCAACCGCAATTGATAGGCGTAGAACCAACCATTCTCCATCGATCGCATAATTGAGATTCCATTTTACGTGTTTTGACAAATTCAAAAAGCTATTTGCCTTACTAGTCGCGCGCATTTCACTTTTATAGCTAAAATATGAGCTGTCAGTAAAACTATCTTTCCAATCTGAACACACCCTTATTTCGGTCACGTGTTTTTTCTCCACCGCTTAACATCATCGGTTTACAAAACATTACTATCGCACCGTGTTTGAATGACATTCCAGTTATAGAAAACTGGAATTGATACAATGCGTTCAATTACAGTGCACGTCATATGGTTTCATCTGTATTCAAATATGTCCGTATTTTGTCATTGTCGCGATGTGAATACGATTAATTACCATTACATATTTTTATCATAATAGCGGGGGATGGGTGAGGGATGAGAAGGGAACACGAAGAAATAATAACATATTTTTACAAAATGTATTTTTTTATTGACACGTGCATTTTTCTTATGATAAATATTAGCGACATTTATTCACGATAATTAAAAAGAAAACGTAGTACATAAATAATTATACATTATGATCATTTTTTCTTCATAATCCTGCGCGTCAGATGTTTCACTATCGAGTCATTTTTGTCTCTGTTTCTTAGGGTCCATAATATGTGTTTCATTTGTACACCTCTCGAACGATGGTATAAGAAATATATGCAATAATATCCACAAGTTGTTGTCACGGATGGTTGAACACGTACATTGTTGTAGTAATAAACATGGGCGCGGTGTCCATTTTGTACATTTGATATCATTCTTAATATGTGCGGGTACATTGTCAATTGGAAAAACACCGAGAAAGTGTTCACGCGTTTTATTGTCGCCGAATAATAGATCCTCAATTTCAAATGTATTCAACATATTTGTTAATAATCTGTTAATACGTTAAAGTCTGATCCAATTTCTATCGTATTATCAAATTCAGCATAGCAAATTATATTGGTTGTAGCGGCAAGTGCTTGAGCAAAATGGAATACCACTCTCAGTGAACCAGTGTGTGTAGGATAGCGATGCTCTGAATCAGCTAGATCTGGCATAAAATCCCATGCGAACAATGTGGTTCCATGTCTGAACTGAGTCTTATTTATCAGGTAGCCACGGTCTTTGAATAACGCCCCAGTACTGCTGAATAGTGAGAAATAAGCGTCCGAGTAAATGTTGTCGCTAAACGAAGGACGTATTGGCGATGTTGTAACCTCCTCTCCATTTATATAACATGTTGCATAGGTAGTGTTGCTGTTATCAAACTTGAACGGATTTTTATGCACCACACCATTATAGGCATCATTAGGTAAAAAAGTGAATAATACTCTAGTAGGTAGCTGCCCAATAAATATATTATCTCTATCGATGCTCAGAACACTGCTAGGTGCTGTAAAAGTCTTACACACTACCCTGCGAATAGGATATTTTGCGCTTGTCTGTCTCAGAGTAATGGCGTGCGCCACCAGCAGATCTGATGATGGGATAACTTTGCGTACAAATAAGTTAGCCGACATTATTTTCAATTTAGGCCTCACTCCTTCCATGGCCATAATGGCGAATGCATCTTTACTCCTCTGTAGGCGTACTCTTGAATCGACGGAACCGAGCAGGAATCGGTCCTGCAGAAACATATCGCTGTGTATGCGGCCTATTAATTGCACCATTTTACTCTGCTCCATCATTCTTCTACGTGCTTGAAAACCTAAGTTAGTATCGGCGATATTATCAAATTCGCCGGCATCATCTATTTTCCATCCAGCAAGTTGTAGATGCGAGGATGCGACATCGCTGCCATAATTTAGTAACGTCTCGATGTACGAGCGGAAACCATAATTTTCGTTCGAGTCGCTGACACGCTTTCCATTCAAAAAAACATCCACTTGTGAGAACATCGTATGCAAAAGATTATTCGCAGGAGGTATCAGGTCATTCGCCTCGAGTGTCTTTTCATCACCATTTCGATCTAGCTTTACTAGCTTAACTTTAATCGAAAGATAAGATTGCGTAAGATCTAAATATCTATCGGCAGACCCACTGACGTAAAACTCGATCGGTCCACTATCTGATAAACTAGATACAGGCTGAGACAGTTCCCATCTTGCAGACTCCAATGTCGTCACTATGGGACGCATCTGAAAAATGTCTAATTCGCTCTTCGAGCACTCGCAGATCTGATTAAGTTCCATGTTGTTTGTTAATTAAAGATATCAGCTTGTTTTCTCTGACGTCTATTGCGACGCTTCCTCTTCGGTATCGCACGCATTGACTGAGCATTACGTGTATTATTCCTCTTTTTACGTTTAGGTTGAGGTGGTCTTAAACCACCTCGCACCGCTGTTACAGCTTCCAGTATCAAAGACCTGGCAACACCACCTGCTCTCGATTTTAATGCCGTTTTAAAATTTTTTCCAGCCATTACGTCCTCGGCTAGTCCGATTCCAGCACTAAGAGCTTGTTTACCTATAGATTTAGCCACATTTTTTGCGAAAGGTATTGCTGAACGTAATAGTCCACCTAAGATATTACCGAGTCCATGTCCTGATTGGTATCGTGCGCCTACAAAAACTGGAATACGTCCATGACCTGCTTGACTCGCGTAGTAACGAGCCAGCGCTGGTGCGTTCGTTCTTCCTCTAATCGACCCTCTTAACGTCCCTCTCATTATCGTTGTCATCGTCGTCTGAAATGCAAACAGAGTACACTCGGCGATGCTCCATCCTTCAATGGTATATTATCGCCAGTTCTATCCGTTATAAGTATTCCAATAGTATCGATGTAGTTCTTTGACACAGTACGGTATTGAATATCAGGAAACGTCCACTGACATATATCTTTTCCTCCATCTGTACTAGAAACGGGTATCACTCTGAGTAGCGGTGTGGAAGTATCGCCTACCACGCTGTGTGAGACTACGTCGCAGTATATATATGCGGTCGTAGGACCACCCTCACGATTTGAACAAAATGATTCTTTAAAGTCTATAGGGCCCATATGTATTTTTCCTCCTTCGAATCCGATTAAATTTGCTACATCTCTACCTAAACGTATAGCGTAATTATCTTTAACTGTGAGAGAAACTAGATTCGCGCGATGCAAGTAAAAATTGAAAAATATTTTTTTGTGTCTAAATCTTGTCTTGCTCTCTATATGGCTATTTAGATAGTCTACCATATTTTTTACGGCATAGTACCCTTTTGGTACATTGATAAATGGAGCTTCTGTTTGCACATAATAATAATTTTCGCTTCTACGTAAACGTTTTTTTCCGTTATTATTTGTTTTATCCTTTCGCGCATCTTTTCCCCGAGCATTTCGTAACCGTTTTCCCCGATCGGTAGTACATGGATTGCCGAAACCATCTTTTAAAACTAGTGGAAAAGCCAATGTCTTTTCTATTTCTGACGTACTGGTGACATCTTTGCTAATTTCTTCTGATGCAACGCTATCTTTTTTCTTCTTCTTCTTTATCTTCTTCTTAGCAAATGCGTATATTTGTACAAAACTTTCCTTCGCAATAGTAAGCCAACTCCTCGGATATAACACACTCGAGAGGCCCACTTCCCATTCGCCATCTAATGTTAATGGAGTTTGCAGACGTGTTCGAAACTCTGATATCTTATTGTCTGGAAAGAACTGGGTACTACTATTGCTCGGAAGCATTATGTAAAACTGATCCTCGTTCATTCTGAGTCGAATGATGTATGGCCGTCTTTATGCGTGGACTAGGCATTATATACCCTAGACATCCGCTCAAAAGCGATATCCATATGCCTGATTGCCCATTTTCTATACTCAGATTCATGATACACGTAATGATTATGATATAAATTATTATAATTTGAGCTAGGTATACTATTTCTTCTTTCGGTACTCGCGAACCCAGCATTCGCCACATGCTCTGATCCGATCTTCTCTCCATATATTCATCCATTGTCAATGATGTATAGTGCTTAGTTCATTAACCCATGTGTTAAACTTATCCGGGCAACCGAGCCACTTTACCAGATACTCGCGTTGTCCCTTTTTATTTTTTCTACTTTTAAGTATTTATATATCATTAGTAACAATAACGACCAGCTGCACACAGATTGAATGACATCTGGCATAAATACCATGCATACAATGACATACAGAGGAGCACGTGCATTACAATGACGTACATAGACGCGCTTAATTTGAATTTATGGTGCGCATTTGTTCGATCAATAACGTGCATATTCGCGCGGTACAAGACACCGTCTTCTACCGTCGTGCACTTTATGAGCAATAACACGCACGACCAACTTTTAACCATTACACGGTTGAGAGGCTCGATACACTAAAGTCGACGCATATTATCGATGGATGCGCAAAATATTTTGAAAACTATCTGACTGTAAGTTCATGGCGTATGACAACAACTTTCAGTCATAATATTTTTGCGGTAATATAAGGCTAGTAATGCGTGCGATAACTAAGCATAAGTTATGAATGAGAAAGACATCGATTAATGAAGCTTCGCAGCAATAATACGCGAACCCAATGCACTATGTCTATCCCATATTCGGTTAATAAACCCTTGCTAATTTCAGACATGAGTATAATTCTTCCGGCATTAATTTTGTCATCTCTTAAAGTGAACCGCATGCTCCTCATAATCAACGTACGCATCTTATCTTTATCAGCGTTACACAGACTAGCAATATTTGTTATCATAGCGCGAGCAGCTAGCGCAGCTTCGGCGGACATGGATGACACCGACATTGTTTACGTACTGACTGAAAAAAGTGCACTGTCAATATTTATATTACGCTAGTGTAACCGTATGGTACTGATGATAAATCTCCCAGTTTCAAAATACGTTTTTTAAAGACGGATCTGAAAATCTTACTGCTATTTACCGAAAGAATTCTAAATTGATCGGTGCACGTGATCTTTGATGGATAGCTTAATAGTACGCTATTACTATCCATAATTCCGCCATCGTTTATAATTTGATCGATGGATTTTTTCATTGTATCAAAATTAACTTGTTTTGATTGTTGGGTACCGAGCGTTAAACCTTTAACCTTCGTCACCTGTTTAACGATCGATGGATCGCCGCGACGCTTTGTTTCATAACTATTGTTTTTTGGAGCGAGTGCGCAAAAATTTCTTAATTCGTAATCCGAGGGGATTTCACTCGTCCAAGAACCTAGATACCCACTTCGATCTTGAATGGTCGGCTCACATTCACGGGTACTAACTACCACCGAATCCGTATCGTGATAGGCTACGTGGCGTCCGAGCAAGGACAAGACTTCGTACAGTTTTATTCGGCCATATGCTGTCACGAAAGATGCAAGAATACAGTTGGTATTTAATGGTGACTGAATGTACTCGTCATTGACCGAATAGGAGGCCATTAGAAGACTATCGTTCAGGAATGAAATGGAACCTACAGTTTTACTTTTATCATTCAGAAGGGAGAGTAGACCGTTACATGTCAATATCATGCTATTCTTTTTATGATCGCGAAGAGAAAATCGTCCCCACAAAATATTAAAACAAGATTTAGCGACAAAGCGCAAACCCGGGTTATACGATATTTTGGCAGGGTCGAGTTGTATTCCTTCATGTTTATAATAGTCTGCCACGTAATTCACCTTTTCACTCTCACTACCAACACAATCAGGATAACCGCTACTTTCCTGTTTAATTTTCAGAAAACGGTTAATGTATTCTGAAAATAACCCATCGTTGCCATGCGACTCATATTGCGATGACGCGTGATAATGCCATACTTCATACATTTTTAATGACATAACCGTTGCGCATAGCTAGCTATAACTCTGGAGTGGTCCATGTTCCGCATAAACTGCGCTGTTCTTCCGTATGTTCGCATACAGAAGATTGTTCATTTTTTGCGCATTCGTCGCATAGTACAAACATGAGTCACGAATTTATTCGAGCAGGTAGCACGGGAAAGTATAAATCACAAGGTGGAAGGACTTTGCATTTAATAAGACCAAAGAAGTCATGCACCGTCTTATCACTCAAGTCATCGCCTCTTAGAACCGTATATGATCCTTCTGGAAAACTACATTGTTTCATCACTGAAGTATACATGGAAACGCAGTCTAAATATTCGAGTGTGGTATGCTCATCCGCTTCCATAAATAAATGAAGCGCGAATGTACGACCACCGAATAGCGCATCACGTGGTGATATTGGGTGTGCTAAGTCCAATTCGGTGATAAAATCATTTAGCTCAGAGGAATCAGCGACTTGTTTCTTAAAGTTGCATTCCCACATAATTCTCACCGTATATCCACGCGATTCAAATAAAGAAATGCGACATTGAAGCTCGGAATATGCTTCTTCATATGTCTGATCGCAATATGGTGTATATGTCGTATCACGCTTATCACCGCAACAAGCAGACTCGTGTCCGTGGAATTTACAACCTAAGAACTCGTGAAGTATATTTTCAGATACATCAATTCCATCCACATAATGTCCGCATATTTTCTGTTCACCACCATTTAGCGCATGCGCGATTTGGTGACCCTCGCATTGACTGACCCATTCCAACCATTCTACACCCAAAACACTATAAGCACGTTTTGCTCTTAGTGAGAAATCGGGTATAGTCTGTACACTCTCAGGTCAAAGCCATAAAGAGCGATAGGCCGCATTACATGCTCCGGCTAGCGTTATCCCTGTTACAAATGGGTTTTGGCCTTCCGTCGATTCAGAAAATAAAGTCTTAAATCTAGACATGGCTAAACGTAATACGGTTACGTCATCATTACAATATTCGATGAGATTTTTATCGACATCGTAGCGATCGTGTCTAGATATCTGCTCGTTGTACCATCGATCAAATTCGATTAATTCATTCGCATTCATATTTTGTGGACAGAATATCTCCCTCTCGGGAAATGGTATTACCGTACCCCAATATTGAGGCGTGTTGAGCTGATGGGGAAATGTCCCCTTTCGAACAGAAAGATTAAAAGCATCGCCCACCTTACGTAATGAAAGGGGAAAAAAGTTAATGGAATCGATAAACCGAATAGTACCTACGTCAAATGAGAGAACTGAACGACCGCGCATGATAATATTTGAAGGTTTAAGATGCGGATTAGCGGTTTTGCAAATGCATTGAAGGAGTAAAAGGGAATCATAGGCACGAGCGTTGTGAGCGATCACCAAGTAGTCAGAGAATACATATTTTCTAGTGATTTTTTTACCGACACGCGCAGTCTTAAAGGGAAACGCCAGACCCTCTTTACTGCTTTGTATAAAATGAATCTCCAGACCATAACGTTTTCAAACATATAATTGTAAGCGCTGTGCTCAAATTATAAATATATATCTTCGTTATTTAAATATGTGATACATTTTTTAAATTTCTATTCCCAGATGAGGCGTATGACACCATAAGTTGAACGTTTTTCTTGCTGTCATCCAACGCTATCGCAATAAAATTGTGAATTGCGTTTAATAAGGGGTTTCTCTTCAGCGATGTTAGGAATATCTAAACTATATTTGCAGAAATGTTGAAGAATATATAATAACAGTCCTTTGTCTGATTTTTCTGATGGTGCCGATTTTGACATCATGTTTTGACCTTGACATAAATAAATTACGGGATAGTATAGGTATATCAGTACAATTGGCACTTTTGAATAAACACTCTTACTGGCGCTACGGCAGATAATGTTATTAAAGTTCCATCTATTAATATGTGAGTTTAATAGTTCTTACATTCATCCCAATACATCCTTAGGTGCTTATGTTTTCATACTAGCCTCAAAACTCCCGAGATATTATAATATTCATGTGATTTACAGGCAGCTTCATAGAAAATGATCATCTTAAGGTTCGGCAACTAATGTATGAAAATAACAAATATATTCCATAAATTTGCGATAGTGTGATACACGTCTTAATCTCATCAATCTGTACATATATAACTGATGTCGATAGCATTATCACCGATAGAGATATCACCATCCAATAGCATGCACTCCTGTCTTCAGAGTGCCGTTATCATGGTTCTTGTCGGATGGGATTCAACCTATGACGTCATACGTTTAATTAGCTTGCAGAAATTTATAGTAACATAGCGTATTTAACACCATTTTAATCATATTTCTATATAAATGTTGCAGGAAGGTTTTACACAGTAGGTTAAATATGGGCTCTACGATAGAACTGCGTGTTTTATGCAAACAATGGTGACCCTTCTTGTGTTCCCCTTTAACACGTGTCAGCCAGCTAATGAACTGATCCGCCGCATCTAACCCGTGAAAGCGAACATATCCATAATTCGTTCCTCGATGACATGTAGAGCAATCGTCTTCGAGCGGTTGCTCGAGGCACGCATCACAACATATGTTGGCAACCACGAGATTGACTTTATGCTCGGCTAGAATATTAGTATTACTACTGTCGATAGGCGATAAATATGTTTCTGTATCGTAAATGATGTATTTTTGAAAACATTCGTAACTACAATTGTCGGCATTCGTATGCATAGAGCGTGCGTGGGATAATGACATAATAGGTTCTTCAATTACTTTATGATAACACGTATGATTTTCAGTAATAACATACTTTTCTTTACACGCATGACATTTTATCATACCGCATACGTGTTCATCGTCATCTTTACGTATGCGACTGAAACAGTGAGGGCAAGCCTTCACCATTTCGCAGGTCCCCTTAGAGAGGTGGTTCGACATACATTGACGGCTATAAAACTTACGATGACAATCGGTACACATTATCTTATGCGTAGCATCTGTAGAAGTGCAAGATCCTTTATCAGAATACAGTGTCTGACAACTACGACAGCGCACAGTGCATGAGTGATCATTAGAGTATGACGCATTACAACGTGTACAGTAATTACGTACCGTAAGAAATGCGGCCATAGACGTGATTAAGGATATATGATTATCACGTTCTGAATGCAAAAGATTTATGCACGGTAAACTCGGGGAAGCGCAACCGAATAGTCGTTCATGCGTTGACTCTGAGTAGACCTGAATAGAAAATTGATCATGAAAATGTTCCTGAAATTTGTTCCAATCAGTACTATTAATTTCGCGTACAGGAATACTACAAGCTGTATGATATTCATGCGCCATATGCGTCAAATATGTTTTATTACGTCTAAAATTATGCTATTCATTTGCAGAGATTAATTTGTTCATTTTCTCAATATATTTTATTCCTAACAATATTCCTGCCGCGAAACAGAATGGATATTCGACGCATACAGGTATAATACATTTTTTTATACGCATGTACGCATCTAAATCGGACGAATGTAAATTTAATAAATTTAAATGTCTAGAATCGCTCGCGCCTGTGAGAGTATCATTTCGCCCACCCGAGTTGTAGTCCTCTACACGAAAACGTGAAATTCAAATCCCTCTGATAACCTACAATCAGTATTTGACTGAATGACTTTTTCCACTGATTCTAAAATTATTTCGGTCGTAATTTCGTTCCATAGCATAAAATCCATCGCTATCAGCATTTCCAAAGAAGGGTGAATCACCTCGATTCTCACGTGATCGTTCGGCTGAACATTACTATATTCGCTATACGTATCGAGCAAAGATTGAAAGACGCCTGACACGAACTCAGAATGAGAAAGTGGTGTATCGGCTATAGGATAACTTTTAAAAGATACATTATATTCAGTACCTTTGAGATGAAACTTTTTACTGGGGTATTTCTGAACAGTCTCCACAGATATATAGTCGGTATAATCAACTACCGACCCTCCGATTTGTGCGTGATCATAGTGTTGCAAATAACGAATAAGTAGATCATCTGAAAGCACTATATTTTCTGATATACATCGACTGATTTCGTCAGCGATGAGACTAATTTCCTCTGTCGAATGATATGCTTGTGTGTCAATAAGAGGTTGATGAGTAGGATCATCGACGTGATAAGCGGAATCATTAGGAAGGTATGCTATATCCATAGATAAGTCATTATCCGTAGGCTCGATACAGACCGACACATCATCACGTAAATTTAGGTCGGTATCAATAGGAAGACATGATAAATCCAGCGATATGTCATTAGCTGAAGGCACAATACAGTCTGGAACTGGTATAGCATCAAATAAATTTAGGTCGGAATCGCTAAGAAGGCATGCTAAATCCGGTGATATGTCATTAGTAGAGGGCTCAATACAGACAGAAACTGGCGCATTATCAAATAAATTTAGCTCGTAATCGTTAGGAAGGCATACTAGATCCTGTGATATGTCATTAGTCGTAGGCTCAATACGTACAGGAACTGATGCGTTATCAAATAAATTTAGGTCATATTCATTAGGAAGGCATGTGAAATCCTGTGATAGGTCATTAGATGAAGGCACAAGAAAGTCAAGAAGGGATGCATCGTAGAATAAAATGCACAACTTTTATACTTTTAAGGGTTAACTCATTCAAAATAATAGAACATTCCAGTGTTGCAGATTCTCAAGTACGTGTGCGGCTGTGCGTCATTGTTATCGAGAAAACGTGGCGTTATAGTCGCCATTGTTCTCTAGAATGCGTGTGCCCCTGTTCGTCATTGTTCTCAACATTCCATTCCTCAAGCTTTTCTTTTGTTCTCCTGAAAAACCTATTGTTCTCGAAGACCCCCTGCTGTGGAGAACAATAACGTCCAGCCCCACCCATAACTACTTACGACTTCAGCCTACGGTACAACTCGCCACCATCACCACAACAGCAACAGCGACCACCACGATGACTACAACCGCCACCACGACAGTGACCAACACCACTGCACCAGCAACATTGGCAACTACTAGTACCACCACTGCTATACGGACGGATATATTGGAACCAGCGGTAACTGTGAGAGACATAATGGACGCGCATATTTCCGCCACCATCACTTCGGATGTTTCAGACAGTGCCAATAACGATAATAGTGAAAGCATCTCAGCAATGACAGTGCATCGACCACGACCAACCACCATCAGTCACGGGACCCAGACTCAATGGGGAAATTTTGCTGCAGAGGTGTGATCATATGTAATTCGGGAGAAATATCAATAGGCGATTCATGGAAATGTATTAATTATTACTTTATTTTTAAAATACCTTTCTTCTTATTATATATGTTAGATCAATTGAATCCCGTCCTTAGGATGACTATGGTTATCCGACACAACCGCACACTTCAGTGCCCGGTTGTGTCTCACACGAAATGAGCACTGCGGATTCTGAGGTTGTAAGAACGTCATGTGCGACATAAAGAATACAACATTCCACAGTGCAATAACGTCACAATGCCATCATGCAGTCTCAGCTATGCTGAGGCTGCCTGATAAACCAATTCTTATGTTATTATTATTATTATTATACATATCTTATTTTTCTTATTATTTTTCTTCCTGTCTTAGACATCAGGACGGATATGAGGCCAGCGAGAGCTTACCATTGTGGACCCGCAATAATGGGCTGCAAATAGATATTTTATATAATGATAATACTAAGTGATACGTGTTGTGTACACCTTTATTTACCCGGGGTGCGCAAGTAATATGGTGTGATTAATAAATAAATACCTCGTAAGGGTATGTTACATGATCTAGATACCTTGTCTTTTTCTTATTATATATTTATATATATTTACAAATTTAAATTGTCGTATGTTGGAGCTTGGGTGGTCTTTGCGCAGATCATGATTATCTGTACTCAAAGAGAACACCCATGCGAGCTATTGTTTAGAATCATCTACTAGATAAAGTTATAGCATGCACCGTAATATTAGTAGTAAAACAAAGAAAAGAAAGGCCTGGAAAAATAATTCCAGCTCAAAATTAAAGACTAAAAGTATGCCTCCCTCCTTTTGGCACCCCTGTGCTCTGTCTCTTGAATACATGTCTAATGCGTCACGTACTCCTCTCCGGCCACGCGCCTACCCGGGAAGTCTATAATTCCCGCCTGGGGTACGTCCGTGCGTTGATCCGCCATGAGCGATCGTTTGCCACGGATGTCAAACTAGGAGGGGCTGGTGTAGTTCGGATCAACCGGTCAGATACCGGCTCTACCAGCTGAGCTGGGTACGCGCCCGCCCGTCCTGGAATCGTTTCCTGAACACGCCCCTCTGGGTGGAGCATAAGTGTATATAGGCCTATGGGAGAGATAGCGTGTCGAAAAACGACTAAGTTCGTTAAAACGCATGATGCGCATATGCACTAGGACGTTGTTTATATGGAGCATGTAGTTATGACCTAGATAGGATGGCCCTTTTAGTTTACCGGGATGGTACCCTGTAATTCTTATTGATTGCCTGTTCCCGTTAAATCTGGCATTTGTCAAGACCAGAATTTAACGGGCTTTTCAAATCTGTAAACCATTTCAAAATTGGTTGGGAAATGGCTGAGTTATCTAGGAAAAACTCTTCTTGATTATCTTCAAAACATTGCTGTGACGTCATAACCACGTGGACGCAAAGCTTCTAGAATGTTCTAGAACGTTCGACTGCGCTATTATTAGCTGTGCGCTGATTGGCTGTTGCTCGAACGATGATTGGATGGAGCCTGCGCCTGTGACGTCGCGAGGAGTATAAAAGGAGAGGCGATCCAGTGATCGAGAGCATCCTCAGCCAGGGGCCGAACAGGTTGGAGCTGTACTAGCTACGATCGACAGATATTACGCATATGACTTCAGCTTCTGTCCTTCTCCCGTAGCTACCAGTAGCCAACCCACCGCAGTAAAGACAATTTTGTAAACTCCCTACTTACGGGAGTAATTTGGAACTTCTGATAATTGTTCACGAATACTAACAGCTACATTCAGAACACAAATTTGCAGTGAGGCTTTTACGGCCTGAATATGTGAGTCTACAGATGTAGAGGCAGGATATTCTCTGATGGATGACTCACCGGATCTGCCCGTCACACCTAAAAGTGGTATTTCAATTGGTGTTGCACTAATATCGTGTCGGTTCTTTCAACTTTCGACCGCAGCAAGTAAACTCTGCCCGGTGCGTCTTCAGAGCTGGCTGACATACCCAGCACGGTGAAGCTTTGTTTTGTATCTTCGTTTGCCTCTGACAACCCCCGCTTGTGACGGGTTGTTTACACCTTCCATCCGTGCCATCGGTGTATGGGAACTTTCTTCACCACATAGTACTATCATATCTTTTACTGACTGCTCGTTAGACATTTTATTAGGCCTACAGCACAAAGCGATGTACTCCTCCCGCCATGAGTGTTCTTGCGGAGGTCTTGTTTGTGGAAAACAGCTTGCGGGAACCCACCTGCAGGAACTTTCCAGCTTCCGGAGAGCGCATCATTTCACATCAACTACGGATCAACGTATCAATTTCAATAACACGGTAGCCTAACTTAGGAATGACTACCAAGTATTCAAGTAACTATACTTCACTGTTTAATTATTTCTCTATATAGGTTTTGTTAATTATATTGTATCCTCAATAACGGTCCCGATGACTAAAAGGAACCGTAACAGTCTTAGGACCTCTAGTTATAATTTCTGTATTTGTTGATAATTATTCTCATTTTCCTCAATGTGTTGCTAACCGCACTATAGTAGGTTCGTTAACCTGTACTGTTATATATATCTTAATCATTTGACACTGTAGTGATTGTTCTGGTTAGATTATGTATACATATATATATGGCCAGTGGCCATCCGTTAAACTGTTTTGTTCATTCATAGAAAATATAGGACTGCAGTGCACGTAGGAAACACTATACAGCAACACTTATATATGCAACACTTTCTCCGGCCACCAACACTTTTTCACTGAGATCGCTCTCCATGCTATAACTCTGTTTAGCCCGGCATGCTACCGACTAAACCTTTTCTATTCAGCTCAATAGGATAAGTTCGAAATGATTAGAGACACTTTCTTCATTACATACTGTGTAAAATACTCTTCTCTTCCGGTGTGCGATAATCTAGCCCCACACTCCGGTAAGACTCATAAGTAAGATTTTGTCTCTCTTCGTGTTCCACTCAGCCTTGTGGCTTCTTAATTGTTTGGATGTCCCCATCCGCACCATGGGCTGATCCGACTCCGGGAAACTATTGGTGATGGCCAGGGTGTGGTGTCACATACACATTCCCGTGTATCTTCGGATACTTAGTAGTTAGCACTTTAAGCCAATGTAGGAAAGCACTGCGAAAACACATGTATTAATTTTTTTTTTTTTTACTGAACAATCCTCCGGCACCGCAGTGCAAAACTGGGAAACTTGTATATAAACCTAACGATAGGCAAAATGGTTAGTTCCATAGGACCCAGTGATGGGCGAGATACGTACCCCCACCGAATTCCATTAAAATGTCTTGGCATGATATTTAGATCTGCCACACCCTTACGTGAAGGACATCTATGGTGGGTATTCGTCTCTCTTACCCCCACCATAACGATAGAACAATGGCCTAATAATGCTTTCGTGAAATGTAACCCATGTCTTGTAATGTTTTATGTGGTTACGGGGCGGGATATCCGGATTCTTATCCAGTTCGGAAATCTTGCTACATAACATGTATGAGCGCTGTCTTTAGTATTGATGTCTTAGGGCATCTGTTCTCTGTGACAGCCATGTCTAATTGCTAGGTAGATATCAGCCAGTTGCGGC
This sequence comes from Chaetoderma sp. LZ-2023a, assembly GCA_034401795.1. Taxonomy (NCBI): domain Eukaryota; kingdom Metazoa; phylum Mollusca; class Caudofoveata; order Chaetodermatida; family Chaetodermatidae; genus Chaetoderma; species Chaetoderma sp. LZ-2023a. The sequence goes on from CM067365.1 coordinate 86,216,820, forward strand.
CTAAAATAATTCTTGCTCTGAAAACAACTAACAGGAATTAGGCAAAGCAGAAGGCCCACAGAATAAAGTGGCAACTACTAATTCAGCATACCAAGAATCACATAAGATGGTAACGAGGGAATCCATTGGGAATCCCCCATCCCATCTTCATGTAAAACAGTACGCACCCCTATAGTCCTAATCTCACTAGGTATGGTCTTTTCTCTCTAAAGCATTTTTGATTGAAATATTAGAGTGGGCCCATTTTTGCCTACTTTTCTTCTCCCGCTTTAAGCAGTGGCGACACCTTCCCGAGATGGAGGCCCACGTGAGGCACTTGCCTCTCGCAAGGATTCAGCGATGACGGTCCATGCCAGGATAATAAAATCACCCAAACTAGCACTAGGAGTAGTGCCCGCGTGAGGCACATCACTTTTCGTCTGATATAACCTTCTTCCTTTCAGCTTAGAGGTATAATAACTTATATTAAGTTAACTAGTTAAGTCTCGTGTATGGGAGCCTCCCTTGTGGGGATACCTCTGCGGACCTACGGGTCTGTGTGGTACCTCCGGGAACCCCATGTTTAGAAGTTCAACTACCTGTCTCTATGTCTCGTATTTTCGTATGCTCTTATTGTAGTTTTATCTAGCATATTTTTAATTGTTTAGGTAAACTCATTGTATAGACTTATATTTTTAGGTCACCAAATCAAATCTTGTAAGTCCATAGATAACGAAATTGCTATGAACAGGCATACTGGTTACACAAACTCGTGGGATGAGACCATTGTGTTTAACATTCGCGACGATGGTCGCACGGCCCCACCGGAACGACTGAGTTCCACCAGCCTTAGGAGCCGGTTTGTGTTTCCCGCGGGGCAGTCTCGTACAAGGTCCGTCACCCCGAGACCGGATGCTAACCAGTGTCATCACTCATCGTGCACTTGCGGCGCGGCGAGTCGACATGATCCACTGGAATGGCCCGACACTACCCAGTGAGCTACAATGGTGAATACTAGTTCCCGGCATTAGTTTTTGATACCAAACAGTGCTTCTGACAACTTTTTATAAATAATACATGGGCCAGTCCAAGGAGGGTGTAGTTTACTGGACTGACCTATCTTAGTTGCAGAATTAGCAAGATAAACTATATCACCAACATAATATGCACGCTTATACAAACGTAGATCATACTCCTTTTTTGGCAGGTTATCCTGTGCTATCTCATGAGTTTCGTGCAACGTTTGCTATAACTGTTGGACGAAGTCACTGGCATCTGAAGGGGTATCATCCGTAGTGGCAGACACAGGGCATTCACACATTATGTCAATAAGTTATAGCACTTCTCGACCAAGCATCATGTTTGGAGTGTAACCAGTCTGTCAACTTATAGTAGATCATATAGATCCCGCAATGAAATCTATGCAATATCGCACAGTACCATCTTTCTTCCGAACTAATACCGGGGCTGACGACCACTCAGATTTTGACGGAACCATGATACCGTTCTCTAACATTTCCGCAATGTGTTTCTCTTCCTCATTCTCAAAACCAAGAGGAGTTCATCTAAGTTTAGAACGAACAGGTTGTGCATTACCTGTGTCAACCTTATGTCTTATCATCTTTTGCAAATGCATCCTGATACTCGAATAACATGGATTTAACTTGCAAAGACTGCGTCTCCGATAAACCCGATGTCGACCTCTCATACAGATCCTGTAAGAACACAGGGATGTCCACCTCAGTGGCTGTAGAAGTCTGTAAACCGTCCTGGTTTATGGGGTTACCAGCAAGTTGAAATTCTGTTCCAGGGTCTAAAACCTCCTCAATTTTTGTGACAATACCAAGGTTGTGGTCTTGTTCCAGAGTAATCCGGTGAAGCAGAAGGTGCTGGCAACTATGTACGCCTCGGCTCCGGACACTCACATGAAAAACGGCCCTCTAAATTGCAATTAAAGCACTTTTCCGATCTGAGAGGAGGAGAAGGGGAACGTGATGGAATGACCTTCCCTCTTGGAGGAGAACGACCTCGACCGAATTGACCAGATATAAGATTCAAAATCTTAGCAATATCTACCTTCATCTCCTTCCTAAGTCCTTCGACATCTTTCTCTAATTTATCTATCCTGCTTGGATCCGTTATGCCTCTCAACTGCTCAGGATTATCTGCCTCCATCAAACCAGAAGCATCGTCCGGAAAATGGACCTTTCGAACATCAGGTCTTCTGGAACCCATGATCAAGCTTTGATTATGGATAGCTGCATTGACCATTTGTACAGCCTCCTCCAGGGTGCTCGGATCTTTATCCATAGCTATCAGAGCGGCTTGTTTATGCTCAACACCCCGTAGGAATGCATCAATGGCAATTGTCTCGCCTAAACTCTCTAAGGCATCAGGGTAGCCATCTAACGTGAGCTCCTGAATGATATCTGCAAATTCTTCTAAAGAGTTACCCTCTTGTCGAATGTCTTGCATTTTTTTCCTGGTGATATGGGACAGATTTTTCTTCCCGAATCGCAACCTTAATTTGTCGCATAAACTGACGTAATCATTCTGGACTTGCACAGAACAAATGCAGTAAAACCTTAAGGTCTGGCTTCGGAAGATTCATTTAGACATTCTCCGGAGTTGCACCACCATCACTACTCAGTGAGTTATATTTTTCAGTAAGCATACGCTCACAACGTATTTCAGTAAGTCATATTACTTTTTTAGCGAATGTTAATTTCGTTTCCCTGGTATAAATCAACAGGTAACCCATAATGCCGAAACCTTTGTGTATTAACACTGCAACCATGGAGGAACTTAGTGCACTCCATAATATTGGTTAAATTCGAGCTGCTGGCATAGTAAGTTTCCGTGAGTCCAGAGGAGGTTCCATATCTTTGGCCGACATTGAGGCAGATCCTGATCTGCCTGCCACAGCTACAGTCATTGAACGATTGCTCCATGCTGGGGACATCGTATTTGACATCAATGATGAAGGTGCTGTTGAGAAGAGAGAGTTGGTCATACAGTTGCAGCTCTTGGTCTTTGAAGGAACAGGGATTCAAATGGTGCAGTTGCTCATTATACGGGACCAGAGAATATGCCGGGATATCTAATAAACCTCACCGTTTGGCTGTAATGCCTTACTATGTCTATCACACGGTGATAGTGTTGGAAAATGCGGTCTACCGCGAGTTCATCATCAGCCGTCCTTAAATAGACAAAACTGTCGCCTCGTTTCTCGGTAAAGTCGCAGGTTCCCGCCCAGATATAGAAAATGATACGGTGAAATTTCTGAATGGCGTTGGCTATTCTCGACTGCAAAATATTAACGAGGTCTTGTCTAGTACCACTGCTTTCACACCAATACTCAACACACCCAGTTTGATCAGCCCTTTTCAAAATGAAACCTTTACTTGTGCCCAACAAAATTGCCTTGTGGGTAAAGGATTGATCCACAGAAAACTGGGTGCAAGCCAAAAACTCCTCAGATTCAACTTGAAAAGAAGGCATAAGCTGAGTAGTGTTTTAACGGAGTAGCTAGCAATGTCATAATGAACTTTTTGAATTAATAATAACAAGAAAAAACAAATAATGTTCAGCGTAATTAGTAAACCTAATACTACAATTGAAACATATTTGTTGATTAGAAGGGAGATTACCCTCTAATGTTCAAAAAGTTAACAAGAGGCCCAAGGGGCCTGTATCGCTCACCTGGACTATAGGCATTTCAACTAGAATGCTCTTTATCAACAAGATGGCCAGCAAACCGTTTATCCGACAGCTTCGAAAATTGCAAATTTGAGATCAGAATATGCAAAAAACATATAAAAACAATTTCGGCCTCAAAATCCATCATATAAAAAAATCCAATATGGCCACCAAACATGCTATATTTTGATTGGCCCACGGCGGCCATGTTTCTTTGGCGGATCAACTTCTCTTAAACAAACTTTAATGACCCTTATGCCCTAATCATACCTGCCAAGTTTCGGACTGATCCCTTCAGCGCTTCTGGAGAATAAGTCATTTTCACTACAACTAGGTCAACCAAGATGGCCGCCGAACCATTTGACCAATCAAGTTCCCTTGCCATAAATCATATTTCATGATGTTTGCATCAATCTCCCAAGCCGTTTCGGAGTAGATTTTTAAAGACGTTTCCTAAAATCGGCCTAAATCCAAGATGGCCGCCGGACAAATTGGCCGATTGGGTTCATTTGAACAAACTTTGATCTCTATGCCCTATGAATGCTTCCTCCCAAATATAATTGAAATCGGACCAGTGGTTCTTGAGAAGAAGTCATTTAAAGAATTCCCCATTGCTTTACTATGGGCCCATTGCTTTACTATGGGAGCCTTTTGCGGGAAAACAAACCAAGATGGCAGCCAAAGCGTTTATCCGACAGTCTCGAAAGTGGCATATTTGAACCCGCCACATTGATAAGCATATATAAAGCAATTTTCGCCATCAAAATACATCAAATATAAAAAAGCCAATATGACCTAGAAACGCTGAATTTTGATTGGTTGATCGCGGCCATGTTTTTAACGAACAAACTTCCCTTGAACAAACTTGAAAGACACTTGGTCCCTAAGCATATTTACAAAATTTCAGCTCTATCCCTTCAGCGGTTCGGGAGAAGAAGTCGTTTTCGCGAAAACTAGGTCATCCAAGATGGCCGCCAAGCAAATCGGCCAATCAGGTTGCCTTGAACAAACTTGGGTCCACCGCTGCCACAGATGATGTGTTATGAGGTTTGAATCAATTCCTCCAGCGGTTTCAGAGAAGATTTTTTAAAGTGTTTCTAAAAATCAGCCATTTTGGCCGACGGCCATCTTGGATTTTAACCGATCCGCTTCGTTTGAACAAACTTAGATCTCTATACCCTATGAATGCTTCCTCCAAAATATAATTGAAATCGGACCAGTGGTTCTTGAGAAAAAGTCGTTTAACGAATTCCCCATTGCTTTACTATGGGCCCATTGCTTTACTATGGGAGCCTATGGCGGGAAAACAAACCAAGATGGCAGCCAAACCGTTTATTCGATAGTCCCGAAAGTGGCATATTTGAACTCGCCACACTGATAAACATATATAAAGCAATTTTCGCCATCAAAATACATCAAATACAAAAAAGCCAATATGACCAACAAACGCTAAATTTTGATTGGTTGATGGCGGCCATGTTTTTAACGTACGAACTTCCCTTGAACAAACTTGAATGGACCTTGGTCCCTAAGCATATTTATCAAATTTCAGACCTATCCCTTCAGCGGTTCTGGAGAAAAAGTAATTTTTGCGAAAACTAGGTCATCCAAGATGGCCGCCAGGAAAATAGGCCAGTCAGGTTGCCTTGAACAAACTTGGGTCTACCATTACAATAGATGATGTGTTATGAGTTTTGAATCAATTCCTCCAGCGGTTTCGGAGAAGAAGATTTTTTAATGTGTTTTAAAAATCGGCTATTTTGGCCGGCGGCCATCTTGGATTTTGGCTGATCGAGTTCATTTGAACAAACCTGAATCTCTATGCCGTAGGGATACTTCCTGCCAAATATAATTGAAATCGTCCCAGTGGTTTTTGAGAAGAAGTCGTTTTAAAGGAAAAGTTGACGGACGGATGGCGGACGGACACACGACGGACGGTCGCCACGACATAAGCTCACTTGGCCTTTCAGGCCAGGTGAGATAATAATAATTGTTATGAGCTCATGTGATCTAGTAATTCTATAACTCTATGGCAATTGCCTGTCAATCCGTATTTCATACTCATCCGGGTTTCATATTCACCCACGAAAAATAAGTATTGTAATCGAGCATGGCTTTAGTAATAGATTAGTTTACCGCTGGTTTAACATTGGTTTTGTTGATTAAATTCATTACTCCCACAGTCCTGTAATACGGAGTCTGATACACAACAGTGGCGATGCGGTATTGAACCCTGTGCAAGTAAATAGTTATGGATAGAAATGCGGTAGCCAAATTTTAATGCTATGCCGAACTGGCTACACTAGGGCCAAGGTAGACAAGATGGTTGACGTCATTCGAACTGTACGCAGATGGCAAAGGTTTGATCATCAATGAAGGTACGAATAATGATACTAAACAACGTCGTTGAGCATTATTACTACATCTAGCTGGAACTGATGTTCAGGACTTTTTTGCCACATTAACAAATACTGGTAACGCTACAGATTATGCAATGGCAGTAGCAGCATCAAACACATATTTCGTTCCACAAGTAAATACAGCATTCGCCCGCCAAACCTGTCATCAAGTTACACAAAAACTAGGCGAAACAGTTCAACAATTTGTCACACGGTTAAGGAAAGCTGGCAAAGACTGTAATTTTGCAGCTGATACAGATAATCAGATTCGGGACGCGATTCTAAGTAAATGTACGTCGGATTATGTTTGTCGAAAACTGTTAGAACAAGGATAGGACTAAACTCTTGTGCGTTCATTGGAAATAGCTTCACAATGTGAACTGATTGCGAAACAAATGTCCACTCTCTCTTTGGCAAAGAGGGAGAAAAAGGAAACCGAAACTGAAGCCATAAACTTAGTCTTCCAAAAACGGGACAAGCGTACAAAAACCAGTAAACCAAAATGGGACAAATCCAAAACAGATAAACATTGTTACAGGTGTGGTATTTCTGATCATTTCGGTCGTGATCCAAAATGCCCTGCTCGCGGAAAAGTCTGTCATAAATGTTCTGGCCAGGACCATTTCGCAAAGCAATGTAAAACGAAAAGGCAGGTAAAACAAAACCACGTACATCAAGTCGAAGAACAAAATGACTATGCGTTTGTACTAAATGACAGTTGTTGCCCAGCAAAACTAAAAATTGGAGTCGGTGGCGTAGAACTGGAAATGATAGTCGACTCAGGTGCCTCGAGTAATATAGTAGACGAAAAGACTTGGGAACATCTTAAAACAAAGAAAATTCAATGTCACTCTCAAGCAGTCACGATCGTAAACTATATTCATATGCATCCAATCAACCACTATCAGTGAAAGGATCCTTCATGTGTAAAACTACAATCAGTAATAAGACTAAAAATGCGGAATTTCTCGTAATCAGAGGACATGGAACACCACTTCATGGAAAGGGAACAGCAGTTGCACTTCGTGTACTCAAAATTGGAGTAGATGTTGCAGCAGTGAATGACCTTAAAACTATGTTACAAAATCAGTATCCCAAAGTATTCAGTGGAGTGGGTAAGCTAAATACAAAACAAGTTAGTATTCACATTGATTCTGATATCGAGCCGGTAACACAACCATTAAGATGGATACCGTTCAATCTTCGAGATGCTGTAGAAGCGAAAATAAAAGGACTCTTAGATGCTGATATTATCGAGCTGGTGGATGGCCCAACTCCATAGGTTAATCCAGGTGTTATAGTCCCTAAGAACAATTCAGACATCAGACTTTGTCTGGACATGCGTCGTGCTAACAGAGCTATAATTCGAAGTCGGCATGCGATCCCAATGGTCGATGAGTTGCTACAAGGCATGAACAAATCAATCGTGTTCAGCAAGTTGGATTTGAGATGGGGATATCACCAACTAGAGTTAACTCCAGAGTCGCGTGCAATAACAACATTTGCGACCCATGTCAGTCTTTATAGGTACAAGAGACTCATTTTGTGAACAGTATAAACACGAAATTGCCACTGCATTAGCAGGAATAGCCGGTGTTGAAAATATATCGGATGACATTATCGTACATGCCGTAGATGAGAAAACCCATGATGAGCATGTGCATGCAGTGCTTAAATGGTTAGAAGAGTGTGGACTGACACTAAACCCTGATAAATGTCAATTTAAGATGGATAAACTGGTGTTTATGGGAATTCTGTTGACAGAAAAAGGTATCAGTCCAACCAAGGAATGTGTAAGCGCAGTAGTCGGAGCCAGAGAGCCAGAAAATGCTTCAGAGGTCAAAAGTTTCCTAGGACTAGTAGGTTATAGCAATCGATTCATTTCTCAGTTTGCAACACTTACAGAACCACTTCGGAGGATAACACGCAAGGACATTCCATTTGGATTTTGCCCTGAGCAGATGAAATCCTTCACAGCCCTTAAAGAGAGCCTCGCAAAGGCCGGTAAACTGGCATACTTTGACAAAAACTCACCTACCAAGGTAATTGCAGGTGCGAGTCCAGTGGGACTAGGAGCTGTCCTCGTGCAGGAACAACTCAGTAAAATGGTTCCTGTATGTTACGTGAGTCATGCTTTATCAGACTGTGAACAAAGGTACTCCCAAACAGAACGAAAGGCCTTAGCACTTGTATGGGCTTGCGAGAGACTCCATCTTTGCATATATGGTAGACGATTCGATTTAGTGACTGATCATAAACCGTTGGAAGCAATATACGGGCCTTGTTCTAAACCATGTGCGCATGTGGAGTGCTGGGTCCTGAGACTCCAACCATATGACTTTCAGGTTGTCCATATTTCGGGGAAGGATAATATCGCAGATTCACTTTCACATCTCCTATGTGTTAAATCATGGCACGATGAACTCGCAAAGGAATCGGAAGAATATGTTCGGTTCATAGCCATCAATGCTACGCCTAGAGCGCTAACTACTCATGAAGTCGAAAAAGCTTCAGCAGAAGATGAAGAACTAAAAACTGTATGTGAAGCCATTGAAACAGGACATTTTGAAAAGTGTAAAACCTATGCCCCAATCATGAATGAGCTTTGTGTAATCGGATATCTTATACTACGTGGTTCACGAATAGTGCTTCCAGCAGTACTTCGTCCCAGAGCATTATCATTAGCCCATGAAGGACACTTAGGAATTGTTGGTACTAAGCAACACTTGCGTTCGAAAGTCTGGTGGCCCAAAATGGATAAAGATGCAGAAAGACACTGTAGAGCATGTCACGGTTGTCAGTTAGTAGCACGCCCAGATTTTTCAGAACCACTGAGACCCACACCACTTCTGGATGGTCCATGGCAAGATCTTGCTACAGACTTATTGGGTCCATTACCAACAGGACACTATACTCATTGTAGTCGATTATATTCACGGTACTACGAATACAATGTGCTTAAATCAACAACTGCATCTAAAGTCATTGATAGTCTCAAGTCAATATTTAGTCGTCATGGATGACCAGTAACGATTCGATCGGACAAGGGTTCACAATTTCAGTCAGATGAGTTTCGTGAATTCTGTGAAACTAATGACATTGAACACTTGAAAAACAACTCCAAAGTGGGCACAAGCAAACGGAGAGGTAGGACGTCAAAACGCATCCTTGATGAAACGCATTCGGATTGCACAGTCTGATGGTCTTGATTGGAAACGTGAACTTCAGAAATATGTCATGGTATATCGCGGACTTGATCACACAACAACCGGGAAGAGTCCCTTTAACTGGAAAATAAGGGGAAAGCTTCCTGACTTTAGTGTTTCTGGTAAACCAGATCTGGAGGTTCGTGATCGTGATGCGGAACAAAAGGGAAAGTCAAAGATATACACGGATGAACATTGTAGGCCTAAGTATTCTAGTATTGATGTTGGTGACCAAGTTCTCATACAACAGGAGGTCAACAAATTTACCACACCATTTAAAGCAACACCACACACTATAGTGAGTAAAAACGGAAACAGTGTGGTAGTAGAATCGCCATCAGGAGCACACTATTCTAGGAACACTTCGTTTGTGAGGAGATATACATCAGATCCTCAGAGTCCATCTCCAGTCATGTCACAGACAGTAAACCCAGATCATAATCCGACAATGCTAGCACCAGAGACATCTGTTAGTCCAGTTTCGGAGTACAGCCGTGACTGACTAAATAACAGTTAACGGACATTATTAATTAATCATTGCCATAGTAATAATTAGTATTCTAAATGATAATTATCTTAATAAGCTTATATAGGTGATCATGGTTTCAGAGTTCAGATGATCGATACAAAAGTTGATAAGTCAATTTCAAAACCAACCATAATTTGAATCATTGAGATTATGATTACGTTATATTTACTACTTATGTTTCAAAGCATGTTCCACTCTTTTAAGAAAAGGAGGGATGTTATGAGCTCATGCGATCTAGTAATTCTATAACTCTATGCCAATTGCCTGTCAATCCGTATTTCATACTCATCCGGGTTTCATATTCATCTACGAAAAATAAGTGTTGTAATCGAGCATGGCTTTAATAATAGATTAGTTTACCGCAAGTTTAACATTGGTTTTGTTGATTAAATTCGTTACTCCCACAGTCATGTAATACGGAGTCTGATACACAACAACAACAACAACAACAACAACAACAACAACAATAATAATAATAAAAATAATAATAATAATAACAGTGATTTACGTCACTTCTTTATTTCAAATAATTCTGAAATAAACAACGAAATTGAACTGTAATTAAAGTATAAAGAAATATAAAAAAATCCGACGGTTAAACTACAGCTCAGAATTGCGGTTTCCTACATATGACACTGAAGACAACTAACAAATAACAATCCAGAAACTATAGGGTTGTCATTCCACAGAATACTGACATAGATGATAGAAACTTAGCACGAAAATATACCTTGATTCATTACAGTTCAAATAAATAACACTGAATCTTGCATCTATGACGCATATGACGTATGTATGTAAGGTATATTAATCTATATACCCGACATTTGCATGCTATAGTATAAATAAATAATATATATTTTACTATAACTCACCTATCATCCGTGATTATTAAATAATAAAAAAATAACTATAAAATAATCAAAATGGTGGCCAGAGTCTGTCAAATTGACGTTCGGGAAGGACTAGAGTAGCCCTTATATTTCCGAGAATTCTATCTCTTTTAACAGCAAAATCGTGAGTAGAATTTAGAAATAACTAACAATAATTTTTCATTTAGGGCCCAAAGTACTCCTGACACCAATTGTAGTAATACTACTAGTACATTATAATAGGTTACTCACCCAACAGGGGGTCACAAATCGCACAGGGAACTGGCGGCAGGTGCTCGCATTTCAGGTTCCAAGGTACGACTGCCGGGCGTACGTAGAAACAGCGGGAATCAGCTAGCCTGGCAGCCCCAAAACACGAACTCCGAGATTGCGGGATACCGCCAGTTCCACAACCATTTAACCTAACTCAAACAGTACCAATAATGAAAATAGACAGTAAAGATACTAAAACGGCGCCACCATATCTGTACAGAGGACAATGTAATAAGGTCAGACTGACCTACAGCGCCTATTTGTAATCAGCGCTACATATGAAAATGAAATAACTATACTGCATTAAAGATAAGTACCTATTAATCATCAGCGCAAAGTCCATTCTTATAACAGAAAAGTGTATTCGGCGCCTGTTAGTCATCAGCGCACTTGGGAATATATTGACGAAGCTCATGTGGGTGCCTGTTAGTCATCAGCGCGGGTAGACATCTGTGGGCGAAATGCCTGTTAGTCATCAGTGTGTGCGGGCATCTGTGGGCGAAGTGAACAACTATACTGTCATGATTTCAAGCACGTGTCGGCGTCTGTGGGCGATATTGTCAGTAGTAGTGATATATTCAGCGTTATGGGCGCTTCATAGTCATAGACATTTAGACCATAATAGAACAGTCTAATTTGCAGTTCTGTAGACGTACCCATAACTGGCACTGATGAAAGTTGCCTCCATTCTTGCAGAGGCTGGTAATAGGTTTACGGCACAAGATGATCCATGAAATATAGCTCACTGACAGCATGGAAGGAAATGTTCCCAAGCAGTGACAAACTCATTAAAGCATAGTGCACCTAGAAACGTGCTTCATGTTGTCCCCACTAATTTGACGTGGTTTGGCAGGTTCGGCGAGACATCAGAGAGACCACTCGTACTACATACCAAGAGTGGCCGAAACTATATTTGAGTTAGTTTATTTACACCTGAACAGGGGGTAACAAAAATTGAGTCGGCACCGTGTGATGAGGCTGGCCACCGATCGTGGATACAGGAACTTTAGGAGATTTCGCTGGTGTAGATTGCCAGAATGGCTGCTCTGCGTAGTATGCTCAGAAAATGTTACCGCATCAGACTACACCCTTGTCCCAACTGAGGAATAGTAGCGTGTGTTGTAATTTTTAAGGCGTTTATATGCTAGTTCCCAATGCTAGGGTCTAGACTCACGGAGGAATAGTAGCCAAATATGCCTCCTTATAATACTTTCTGGTGACCAATCAAGTCACCACCACAGATTGCACCAATCAAGGTACGACTATGCTGAAGGAATAGCAGGCTGAAAGTATGTGGCTGTTACATCACAATGACCTTCACCCTTCATCCTGCTGGCACATGCGTGAGGCCTGTCTACACTAACTTAGAGGAATTATATCATCAGATCTTAATTTACTGATATCTGAGCCATTCCTTGTCAGGTTATAATTCTGTAAATGAGGTCGTGTTTCCCAACGAATCCCGGTTATGATTCACCCCAAGATGAGTGAAAATGGTCTTGTGTTACTGTTTTTAGAAATACAGGCAATTATGTACACAAAAGATGCCAATCCACACACTGTCTATGCAACGTGGTAGGCTATATCTTAAAGGCGCTATGCGCACTGGTCCACAGAACCACGGGGTGGGGGTAGGGGGGATTGGAGCTTCTCAGCCTGGGCTGTTTCATACCCATCACTAAGTGATCCACACTACACACACCAATCACTGCATGCACACACCTTCAGCAACAGAGTTATCAACAACTGGAACTCTCTTGCTGAGGAAGTGGTGGTGGCACCTTCTGTCAGCGGCCTTAAGCACCGGCTAGAGAACCACTGATCCCAATATCTCTATACAGTTGACCTCCCTGAAGTTCCCAGAAGTCGACACCAACTAGTATGTCATCCGGAGGAAATTGTTACTATTTAATACCCTATAAGGGAACGTTGTATTCCTGGCACACTGATAAGCATGATTGTTTAGCTTCTCAAATATACGGACAAGGTGGGTTGGTCCTACCAATCATGAAAGAATGCACCAAATTGATAGTCATAAGTGCCATAGTCCCCCAAGTAAATTGATATGGTGTGTTGGTCCTACCAATCACAAAATGTATTAACGAGGCGGGTCAGCCCTACCAGATAAAACCGCTATGCTGTTCCTGGTTCACATTCTATCACTCGTCTACAGTCAACCTATAATGTAATGCTCTCATCCGCAACAAGCTGGGTCAGGTGGGCTTGTCCTACTAGTACCACAAGCCTATAAAGAACTCTTGTAATAGTGTCAATGTACTGCTAAGGTGGGTATGTCCTACCATTCTAGTGTAGCTCGCCGGGCGGTGTTGGGCCATTCCGATGTCTCATGTTGACTCGCCGCGCTGTAAGTGCACAACGAGTGACAACGCTGGTTAGCATCCATTCTTGGGGTGACGGACCCTGAACGAGACTGCCCTGCGGGAAACAAAAACCCGCTCCTAAGGCCGGTGGAACTCAATCATTCTGGTGGGGCCGTTTTACCATTGTCGCGAACATTAAACACAATGGTCTCATCCCAAGAGTTTGTGTCACCAGTATGCCTGACCATAGCAATTTCGTGGCCTAAAAATATAAGTCTATACAAGTGCGTTTACCTAACTAATTGAAAAATATGCCAGATAAAACTACAATTAGAGCATACGAAAATACAAGACATAGAGGCAGGTAGATGAACTTTTAAACATGGGGCTCTCGGAGGTACCACACAGACTCGTTGGTCCGCAGAGGTATCCCCGCAAGGGAGGCTCCCGTACACGAGACATAGCTTCTTAACTTAATATAAGTTATTATACCTCTAAGCTGAAAGGAAGAAGGCTATCTCAGACGAAAAAGTGATGTGCCTCATGCGGGCACTACTCTTAGCATTATCCTGGCGTGGACCGTCATCGCTGAATCCTTGCGAGAGGCATGTGCCTCGCACGGGCCTCCGTCTCGGGAAGGTGGCGCCATGGCTTAAAGCGGGAGAAGAATAGTAGGTAAAAATGGGCCCACTCTAATATTTCAAACCAAAAATGCTGTAGTAAGAAAAGACCATACCTAGTGAGATTATGACTATAGGGGTGCGTACTGTTTTACGTGAAGACGGAACAGAAGATTCCCGATATATTCCTTCGTTACCATCTTATGTGATTCTTAATATGCAGAGTTAGTAGTTGCCGCTTTATTTCTGCGGGCCTTCTACTTTGCTTAATCCCATTTAGTTGTTTTTAAAACAAGAATTAGTTTAGGCCGCACCTGGCCGATTTCTACCTAGCTATTAGACATGGCTGTCACTGAGAACAGATACACGAGGACATCAATACTGTAGACAGCGCTCATACATGTTACTTAGTGGGATCTCCAAACTGGGTGAGAATCCGGACATTCCGCTTCGCAACCACATGAAACATTACAAGACATGGTTTACATTTCATGAAAGCATTATTAGGCCATATCTCCTATCGTTATGGTGGGGGTAAGAGAGACGAATGCACACCGTAAATGTCCTTCCCGTAAGGGCATGGCAGACTTGAATATCATGCCCAGACATGTTAACAGAATTCGGTGAGAATACGTATCTCGCCTGTCGCCGGGTCCTATGGAACTAACCGTTTAACCTGTCGTTAGGTTTATATACCAGTTCGAGTCGGATCAGCCCATGGTGCAGATAGGGACGTCCAAACAATTAAGAAGCCACAAGGCTAAGAGGAATATGAAGAGAGACAAAATCTTGGAGTTATGAGTCTTACCGGAGTGCAGGGCTAGATTATCGCACTGCCGGAAGAGAAGAATATATTAAAGTATGTAATGAAGAAAGTGTCTCTAATCATTTTGAACCTATCCTATCGAGCTGAATAGAAAAGGTTTAGTAGGTAGCATGCCGGGCCAAGCAGAGTTATAGCACGGACAGCGACCTCAGTGAAAAATTGTTGGTGGTGGGAGAAAATGCTGCATATATAGATGTTGCTGTATAGTTTTTCCAACGTGCACTGCATTCCTATATTTTCTATAACTTAAGCAAAACAGTTTAACGGATGGCCACTGGCCATATACATACGTAATCTAACCAGAACAAACAATACGGTGGCAATGATTAAGATACATATATATATATATATATATATATATATATATATATATATATATATATATATATATATATATATATATATATATATATATATATATATATATATATATATATATATATATATATATAGTAATACAGGTTGACGAACCTACTATAGTGTGGTTAGCAACACATTGAGGAAAATGAGAATAACTAGTTAACAAATACAGAAATTATAACTATTGGTCCTAAGACCGTTATGGTTCCTTTTAGTCATCGGAGCTGTTAGTATGGATACGAAACAATTAACAAAACTTATTTAGAGAAATAATTAAATGGTGAAGTATAGTTACTTGAATACTTGGTAGTCATTCCCAAGTTAGGCTACCGTGTCACTGAAATTGACATGTAGATCTGTAGTCGACATGAGATGATGCACTCTCCGGAAGCTGGAAAGTTCCTGCAGGGTGGTTCCCGCAAGCTGTTTTCCGCAAACAAGAGTTCCGCAAGAACACTCATGGTGGGAGTACATTGCTTAGTGCTGTAGGCCTAATAGAATGTCTAACGAGCAGTCAGTAAAAGATACGATAGTACTATGTAGTGAAGAAAGTTCCCATACACCGATGGCACGGATGGAAGGTGTAAACAACCCATCACAAGCGGGGGTAGTCAGAGGCAAATGAAGATACAAAACAAAGCTTCACAGTGCTGGGTGCATCAACCAGCTCTGAAGACGCACCGGGCAGAGTTTACTTGCTGCGGTCGAAAGTCGAAAGAACTTACACGATTGGTGCAGCGTCGTTTGAAATACCACTTTTAGGCGTGGCCGGTAAATCTGGCGAGTCATCCATCAAAGAACATCCTGCCTCTACATCTGTAGACTCACATATTCAGGCCACAAAGGTCTCACCACAAGTTTGTGTTCCGAATGTAGATGTAGTATTCGTGAACGGTTATCGAAAGTTCCAAATTACTCCCGCAGAAGGGGAGTGACAGAATTGTGTTAGTGCGGTGGGTTGGAAACTGCACACTACGGGATAAAAACCCGACGCATAGTGACGAAAGACGCGTATTGTGCTTGATAATAGTTGGTACAGCTCCAACCTGTTCGGCCCCTGGCCAAGGATGCTCTCGATCACTGGATCACTTCTCCTTTTATACTCCCCATGACGTCACAGGCGCAGGCCTCATCCAATCATCATTCGAGGAACAGCCAATCAGCGCACAGCTAATAATAGCGTCGTCGAACGTTCTAGAACATTCTAGAAGCTTTACGTCCACGTGGTTATGACGTCAGGGCAATATTTTGAAGATAATAAAGAAGAGTTTTTCCTGGATAACTCAGCCATTTCTCAACCGATTGAAATGGTTTACAGATTTAGAAAGCCCGTCGAATTCTGGTCTTGATTAATGCCAGATTTGACGGGAACAGACAATCAATAAGAATTACAGAGTACCAGCTCAGTACACTATAAGCACCATCCTATCTAGGTCACAATTACATGCTCCATAGAAACAGCGTCCTGGCGCGCGCATGCGCATAATGCGTTTAACGAACCTAGTCGTTTTTCGACATGCTCTCTCTCCCACCGGCCTATATACGCTTATAGCTCTACCCAGAGGGGTGTGTCCAGGAAACGAATCCTAGACGGGCGGCGCGTACCCATCTTAGCTGGTACGGCCAGTACCCGACCGGTCGATCCGAACTACACTAGTAAGCTAATTAAGCATACCAGCATTACCAGCCCCACCAGGTCACTAGGTGAGTTCTTGCTGTAGTAAAGTCCTAGGTTTAGTATCGAGTACCAGGCAACACACTGTGTATACCCCATGCACAATCAATTCCGCCAGCTGGGTGTGTCCTACCAACTATAAATAAGCCCCGCATAATATCATTCTAGATGCACCCAACTATGTGTTAGCTTTACCAGTGCCAAAGGTCGCTAGGTGAGTCTTGCTGTACTAATGCTCTAAGTATTAATAGGTACCAGCCAACATATTGTATATATCTCCACACACATTCATCCAGGCCAGGTGGACGTGTCCTACCAACCATATGAGTCTAATGCGCACTGACAAGGTGGGTCTGTCCTACCAGTCGAGCCATCATTTCTACTATTTAGGCTAATACATATCAAGCAAGCTTGCAAGGAGGGTCAGGCCTTCCACACACACAATGTAAATATGTAGGCCTATATTGTACACTGAAAAATCTTGATAATTTAAAGTGGCCAAACCAGGTGGGATTGCCCTACCAGCTCTTCAAACCACATCATGAAGAACCTGAGGTTCCTGCACTCCGATAAGGTGGGTCTGTCCTATCAGATCAAAGATGTATATATGGTCACTACATATCACTGCAACCCTATAATACAAACAGTAAAAAAGAAGAAATATGAGACTCTCAACCATTATCCGCACATTGCTCAAACCAAAGGTAGCAATGTGAGAAAAATCTAGATCGGCAATAGGCCCAGCAGGGCCTCCAACGTCGCAACAGATGATGAAGATGAGTATCTTGTGGTATGTCATGTATGTGTAAAATGGGGGTAATACCATTTTGCATGTCATTACCTTGTGACCACAACAGTCACAAGATCATGACATGCAAAATGGTGTTACGACCATTTTACACATACATGACGCACAATGCACCAGCACCAATCGGCAACATATTATATTGCAAATCTGATAGTATTGCTGGTGTTGCATGGGCTGGCATTCCTTGCAAAGTTAAAAAGTGCATGCTTCTCTTTTCTAACAATGTTTGTGTTTTAAAATTGGTAATCTCATAGTTGGTAGTCTAAGTTTAATGATTTTGTACATATGGAGTTAAAATTTCGTAATTTCTTGATGGGTTGTAGTGGATTTACAATTCCAAAATTAGCTGGTGAAATAAAACATGTCCATCATAAACGGAAGTCGGAAGTCTCTTTTCGCATGTGCGACACAATGGTTTTGCCAACCTAGCCAATGCTTTATCTTGTAACTTGTAACTTCATCATCATCATCATTTTACGAGGCATAAGTCATTGGCTTGTTATTGCCTCAGTGATTTTTAATTATATTATGACTAGCTCAGTTCAATACAAAATATTGTTCTTTGAAATAGATCTATCTAGTTTGTTCTTGAATGATTTGGCCATTGTCGCTTAATTAAGTCTCCTCGAAACTGTGAGTATATCAGTGATACTGGATTAAAAAGTTTAGATCTGTTTTGGGAAATGCTATGATGCAGATGGGTGTTCCCCGCATTCGCTGCAGTGTGCCACCTACACTCATGGTCACACCCTGCTGCACCTAGCACTTGTTTGCATGCTCACTTGTGGAGGCCGTGGTTGGTCTAATTGCTGTTGTTTTCATTTTTTGTGTTCATCACTATCCGAGTCTCCTCCTCTACACAAGTGTCTCTTCATGCAGCCACAAAGAGTGAACGTGGAAGCAGAGATTATCTACCGGTAATTGGAATCACTACCGAGCATGTTCTTGTCTATGCAGAGGCTACTCCAAGACCAGTCCACTGTATTGACAGAATTGCAGTATGACTTTGTGATAGTCTAATAAACATATGGCCTGTTCAATGTGTTTATCGCTATCCGGGTCTCCTTCTCTACATTAGTGTCTCTTTATGCAAATCATGTTTAGTCAAATTCATGAAGCATTTCTTTGAAATGCTTGTCTAGTTTACTTTTGAAGGGTTCAACCGCTGGTGCCTCTATAACTGTTGCTGGCAGTGAATTCCAATAGGATACCACTCTCTTAGAGAAAAAGTATTATGCGAATATCCTTAGTGCTGCGTTTCATGTTGAGCTTGAACTTATGTCCTCTAGTGTATTGATGTTCCAATTAATCGATTTGATCGATGATTGATTGATTTGCATGTTCAACCAATCAATCGATCATGATTTCAGAAATCGATTTTGGTTGTTTATAAATTGACTTTATTAATATATTTTAGCTGGTTAAGCTAGAAAACGAACACTTCTTCTTCTTCTTCTTCTTCTTCTTCTTCTTCTTTTCGTTCGCTGATCATACCGCCAGTCCTGTAAGTGACTATCGACATGATCATAAGCGTTAAGTGCGTGGATCCATGGTTTATTAGAGTGTGCCGTGCGTCCTGGAACCTCCGTCTTCAGCACTCGAGGTTTCTGTCAGGGTTACCTCACCCTTACCTCCTTTAGTCGCCTCTTACGACATGCAGAGGACACAGAAGGTGTATTCTAAGCCCCACCTACAGGGCAAAGTAAAACGAACACTTTTTGGAAAGAAGAGTTTAAATTTAATTGTTGCAACTATATAGCATTACTCATTAGTCTAAAACATTAATTATTTCAGCACTGAAATAGTATGTTAATTTCAAAGCAACCATACCAATAACATGTTGAATATTTGGAAACTTATTTGACAGATTATTTCTTAAATTATTAACAATCTTCTGTCATACCTGCAACTTGGTTTTAAAGGGGTTATTATCATTGAACATGCTATAATTAGTGCATTAAAATGGGTAAAAAACGAGAACCTGTTGGGATCAATCATTAATTGATCATCAGTTAGTATATAAGACCAATCATCGATCACAAAATAGTACCAATTCCCAACACTACTGTAGTGTGTGTATTAGTGGAGAGTTCAGAGAAGCTGCTTTTGTCAATGTTAGGATTTTGTATGTTTCAATTAATTCTCCTCGAAATCTTTTGTATTTCAATGACATTAGATTTAGGGTTCTGAGTCGTTCTGTGTAGCTGTTGTCTCTAATTTGTGGTAATAAATTTGTTGCCTGACACTGTAATCTTTCTAATAGCAGGGATTGTCATTTACATCTTGGTGACCATGCCGAGTTACAGTATTCAAGGATAGGTTTTACCAAAGATGTGTAGAGTAAAGTAAGTGTAGATGGGTCTATACAGGGAAAGGTTCTTTTGAGTATTCCTACTCTACTATTTGCTTTAGATACGATGTTATTTATGTGTGTATCAAAAGAAAGGTCTGTGTCGAAATGCACTCCCAAATCTTTTTCTAGCTGTGATGTAGATATTGGCTCTATGTGGGAGGTATCAGTTGTCATAGAGTATTGGAATCATGAACTGTTACTGCCAAAATGTAAGACATGCGTTTACTTGTATTGAAGCCCAGTTGCTATGTCCGGGACCACTCGCATACCTTGTCTATGTTATCTTGGATGTCATTTGCGGATGGGTCTCCATGTATTTTAGTGTCATCGGCGAATATTTTGCAGTGGCAGGTTAGTGATTCTAGTAGATCATTTATGTAACTTAGAAAAAGGACAGGCCCCAGAGCACGTCATTGTGGTACGCCAATGGTTTCATCTGCCCAATCTGATGTTGTATTATTAATTCTTACTCTTTGTTTTCTATTGGTTAAATAGTTTTCTATCCACTTAGTTACCTTACTTCCTATACCGTAGTTTTGCAATTTTTATTGGAGTCTTTTATGTGGTACTGTATCGAATGTGTTGGAGTAATCCAGGTATACAGCATCAACAGATTCTTTTGCATTCAGTCGTTATGCATTCGAGATACTCTAGGAGTTAAGTTTTGCATGATCTGTTATGTCTGAAACCGTGCTGGCATGTAGAGAATAGGTTGGCTCCTTCCAAATAGTTTACAACACTGTCCTTAGCAAATGACTCAAGGACCTTGCACAGGGTGCATGTAAGGCTAATTGGTCTGTAGTTATTTGGATCCAGTTTTTAACCTTTCTTGTATATGCAGCACACATTTGCCAATTTCCAGCTGTTTGGTATTACACCTTCTTCGAGAGATTTGTTAAAAATGATGCATAAAGGTACACTAATTTCCTTGGCTACTTTGATTAGTATTCTCACTGGAATTTCGTCTGGGCCATTGCTTTTATTTGGATCGAGGGCTTTCAGTTTTTTTCTCAATAGCCATATGTGTTATTAATATACTGTCTAAAGTAGTTCTGGTGGCTCTATTGCTGATACTTGATATATTATGCAAGTCATCAGAAGTGAGGATACTTGAAAAGAAGTAGTTCAGGATATTTGCTTTTTCTTTGTCATCTGTGCTAATGTTGCCAGTATCTGGGTTACGTAGATCACTAATCAATTCATGTGGAGTTGTTCTGCTTTTTGCATAATTAAAAAGATGCTTTTGGGTTATTTTTATTTTCAGACGCCACTTTTCATTTGAAGGACTGTTTGGCTCTTTGGATTGATGATGTAGCTGTGATGACTGTAGTTTTGTCTACATCTGCAGTTTTCTTAGTTTTATTATCATCCATTGCGACGTTGGAGGCCATGTTTGGCCTATTGCCGATCTAATTTATTATATTTTTTTCATTACTGTGGTTGGTTGTGCAATGCGCGGATAATGGTTGACTTTCATTTTTACTGTCTGTATTATAGGGTTGCTGTGGTATATGTACAATGTACATCCTTGATCTGGTAGGACAGACCCATCTTATCGTGCGCAGGAACCTCTGGTTCTTCATGATGTGGCTTGAAGGGCTGGTAGGGCAATCCCACCTGGCTCAGCCACTTACAATAAGCATAATTATTCAAATGTACAATATATACATATATTTACATCGTGTCGGTAGAAAGCCTGGCCCTCCTTGCAAGCTTGATTGAATGATAGGACAAACCCACCTTATCAGTGCACCTCTTACCTCACCTGTCCTGGATTAATATGTGTGGAGATATATACAATATGCATTATTAATACGTTTCGTGATTGGTAGGACCAATCCTCCTTGTCAATTTACTTGGGGTGGGGATGGGGTTGGGGGGGGGGCCTATGACAGTTACGATTACAGTTCGGTGTATTCTTCCAGATTAATATGTGTGGAGATATATACAATATGCTGGCTGTTACCTGTACTAAAACATAGGACTTAAATACAGCAAGAACGCACCTAGCGACCTGTTGTGGCTTGTCGTGGAACTTGCAGGATTGAATGTGTGTAGCTTTAGGTGATTTATGGGATCAGATGCTATGGGTGTGGAACCGACCATCTCTGGTTTCACTGATAGTGACTCTCATATCCTCACTGTGAATGCAGATCAATGTGAGAGTTGTTTCTACTATATATGTATTACTTCTATATCATTGAGAGTAGTTCAGCTCGTTTCCTTGTCACAGTTAACTTCTAGCATTATACCAGCCATTGTGTTCTAGTATATAGTGAAAGTCCAGTTTAGTTAAAGTTACCCTAAAGCAATACAGTTTAAGTTTTACAAAGTAGTTTAGATTTGAAGTAGTGAATATATATTTGGAATATACAACGAGATTCCTCTTCGAGTTATTATTGTGCTATAGCTCCCTTCACTGGATGTTATTAGCAACAGGATTGTACACCGGTCTATTCCCGAACTACCCTTCACAGAAACTGCTGGGTGACAAGTCACAATCAGTTGTATCCTACAGTCGCCCACAGGGCTGGTAATCCTGACTCGCATAATTAGCTTACTTAGCTCACATTTCTACGGTGCCGTAACCAGGATAACAGAATAATTTGATTTACTGTGACATTCGTGATTTATTCAATAATAAATCTTCAACCATGGCTATGTCTGCTGACAAGTCTAAGTTGTACAAATCTCGTGGTGTCTATTGTGGACAGATAACTCGCTTGCAAAATAAAATCAGGGATATTTTCGCTGGGGCTGAACTCACCTTAGATGACCAAGATTCTCTCGACGCCACATTGCGTTCTTTGCCTATTAAATTGGAGATCGTCAAGGACATTGATAAGCAAATTAGTGACCTGCTTACCGACGAGGAATTCGAATCATTTCTCACAGATTCTGCAGACTATGTGACCGATACTGAGGCATACATTATGAACTGTGAGAAAAGGGTAAGACGCGCATTATCAAATGGGGGCGATGTCAGTAATGCTCCGGACGGTGCATATCAGCCGCCCAACTCTAGACGTGCAGTTAACCTACCAAAACTGGCATTTAAGACTTTCAATGGTGATGTTCTACAATGGTTGGGGTTTTATGACTCATTTAAATCGGTGATTGACTCGGATAATAGACTTTCAGATGTTCAGAAATTTCAGTACTTGTGTGCTCAGCTGTTGGGTGAAGCAGCTGAACTCGTGAATGGACTCCCACTATCCGATTCGAACTATTCGCATGCTATGTCTCTGCTCAAAGAATGCTACGGCCAAAACGATGATCTTATTGACGCATACATGAGAGCACTTTGGGAGTTACTGCCACCGGAATACACAGTGGACTCATTACGTAGTTTTCATGATCGCTTGGAATCATACATTCGAGGATTACGAACATTGGGTATTGCTACTGACTCGTATGGAGCTTTAATGGTACCATTAATTCTGGACAAACTGCCTCCGCGTTATTGTGAACAGATTACTCGTTCTCATCATGGAAAATGGACAATAGACGACCTTCACACATTATTTCAACAGGAAATCAAAGCACTTCGATCAATCGTAATGGGTAATTTAGCTCTTTAAATGGTGATGATGATCACTGCGCTACTGCGGCATTCTACACACAAACGTCACGCTCTTCAAATAAACAATCTTCTCAACAAACTAAGCGTCACACCGTCCAGAAACAATCTCAATCACGGGTTTCTACATGTGCATATTGTAAAGGTAAGCATACCTCTGGTGACTGTATAGTAATCACAGACAAGAAGAAGAGGCATGAAATAGTGATCCGTGACAAGCTCTGCTTTAACTGTTTAGGTAAACATCGTGCTGCTGACTGCAAATCTGCATTTCGGTGTCGGATTTGTAAACGCAAACATCATACCTCCTTGTGCACGATAACCCATTCTACTCAGGAAAAAAACAACAGCAAACATAACTCTGTGTCACCAGATGATACCAAAGTGTCATTAGCAAATTTGAATGGACCTATCCTTTTGAAAACAGCTATTGCAGATATATCGGCAAATCAGAATTCTGCTACTGTGGCATTGTTATTTGATGAAGGAGCACAGAGAACATTCATTACGCAGAACACTGTGAATTCACTGAGCCTTAAGCCAATCAGAACAGAGAACATCCACCTGTCAATATTTAGTGAAAAGACAGGTATACATGCCTTACCTATTGTGCAAATTACGCTCCATACACAGGATAATTCATGTGACATTATTATACAGGCATTGGTTGTGCCTCGTATTTCCACTCCGACGAGGAACTACATTACGAAATCTGTCATCGGCCTCCTACATATTCGAGGACTTCGACTTGCTCACCCATACACACAGGCGTATTCAGATGACATTTCTGTATTAATCGGTGCCAACTATTACTGGTCAATTGTTGGAAATCATATTGTTCGGGGACCAGGACCTACTGTGATGTCTTCCAAACTTGGTTACCTCCTCTCTGGGCCTACTTCAGTGCTTCCAAACAATCGACACAATGGACCTACATCAGTACATCACGTCAATATTGATATTCGTTCACATCAACTCGAGGACGCAGATCTTCAACACTTCTGGGAACTAGAAACCATCGGAGTTAACAGTTCAGAGCTCAATACTATCTGTGATCACGTGGACTATCATCAGACTCACATTCGAAAGGAGAATGGACATTACATAGCTAAGTTGCCTTGGAAACACGATCACGAGCCATTACCCACCAATCGGGATGTATCACAAAAACGCACACGTGCGATGGTGCACCGGCTATCGCCTGAGACTCGAGAAGCATATGACAAAGTCATTCGTGAACAACTGTCTAGTGACTTCATTGAACTAGTATGGGATGATGACACTACAAGCGGACACTACCTACCGCATCGCAGTGTAATGAAAGATTCATCATCAACACCATTACACATTGTCTACGACTGTCGTGTGCAGTGAAGGACAAACCTAGCCTTAATGAATGTCTACAGACGGGACCACCACTTCTTAATGACCTTATGTCAATTCTCTTACGTTTCCGGCTCCATTCAGTTGCGATCACAGCGGATGTTCAGAAAGCATTTCTCCAGATTTGCCTGGACCAAGATGACCGTAAGTACACCAAATTCTTTTGTCTTTCTGACTCTCAAGATCCACAAAGCACCTTTGATACATACCAATTCAAGGTGATACTATTCAGTGCCGTTTGTTCACCATTCATTCTCAATGCGACAGTACATAACCACTTGGAACAATATCCTTCGACTACTACTCGTGATCTCTTGGAGAACATTTATGTTGACAACATAATTTCAGGGTGTGACACTACATGGGATATTATGCAATATTACGATGAAGCCAGTGCAGCAATGGCTTCTGGTGGCTTTCTTCTATGCTCTTGGTCGACCAATTGTGATGACCTTCGGGATTACATTCAGCAGGATGAACTCTACAATTGTGAACAGTTGGTCAACGTGCTCGGAATAAAGTGGGACACAAATGTTGACAAACTCTCATATCGGGATTATGTTACTTCTACTGACAAACACTTAGTCTACACAAAACGAGCAATCGTACAAACAGTTGCGAGATTCTTCGATCCTCTTGGATACCTGTCGCCAGTACAGATATGCGCGAAAGTCTTTATCCAACAGTTGTGGAAATCTTGATATGATTGGGACTGCTCACTGCCTGATAACCTTCTGTCTACCTGGAATGCCATCATTCATGACTTAGGCACAGCATCAGCAACGGTTATCGAGCGCACTTACTTCCCAAGGGTTATCAATCCTACATCAGTGTATGAACTTCATGCATTCGTGGACGCCAGTAAATCTGCATATGGTTGTGTGATTTACCTTAGAGATGTGATGACTTAACAGACTGCACTTGTGATGGCAAAGTCACGAGTGGCACCTACTCGAGAACTCACCAGACCACAATTAGAACTGTTGGCCAGGTTTATCGCTTCAGGACTGTTACAATTCGTGCACAATTCATTAGGGGCTCACATCACAATATCACTAAGAAACTGATATGGACTGACAGCCAGATCGTGCTATATTGGATTCGATGTGACAAACGACTAACTGTGTTGGTGTCAAATCGGATAAAGGTAATCAAATCACGCGATATCAGTGACTTCAGATACTGTCCGACTGCTGTTAACCCAGCTGATTTAGTTTCATGTGGCGTATCTAGTGACAATTTAACCACATCAGAACTTTGGTGGAAAGGACCATCCTGGCAATCATTGGGGGACTGGCAAATTTGTCAGGTTTTTGACAGCGCTGTGTTTACTGTGACAGCAGATTCAGAGTGCACTTCAGCTTCAATACCAACCATGACAACATCATCAACAGATTCGTCCTTCTTCAATCGGATTATACTTCACTAAGAAAACTTATCCAAACAACTGCTTTTGTGATGCGATTCATACAGTGTGTGCGGGACAAAAGCGATCCCCTACGACTTTACTCACCACAGAAGAACTGACTACAGCCGAAACATTCTTGATATTACGTATTCAATGCGAACATTGCGCAAATGAACTGTCAAAACTTCGCAATGATGAACATTCAGGACATACTCCACTCATTAAACAATCAAGATTGTTCATGGATGCTAAGGGCATACTTCGTGTGGGCGGACGTTTGCATAATGCGCCACTAGCATACACTACACAGTTTCCTACTCTCTTGCCTTTTGCTTCTGCATACACAAAACTGGTCATACGCAATGCTCACCAGTGAGCTCACCACATGGGTACCGAGTCTACGATGACTCTACTCCATCAAACCTATTGGGTCACACGTATGCGTAAAACAGTCAAATCTGTATTACGCAGTTGCTTTCAGTGCAAACTCATTACTGGATTACCATATGCATCACCACCCCCAGCTCCATTGCAAAAGTGCAGATTGAGAGATTCACCTCCCTTCTAGGGAGAGCTTTCATTACTCTAGACGAATTAACGACTATCGTTGCTAAAGTAGAGACCTCTATCAACAATCGCCCTCAAACATACTTCTCGTCAGACATCAATGATCTGACCCCGCTTACTCCATCACATCTACTTCATGGTCGACTCTTGACCACATTGCCGCATATGCAAGGAGATGATGATGAACTTAGTGATCCTACCTTTGGCACATCTCAAACCGAACTAAATAGACAAGCACTACGACTTGCTACCATTCAAGCCCACTTTTGGGAAAGATGGGCAAACGAATACGTCACCGCTTTTAGAGAACGTCATCTTCAAAACACAATGAGCCACTAGAAATTCCAACACTATCATCAAAATTGGTGATGTTGTTCTAATCCGTGATGATGGAAAACAACGAATCGATTGGGACCTAGCAAAAGTCATTGATCTAGTCAAAGGCAATGACAAGTTGGTACGATCTTCCAAGATCAAGACTAAACATGGAGTTACCAACAGACCCATTAACAAGCTGTACCCGCTAGAAGTCTCATCCCCTGAGACACTTGACTCAAACTCCGCTGACACTTCTCCTGATTGTTCTTCTAACTCAACTACAAGTAATCGTGTTCCAAGAAAGGCTGGGTTAGAAGCCAAAGAGTGAATCCATCTCATTTCTAAGGAGTATGGCTCTTGAACTTGTACAAATGCTTAGCAATATACTAATCATCGTTGGCCCGGGAGAATGTTGTGGAACTTGCGGGATTTAATGTGTGTAGCTTTAGGTGATTTATGGGATCAGATGCTATGGGTGTGGAACCGACCATCTCTGGTTTCACTGATAGCGACTCTCATATCCTCACTGTGAATGCAGGTCAATGTGAGAGTGGTTTATACTATATATGTATTACTTGTATATCATTGAGAGTAGTTCAGCTCGTTTCCTTGTCACAGTTAACTTCTAGCATTATACCAGCCATTGTGTTCTAGTATATAGTGAAAGTCCAGTTTAGTTAAAGTTATCCTAATGTAATACAGTTTAAGTTGTACAAAGTAGTTTAGATTTGAAGTAGTGAATATATATTTGGAATATACAACGAGATTCCTCTTCGAGTTATTATTGTGCTATAGCTCCCTTCACTGGATGTTATTAGCAACAGGATTGTACACCGATCGATTCCCGAACCATCCTTCACAGAAACTGCTGGGTGACAAGTCACAATCAGTTGTATCCTACAGTCGCCCACAGGGATGGTAAGGCTGACTCGCATAATTAGCTTACTTAAATGGTAGGACATACCCACCTTAGCAGTACGTTTACATTATTACAATAGTTGTTTATGTGCTTGTGGGGCTCATAGGACAAGCCCACCTGACCCGGCTTGTTGCGGATGAGAGTATTACATTATAGGTCGGCTGTGGACTAGTAATAGAACGTGCACCAGGAACAACATAGCAGTTTTAGCTGGTGGGGTGGACCCGCCTCATTAATACATTTCGTGATTTGTAGGACCGACCCACCTTGTCAATTTACTTGGAGGACTGAGACAGTTACGATTTTCAGCTTGGTGTATTCTTTCATGATTGGTAGGACTGACACACCTTGTCGATATACTTGGGAAGTTAGGCACTTAATCAGTGTGCCTGGAATAGCATTCCCTTGAAGGTAGATTTGGGGGTTCAATCAGAACTGGAGAACTTTATATAGTGACACGCATGCATGCATGCGTGTACATGTATGCGCACACGTACACACATGCATGCATGCACGTGTGTGCGCACACACTTATTTGTTTGATATTACCAGTCATGCAAGTTGTAATTTACAACAACACCATGAACCAGTTGTAATTTACAACACCACCACAAGACATGCCAAAATTAATAGCACATGTACTTACTCAAATATATGAACTGAGAGACCACATAGATCCTGTTAATGCGAAGGTGCTTGGCATCAGCTCATTTTGGCTATGGGGATGAGCAATTCCTGGTATGGGCAGCATCAAAGTTGTAGAGAGGACTCGTCTGCTACAAGGCTTGGCCTCCTGCAAAATAAGGATAAATAGCAGCCCTAGTAGTTGTAATGATATTTACCAATTTAGTTGTGTCTGTCACATCAACCCTTTCATGGCGAAGCCAGACAAAACCGGCCTCTGTAGTGGTCTTGAAGAATGTCCATTTGCATGCCAGGAGAAGACAATTTACCACCGTACAGAATGACTAGCTTCAAAACCGAGCCAGTTATTTGATTTCAGTGCTAAATGTTCAAAAATAGCCTCTTGGCATACAAATAGACATTCCATAAGTAAATATTTTTATATTCTTGACCAAATCTAACCATTAAAGGGTTAACTTATCAATGCTAAGGCCTAAAAATTATGTATGTTTCCTATCCCTACAGTATGTATCTGTAACAATAGCTGTGACCTACCTACCCCCAAAATATTGCTACCTTAATATTTCTACCCAGGGAAGTAGGGCCGCTGGATTAAAAAAGAATTCAGTGATTTTATCACAGTTTCTACCTTAATTTGACAATATTTGAACAGCAAAAACATGGTAAAAGAAACCGCAACACCACCCACAAATAATAATAATTCCATACCTACTGCCTACTTGAATTTTGGAGGGATGTATATGAAACATATATTATATATTATTTTATTTGGCCTAATACACATAAAATATAGGTAATAATTATTTAAAAATAAGTACAGTAACAGTGTCAGTGGCCAAAAATTACTTGCACTCATCATGTGAAATGTTCATTGGCAAACAAAAACATTGTTTTAAAGATTTTTTGACAGGAATGGCGCTATATCTAGCTTTAACCATAAATTTAACAATCATATCAACCAAAAACGGCTTCTGCAGTGGTCTTGAGAACTGTCCATTTGCAGACCAAGAAGACTATTTTTGAAAATTTACCACTAGAATGACTGACTCGATAACCGAGCCAGTCATTCCAGTGGTCAATTTTCAAAAATGGTCTTCTTGGTCTGCAAATGGACATTTTCTATGAGAAGATTGAAATTTTCTTGAACAAATTCAACGGTTAAAGGGTTAAATAAATAACCAAAACACATTTCAGCTCGCCAGCTATCCAAGTTATTATGTTCTAACACCCAGCTATTCCGGTTATTATGTTCTAACACCCATCTATCCAAGTTATTATGTTCTAACAGCCAGCTATCCAAGTTATTATGTTCTAACACCCAGCTATCCAAGTTATTATGTTCTAACCCTCAGCTATCCAAGTTCTTATGTTCTAACCCCCAGCTATCCAAGTTATTATGTTCTAACACCCAGCTATCCAAGTTATTATGTTCTAACCCTCAGCTATTCGAGTTATTATGTGCTAACCCTCAGCTGTCTGATTCTGTGATTATCATTAATCCATGTATACTTCTAATCCTTAGCTGCTAGATTCTGAGACTATCTTTAGATGTACAGGGATAAATACACATGTAGTGCACACTACACCCTCATGCAAGAAATTCCTTTTTGGAATTTAAATTCTCTGTGTTGTCTTCATTTTTGGAGGTAACATTACTTGAATGAGTAGATGATGAAAGTAGAAAGGTCACAGGAGAGAGAACAAAGAAATTTTGCAACAAAAATGTCACCGTAGTAGTAGTAATGGGGTAGCAGTTGCATAGCAATCACACGCGTAGCTGCGAGAGAGTGGGCTCGAGACCTCAAAGGGGACCAGTGATGCTTGGCTTCCAGTCATAATAATCTCAAAATATTTAAAAGACAACATGACAGGGTATGTTTTATTTTATAAAGTATAAATTTATTTTAACAGGGATTTGATCTCGAAAGGGTTAATGGCTAACTCTTCTAAAACAGTCTCTGCCGAAGTGAGAAATGTACATTTGCAGACCAAGATCGAGTTACAGACTTATGGAATAGGCTACCACAACACGTAGTTGAATCCCAAACAATATTATCTTTTGAATCTAGGCTGGATAAGTTATGGAAAACTCAACCATTATACTATGATTACCTCGCAGTCGATATAAAACCTGATTGGTATCAGACCAACTATTAAAAACGGTACACTAATTAATACCCTCAGATAAAAATTTAAATACCCAAACAACCTGTCATAACAGGCTGATATGCCTTCTTACAGGATATAGATTATGATTGATTGAAGACAATTTTTGAAAATTTACCACTGGAATCACTGGCTCGATAATCTAGCCAGCTATTCCAATGTTATGTTTTCAAAAATTCTCCTCTCTTGGCGTGCCAATGTACATTTGCTGTGATGCATTAATTGAAAGCGTCTGACCAAATATTAGCATTAAAGGGTTAAATTATACCAGTTTTCATAGAAAATAGAACTGATTAGTTTTTATAAACATACAATAAGAATACAC
Source organism: Chaetoderma sp. LZ-2023a (assembly GCA_034401795.1). Classification (NCBI taxonomy): domain Eukaryota; kingdom Metazoa; phylum Mollusca; class Caudofoveata; order Chaetodermatida; family Chaetodermatidae; genus Chaetoderma; species Chaetoderma sp. LZ-2023a. Next base: position 86,248,051 of record CM067365.1, read on the forward strand.
TGGCAGAAATCTAAGACCAACCACAGGAGTCTGCCATTTTAGATACGAAAACGCGAAATCAAAAATACGAAAACACGGTAACACTATATACTATATATAATATACAGTATACTATATTATATATAGTAGCATATAGTGTTACCGTGTTTTCGTATATTTGATTTAGCGTTTTCATATCTAAACCGGCAGACTCCTGTGGACCAACATTGTGGAGCATAAGGCCTATACACAATCACCAGGCATATATCTGCTGGGTAAAGGCTAATAAATAGACAAAAGGGCTAGCTCTGAATGACTTACCTCAATACCTAGACAGCGTCTCCATTTACAGCAGTGAGCGTACTTGGAATGAAGGCTATGTATACAGCGTAGGCTACTCAATGCATGTCCAGTAAGTAGCCTAAGACATCTTCTAACGAAACGTGTGACTAGACCACTTTACCGATGATTTCTACTCATATCAACGTGTTATTACCGTGGATATATTAATGGTGTACAGTCTAACATGTCGATTTCCCTATAACAGTCGCAATTTTGTCTCTCCCTTTGTATGAATCTATTTGTTCGGTAGATTTGATACTTTACGTTTCCGCCATGTTCAGCTGTTTGTTTTCTTTGATATTCGCGTTGAAGTCACGCGATACGTGATGACGTATTATTAATTTTGCACTGCATTGTGGGTCTGGAAAACCCAGCGACCTCAGGTTCTCAGTCAAATTTTACTATCAGGAGTGAAACTAAAATGAGAAAATAATATGATCCAGTACGGATAAGCACCAGACGCAGTACTGCCATAAATGTTTCAATACATAGAAATATACGAAATATGACATTATATGGATAGAGATTTATGTATTATTTTTATATCTGATGTGCCTGAACCAGTAGCATTAAATAGTACCAAGAGTCTCTGAATCGCATTCTGGTTGGTACTAGCCTTTGAGAACTTGAGGGAGGTCGACTGTATAGAGATATTGGGACCAGTGTTTATCTAGTCGGTGCTTGAAGCAGCTAAGGGAAAGTGGCACCACCACATCCTCAGCAAGAGAGTTCCAGTTGTTGATAACTATGTTGCTGAAGGTGTGCGTGCGTGCAGTGATCTATTTGAGAGGTGCTTCCTAAGCTTGTAGCTGTGTCCACGTGTTGTGGTTGACGTTTCTAGAACCAATCCATGTAGCTCTATAGTGTATTTACTGTTGAGGAATTTATAGGTCTAGATCATGTCACCACGAATTCTTCAGTAGGCAACAGTTGGAAGCTTTAGTTGTTTAATTCTTTCTTCATATGACATATCGAACAGTCCCGGTCGTAGTTTGGTTGCCCTGCTCTGGACTTTTTCTATCTTGGATATGTCGGTCTTGAAGCGTGGGCTCCATATTGTATTAGCATATTCCAGTAACGGCCTCACCCAACATTTAAACAGTAGATGGAACATTTCTCCATCTAGATAGTGGAATGACCGCCTGATTAGCCCAACTACCTGGTTGGCCTTGTTAACCGTCATCTCAACATGTTGGTGGAAGGTTAACTTGTCATCGAAATGGATCCCAAGATCCTTTTCGCACGTTGTCACTTCCAGTTGAGTCACATTGCCTCCCGATTCAGCCATTGCATCCGTATAATCAGGGTGGTCCATACCAGTCCTCATTGCCTTGCATTTCTGGGGATGGAATTTCAGTAGCCATCATTCTGACCAGAGTTGAAGATTGTCAATATCTTTTTGTAGGATATGGCAGTCCTCTACTGATGCAATTGCCCGGAAGAGTTTAATGTCATCGGCAAACAATTTTATGTAGCTGTGGACAACATCCGTCAGATCATTGATATAAATAAAAAACAAGATGCGCCCTAGGCCACTGCCCTGTGGTACTCAACTAATGACATCGGCCCATTGTGAATACAAGCCATTCATGCAGACTCTCTGGTGTCTGGACGATAGGAAGGCTAGGATCCAGGTAGAGACCTGGCTTCCAATTCCATAGCTCCGTAGCTTGGTGAGGAGTTTTGAATATACTTTTTGTAGGCTCGGTTCTTTGGTGTAAGTAACTGTGATGCGGTGTGGTCAATCCAGAGATGTTTCTTTCTGCCCTGTTGCTTAGAGGTAGGAATATATTGCTCTTTCTGCCCTGTTGCTTAGAGGTAGGAATATATTGTGGTTAATTTTCTGTGTAATAGGTTCCATGCTTCACTTGTATCGAGTTCGTTCAGATCCTGCCAGTAACTTGTAACTTATCTTAACCTCCTATATAGGAGAACCCTCTAGGCTGTCATCCCTCTAACTCTCAGTGACGTACCCAGTACTATTTTATTTATTTATTTATTTATTTATTTATTTATTTATTTATTTATTTATTTATTTATTTATTTATTTATTTATTTATTTATTATTTGCCATTATCATTTACCACATCGGGACATTCATTGAGATCACAACGTAGTCCACGCCGTCAGCCATGCCTTAGCCGTCATCGGGTAGTATCCATACTGGAATCACCTGAGCGAACTTAATGCATCAGAAACTTGGAACTTCCTACACACAAAATTGATCACAATGAAGGAGCATTACATTCCTACAACAAAACAACATGGCAAGAAGAAACACCTCTGGCGTGACCGTACTGCAACACATTCACTCACATGTAAAAGCTGGGCATACAAAAGGTATAATGAAACAAAGAAAACCACAGATTACACACTTTACTAAATTGCTAGAAACAACACGACAGCAAGCATCAGAAAAGCAAAACAGACATTTGAATGGAAGGTGGCAAGTGAATGCAAGGGAAATCCTAAAGCTTTTTGGAACTATGTCAAGAGTAAAATGGTGCTACGAGAATCAATTAGCAAGCTACGCAACCCATCTAATGGAACTATGACTACAGATGATAAAGAAAAATCTAGTATTCTTAACAACTTTTTCTCAAGTATGGTCACCTCAGAAAATCTTCATTCTACACCAACCATTATCCCCAGAAGTAACGGTACTGTATTAAAGGACATAATAATAACACCCATCGCCATCGAAAATAAATTGAAGGCACTCAATCCCAATAAAAGCAATGGCCCAGATGAAATACCAGTGAGAATATTAAAGGAAGCTGCCGAAGAAATTAGTGCACCGTTATGCATAATTTTCAACAAGTCTCTAGAAGAAGTTGTACTACCCAACATCTGGAAAATGGCAAATGTATGTTGTATACACAAAAAGGCTCCAAAAACGACCCGAGCAACTACAGACCAATCAGTCTTACCTGTACCTTGTGTAAGGTCCTAGAGTCATTTATAAGGGACAGCATTGTAAATTTTCTGGAAACAGCCAACCTATTTACTAAGTGCCAGCATGGTTTCAGACACAACAGATCCTGTAAAACTCAATTGCTAGAGTACCTCGAAGATATAACAGTCAAACTTGACTCAAATGAACCTTTCGATGCAGTATATTTAGATTTCTCAAAAGCATTTGATACTGTACCACACCAAAGACTCCAAACAAAACTTAAAGGCTATGGTATTGGTGACAATTTAGTAAGATGGATAGGAAACTACCTATGTAACAGAAGACAGAGAGTAAGAATCAATGATGCGATATCAGACTGGATAGAGGTGACAAGTGGCGTGCCACAAGGAAGTGTCCTGGGACCTATACTTTTTCTGATATACATAAATGACCTACCAGACAGTCTGACCTGCCACTGCAAAATATGTGCAGACGACACAAAGATATATGGAAGCCCAGCTACCAGTAAGATCCAGGCCAACATAGACATAGTATGTAAATGGTCGCAGACATGGCAACTATCCTTCAACACAGATAAAATGCATGTCTAACATTTTGGTAGAAATAACCCCCAAACTAAATACTATATGACAGATACGCCTGATATGCACCCTATATCAACATCAGATGTAGAAAAAGACCTGGGAGTGCATATTGACAGAAACCTCTCTTTTGACATACATATAGGTAAGATCATCTCCAAGGCTAACAGCACAATAGGACTAATTAAGAGAACCGTTAACAACATTGACCCATCCACTTTCACGCTCTTGTACAAGTCTCTCGTGAGACCTATTCTCGAATACTGCAACTCTGCATGGTCGCCAAAATTGAAAAGGCAATCACAGCTCTTAGAAAGAGTTCAATGACGAGCAACAAAACTCATCCCGCAAATCAGAGAGTATAGCTACACGGAAAGACTTGAAGCCCTAAATCTAATGTCACTGAAATATAGACGGTTTCGAGGAGATCTAATTGAAGCATTCAAGCTCATCAGGGATCTACATAACGTTGATAAGGCCTACTTCTTCGAACCATCCCGTATTACACAGACCAGAGGTCATAGGTTCAAGCTCAACATAACATGCAGCAATAAAGATATTCGCAAGCAGTTTTTCACCAATAGAGTGGTACCACAGTGGAATTCACTGCCAGCTACAACAGCCGAAGCAACAACAGTCGAATCACTCAAGAACAAACTAGATATCTACTTCAAAGAAAGAAAATTCGAATTTGACTGAACAGGCCATACATATACCAGCCCATCACAAAGTCATACTGAAATTCCGCAAATAAAGTTGACTGAGCTAGGAGTAGCCTGTGTATATACATGAACATGCTCGGTAGCGATTCCCACTACTAGTAGATACATCTCTGCTTCCACATCCGCACTTTGTGGTTGCATGCAGAGACACACGGCAAGTGTAGAGGAGGAGACTCGGACAGCGATGAACGCTGAAAATGAAAACAACAGCAATAAGACAAATCACTGCCTCCACAAGTCAGCATGCAAACAAATGCTAGACGCAGCAGGGTGTAACCATGAGTGTAGGTGGCATACCGCAGCTAACGCAGGGAACACCCATCTGCACCACAACATTTCCACAAATCAGTGCTAGCCCTTGCCAATCTGACTTCAGAATTTTACATTTCAAATTAAATTAAAAGATGATCTGTGTTCTTTTTCCGGCAAATTTGCTAGAGGATGTTGCTGTTGTAGACAGCAACATCATCAACAAAATTGTTGCAAAATGTACACCAGTTTCTTTGTTATTGACACAGCCAAAGGGTGGAATATTGACAGCGGAGTGGCAATGGTCAGTCTTAAACCAAATGGTTTTGAGGAGACTTAATTAAGCAACAACAGTCCGATCATTCAAGAACAAACTGGAAGTCGACTTCAAGGAAGGAACGTATAAATTGGATTGAACAAGCCATACAACAACAAAACCACTGAGGCAATAACAAGCCAATGGCTTAGCCTCGTAAAATGATGATGATGATGATGATGATGATGATGATGATGATGATCATCATCATCATCTGGGCACTTGTAGACTTGAGCCTTCATGTCTGCCAACTGACTTTCATATCAGAGCATATTCACAACTGAGCTCCCGATACAGGGCCACATTAATTGAAATGCCATGAACGACTTTTACGCAGCCCCCCCCCCCCCCACACACACACGCACGCACTCAAGCACGCACGCAAGCACGCGCGAACGCACGCACGCACGCACGCACACACACGAGATGGGACTGACGGCTTTATGCTCCCTCCGATGGACAGCACATGCCTGAGTGCGGAGATGAACGCGCTAGACCTGTGAGCTACGCAGTTCCTCTTGTAGACCCAATATAAGACGTTCTCGTAAATTGGGAGAAGTGGAATCTACATACCAAGTAAATAATTGGAGTCGATTCCGACCAAAATGGACTCGGGTTATCGTTGTAATTAATGGTAATGGTCAACAGAATTTGTGTAAACAGCAATTCAAGGATTGCCTAGTTGGACAACAATCGCCATGAATGGTGTTGGTTCAATAAAATAACTTAGTATCTTCTTTAAACAAATGGCGTCATGAACGACGCAAGGACTTCAATGTATCAGATAAATATGTCAGAAAACAGATATTTGGTAGCGGATTACATAAACTATCGAATTACGAAAGCTGGTCATCAATGGCCAAATTGTCCATCTCTGGCCGAGCCACGGAAACCACATCTAAATATGCGAACACTTGGAGACGAATTTGAAGAACGATATCATGATCGGTTTGATGCCATGTGTCAACAACTTCATATTACACCCAATACAGCTTACCCAACATTTCTTGGTGTGATTAATGAACTCTTTAGTGATGGGGCCAAATGGGGCAGGGTTGTGGCACTATTCTCATTTGGAGGTGCCCTTTCCGTTAGGAGCATAGAACGTGAAATGCCAGAACTTGTAGACAACATTGTGGACTGGGTCTCTACATATGTCGACACCAATCTAGACCAATGGATTGCTACAAATGGAGGATGGGTAAGACTGGTTTCAGTTAATAAATTTTACTATAAATTTTTTTAAATCTGTAGGCCTATGGTAAATGTTCATGGTAACAAGTCGTTTCGGCCCTGAGTTTATTCACCCAAGGTGCTTTTAATGAATTGCGGTTACTCAACGATAAAAATACATGTAGGTGTATTCTATATTTATAAAATTTTTGTTTCGCCTGCAAAGAAGGAAGTAATTAAGACACAGGTATGACTTTTCTGGGCAACGTCAATGTTAAGTTGTGACTGGTCATTTCGTAGACATTTTTCCATAGACAAGCCCATTTCGTAGACATGCCATTTCGTAGAAATTTGATATTTCATAGAAATTTGATATTTCGCAGAAAGACATTTCACAGAATAGGCTTTATTCTACGAAACATCTTGTTTGTGAAATACATCAAGAAAATGTAAACTCCTAGCTGAAATAGGCCATGAAATAGTCAGAAATACTTGTTCGATTAAGCGCTTATATAGAATGCCGCTAGATTTCACTATAGATCTGCAATTATTATTCGGAATCATGCAATTATTATGAATCTAATTTGATATTATATGCAGAAACAAGCCAGACACCCAGTCAAATCTGTTTTAAAATATTCAACAGCTTGAACAGTGCCGGATTAAGCTTTGACAGGGCCGGGGGAAACGAAAGTCAAACCAAAATTTTTTTTTTGAATCTAGATGCTCGCAGATGGCATCTCCTGCATTTTCAGAGGTAACTATGGACCATCAGTTTGCTGTTAAATTATTCTTTTTTAGCCATTTAATTTTTTTTTGTTCACTCAATTTCTTTAGCCATTCAGTTGCGAAAACAGGACTGGATATAATACCTGAATGAACCAACAAATTTAATTAATTAGTTAAAAATAGAATAATTCAACAGCCAAATGAAGGGCCATATTTACCTCTGGAAGTGCAGCTGGTACCATCTGAGAGCATCTAGAAGATAAAAAATAATATTAAACTGTAATACAATCATGAACCATCTGAATCCTAAAGCACCAGAAACGTATAAAAAACACAAAAAAACACTCGTAAATAAGACAATCGGACACCCTCCCACCCCCACCCCACCACAACCTGGCCTTACTACAGGGAGGCACACACATGGTTATATGGCCATACTGTCATAAGGCTATATTGTACATATTCCATGCAAAGAATAACTTAAAATGACTCATTTTTAACGTGGGCTTGAGGGACATTGAATGACCACTATAGTTTGTCAACACTCATCATCAGAAAACTCAAACAAAAAAGGAACCCATTGCTAAAGAATAATACTGAAACAATATATAATAGACAATAAGACAAACATTGTAAGTCTGTAATGGAATTTCCATTCCATTACGGTGTTCATCTTCTGAGCGGATCCAGAAATTATTGAAGGGATGGCCCTTGGTGTAATTCTTGGAGGGGGTGGGGTCCCCTCCCAAAAAGAAGGGTGGGTGGGTTTTGAGGGGATGGGGTGCTCCCCCAGAGAAATTTTGTGAATTTAAAACTGTTGAGATGCGATTTCCTGCCTTCTGAGTGGAAATGTTGATCTTTATTTTACCTGTAGTTATGAACATTTTTGGAGATAATCAAGTAGTCAAATGAAAAGGAGTATCCATGGTAAGACCGATAATAAGATTGTGAACATGCATTAACCTATCATTCTATTCACCTTATGCAGTTTCTCTCTTTACAAATGAAAATAGCTCTCTGGGCATCATATCTAGACAGCTATTCTCGTTTGTAAAAAGAGAAACTGGATAAAACACATTTCACTCAAGACCACTTGGTCACTTTTATAATCCGCTGCTGAGCTTGAATGCGATAACCGAGCCAGTCATTCCAGTGTTAAATTTTCAAAAATAGTCTTCTCTTGGTCTGCAAATGGACATTTTCTATGAGAAAATTTAAATTTTCTTGATTAAATTCTATGGTTAAAGGGTTAATAACACGGAGCTGACCGAAGAGGGTAACTAACCCTTTAACCCTTGAATTTGTTCAAGAAATCTTCAATTATCTCATAGAAAATGTCTGTTTGCAGACCAAGAGAAGACTATTTTTAAAAATTTACCACTGAAATGTTATCGAGCCAGTCATTCCAGTGGTAATGTTTAAAGAATAGTCATATCCTGGTCTGAAAGCAGACATTTCTCAAGACAACTGCAGAAGCCATGGTTTTGGTTGATATGAGTCTTAAAGGGTTAAGCCTACAGTGAGAAGAGGACCTGTGAATATACCTGTGGTTAGTAAGAAATGCTCTGTTGATTATTTTGAACATAATTGGATTCCAAAACATTGGTGCCTTAGCAATATCTTCCAATCCAATTATGTTCAAAATTTCCAACAGTACCGTATTTATTCTAATCATACCGCCGAGCGGGTAGCAGTCACCAAAGGGAGCGTGTTAATCAGGGTGGCAAAAGTTTGAAAACAATACCACAAAATTAGAACAGTTTTCTCAGTCAACTTGAATTAGTATATAATTATAGTATTTCATGCAATTTCTGCTATATTTGCTCAAATATTCATAAAAACTACTCGTTTCACATTAGATTTATTCAGAGGCTTTATTTAGGACATAAAGGTGACATTTAGCGAAGTTAGGAACAATGGTTTATCCGTTGTTAAATTGGATGGAGGCGCATTTGTGATGCGTTCACTGATACATCAGAAAATATGCCATAGCCTTATCTCGACGTATAATTCACGTTAGCGGCTCGATCACTGAACGGCAAGATACTGATCAGAAACAATTTAGGGCAGGCATTGGTCGAATTGACTGGAGGCGCGTTTGTGATTCGTTCAGTGATGCATTAGAAATTTTAAAGCCATATCGTAATGCCAATTCAACAACAGCATTAGACGCTCTGTCATTGAATGAGCTGACGAAAAAAGATGTTTTTGCGCATGTATTCATGAAAATGACAAAAATGTTGCTGCATGTTTTATTTTTTCGGGATATTTTTTCTCTTTGAAGACTAGATAGATGACAGCGGAAGATTTATTATTTCTTACTATTGGTAATTTGCTTTTTTTCCCACCATTCTCAAAAACATGGGGGTGGTATAATTGGGAGGGGCGGGAAAATTAGGATAAATACGGTATATATGTTTTGTTCTCTAGTTGAAATAATCTACATCATTTCTGAGCGGTACTGTATAGAAACTGTTTGTCTACATTGTATTTGTGTCTTAGCCAGCTTTGTCAAAAACTTTGACAGATTTATCTGGCGGACTTTTATAGTTGTGGGTATATTATTCCTATATTATACTAAACCATATACATTCCATCATTTACTGGGTACATGTAAGTCACGTTCATATTTTTTGTTGCAATGGGAGCTAATTCTTAATGAAGGAATCCGGTTTTAGCTTTGCCCCGCCCATCTTTAGCTAAGCTCCACCCACGTTTTGCCTGTGTTGGGATCCTGCACTCTCTGAATCTCAATTTCCAGAAAACGATACAGGTAATCTGTTGAATATTGTGAAACTAATTTGACTGGTTGCTGTTGCTGCATATGACAGCAGCGCCCAGTCAAATTAGTTTCAAAATATTCAACAGAATGTTTATTAAATACTAGTAAACATACAATTTGTACAGCAATGCTTAGTCCGTCATCAATTTAGAGCTGGGCGGTTTCTCGATAATATTGGGAATACAGCGATATTATTAGCTCACCTGGCCTGCAAGGCCAAGTGAGCTTTTGCTGTGGCGACCATCTGTCGTCTGTCAACTTTTCCTTTAAATGACTTCTTCTCAATAACCACTAGGCCGATTTCAATTATATTTGGCAGGAGGCATCCTTAGGGCATAGGTATCCAAGTTTGTTCAAATGAACCTGATTGGCCGGTTGCCATCTTGGATTTAGGCCAATTTTAGGAAACGTCTTTAAAAATCTCCGAAACCGCTTAGGGGATTGATGCGAATCTCATGAAATATGACTTAGGCCAAGGGCTGAACCAAGTTTGTTCAAGGGAACTTGATTGGTCAAATGGTTCGGCGGCCATCTTGGTTGACCTAGTTGTAGCAAAAATTACTTCTCCAGAACCGCTGAAGGGATCGGGCTGAAATTTGGCAGATATGATTAGGGCCTAAGGGCCATTAAAGTTTGTTCAAGAGAAGTTGTTCCATCAAAAAAACTGGCCGCTTTAAAATGTCTTTAAAAATCTTCTCCAAAACCACTTGGGGGATCAATTCAAAACGCATAAAATATCATCTAGGGCAAGAGCCGCACCAAGTGTGTTTCAAGGGAACTTGATTGGCCAAATGGTTTGGTGGCCATCTTGGATAACCTAATTTTTGCCAAAATGACTCCAGAACCGCTGAGCGGATTGGGCTGAAATTTGAGAGATATGATTAGGCATTGAGCTAAATTAGCCTTTAGAGACCATTTTCTTCAATTGTATTTAAGCCTCTAGTAACCGTCTGACTGCTGAGTTTTTGCAGACAACATATTCCAACGGTTATATCTCTGAACCTAATAAATATTTTGAAAACAATTGGACTGAAAGTTGTTGCTGGCTAAGCCTCCAACAACTTTCAGTCGAATTGTTTTCAAAATATTCAACAAGTCAAGAGCGTTTGAAAATTGAAATCATTGGCTGCACTGGCTTGCAGCAGTGAGACAGTTAAGAAACCAGCTGTTGTTAGCACTGATATCATCTATTTTCGCTTAAACATTGTTCAAAATCACTAATGCAAAAAACAGTCCAGAGATTGTTGTCATTATCTCGAAAACTAAACCATTTGACTGAAAGTCATTGGAAGTGTCACCGATGGATGTAAAACTTAAGTAAGATTGGTTGAAATGCCAATGTTCCAGGTGAGCGATACAGGCCCATTGGGCCTCTTGTTAGTAAATGTAAACAGTATTGCCAGATAGTAGCGCATGCTGGACAACTTGTTTTGTGAACAGTCTATCAGTGGTCTGTCTGTCTGATTGTTGCAGCAGGGGCTTATTAGCCGTATCACTTATGCCGAGAACCTGGCAGCTCTCATTCCCGAGAAGCCAACCCCAGCCCCATGCAGGAAGCTACCAACCACTCTCGAGAAGCCCCCCCCCCCCGAGCTAGAAACCCCACCCAAGTTCACAGATGAGGAGATTGACAATTTTCTTGATGCTTTATTCCAGGAATTGAGGGATATGCCCCCAGGATTTGTGAAGGTCCCACATGCAATCCATAACTATCTGCGTGGATGGGAACTTCCTGGACATGGAGGAAAAAGATCCAACAGCTTTCCTGGATAAAAACCTGGACAAGATTGAGAGGAAGTTGGTGGAAGAGGTTCTCCACGTGAAGGGGGTGAAGTTCTGCCTTGCTCTCAAGATCACCCTCCACAAGGAGAAGAATGACGGGACAGAGGTCACCACAGATCCCCTCTTCTGGTCTAAGCAGCATGCCATCCTGAAGGCAAGCCATATTAGCGAGGCTGTGAAGGAGACCAAAGCAAAGGTGCTGCAAGGCCTTGAGAACTACACCCGCGTGGGGTCTGCCTGGGCAGTCGACCAGGTTGATGCATTGTACCTCGACATCGCCAGATATCAACCACTACGTGTTGGGTCCTACATCGATTTCCCCGCTTCGATTAATCGAAAACGTGCCATGGTTAATGTCCAGAACAAAAATGACGACCACTGTCTTCGCTGGTTTCTCTTGGTTGCTGCTTATCCTGCAGACAGTAATCCCTAGCGGACATCGAAGTATTGGACACCCTTGACTTCAGTGGTATAGACTCCAACCCCTCTCCACCCGCTTAAGTGTGTTGAGCGGCAGAATGACCTGGCCATTAATGTATTCGGGCATGACAAGGGTGTCTACCCACTGCATCTGGCTGATCCCGCCCTCCAAGGACAAATCTGCTGCTTATCGAGAAGGCGGCAAGCAACACTATACCTGGATTAAGGATCTGAATCGTCTGCTCTATGATCGGAGTCGGTATAAAGGGAGAAAGCACTTCTGCGAGCGGTGTCTCCACTGTTATTCTCGCGAACACCTCATCAAGCACAAACCAGAGTGCTGCAGCATCAGTGGCAGACCAATGCGCATAAGAATGCCTACAGAGGACAGGAAGATGCTACAGTCCACAGAGGATCGCTGAATGGCATTGACAGGCTTCTGTCCTATCAGCCTAGTAACCTCAGCATTGGATCTCTTCACCACAATGGATAAGCCTCTGACCCATACTCTGGAACGACCGCCAGTCGGGATGACTACAGCCATCTCCTGAGCATACTGATGTGGGAACAGCCTCTCTGCCAGTGTCCGGTTCCACCGCTCGACGATAGCCTGGGCACGGTAATGTCCCACCTTGCCTCATCTAATCGCCACACCATGTTTCCGCATGAGGGCGGCAGTTTCTTCTTCGATCAATACTCACCTTTCTGTTACTTCTGATATACAGCTGGCTCTGACAGCTGGCTCTGACAGCTGGCTCTAGGACTATAGACTTAGAAAGCTTTACCGACTCCTTGGAACCGGGTACTCGGCTCCCAACTGCCGAGTACCCATCTACCATAGAGCTCATTCTTGTTTGCATAGCGACAAGAGAATACATGCTTTTTGCAGTTGGAAAGTCTTAAGATTGTTTAAGCCTAAGTCTTTTTACTGTGATTAATTGTGATAGCTTGTGCGTTCTCAAAAGGATATTTTGGATTAATATGGACGCTTCCGAGGATATCAGGTCGTATATTTCCATGTTATTCCATAGTTAAAAGACTTAGGTCTCTAAAATTTTGTATGTGTCGCATGTTCCAATTTCTAACCCCAAAGAATTTGGGACGTGTGTTAACAACGAAATATGCCAGATGATCGCCTTCCTTTAAATCCCCAACAGGCGATCGGCAGATATGAAATTAGGTGTTGGCTTATCGGTGTTTTAACACGGTGGTCGGCTGACGTCGTTCTCCGTAAGATCCGAGCGGGTGTCGTCACACCCGTGTTTCTCGGATGTTTATGTGAAGAAAATGTTTCATTAATTCGCGCATCTGATTCTGGGTGCTGCGTACTTTAATTGGTACCAGAAAAACTTTGGAATTTTCAAGTTTTGTGTGTTATCACGATCTGTTTGGAATGATCAGTGGTTTCAAAATTCTTGATTTAGATGTGTGGTCTGCGGTTTTACCGTGTGCTACAGCAGTTTGTTTACATTTTGTTGTTTCTTCACATATCGTTTTGGCCTTCGTTAGGAGTATAATTTATATTTATTAGTAAATATACCCCGAATGCTGTGCGATATGATTCCTGGTTCCGTTATACATCCTTGAGGATCAGTGTATGGGTGTATTATTGCCCGCTTCGTTCTTGTCGTCATAATCAATGCGATCTTTGCTGTAGCATTGCGGGGTGGGGTGCGGGAGGGTGACAGTTAATTTATGGTCAATATATTTGAAAATTAATTGTCTGCCTTCCATTTTTGTTTCGTTCCGCTGGCTTATTGTAGGTTTGGTTTATAGGCCAAGCCAGCCCCGCCATCATGTGTCGAGTGCCACATATCGTACAGGTTCTATGCAAGGACCATGTCTGTTTCCACTGTACTAAGTGTAGTCTTGACAGTAGGTGTAACGTTTGCGCTGTGTGGTCGGTCGATATGATGCTTAAGTTCCTTGCCAGAAGGACTTGGCAGGGTCTGACGCGGGGTCAGGCGGTCCGAAAGTAAATCGTGGAGCGTCCGTTTCGGCCCGTGGGGGGCGTTCCACATCTGCAACCGGAGGTGGCGGAGATGGCACCGCCGGCGTGGTTTGGTCCGGCTAGGCAAGGTGTCTTGCATAGCGTTCTGCCCATGCTGGTGTCGTCCCTGCTGCCAAAAGTTGTAGGGCAGTCGCCCCATGTTTGATTCGGACCCTGTCCTTGGGCAGGGTTCTGGACTGGACACCGAGGGAGCCGTTTCGTACGGCCCCATGGCAGTCCCGTCGGGCTCCGGCCTGATAGGTTCTGTCTCTCTGCGGCCGTCCCGTCGGGCTCCGGCCTGATAGGTTCTGTCTCTCTGCGGCCAGACAGGTGGTCCAGTAGCGGTGGCCGGTCCATCAGGCATGGGTTTTCCTTGTCTAGTGACGACTCTTAGGGGTCTGAAGATGAGGAGGCCGAGGAGGAGAGGGTACTGCGGCCTGTGAGGCCACGGGTGGAGAGCATGGAGATCGATTCCATCCTGATGGAACCCGTCCTCCATCTGTCTGGCCTGGCGCAAGCCAGGGCAGCGGCTCCGCCCATGGTTGAGGCCACTCCGGTACCGGGCACCAGTCCCATGATGGTTGGTTTGCTGCCAACCAACACGGTGACGGGTGTGGCCGGCCAGGCATGGTACTCATCTATCTCGCCTGGTCCGGCGGTCAGACATGGGGTGCCGTTGGTGCCCGTGTTTGGCCACGGTTCCTCAACCGCTACGGGTCCGCACCGTTTTCCGTGCAGGCCTACTCCATGGACTGGTGTGTTCCATGGGGTGGCGGCGGAACCGTACGGTACCGGAGTTCCTGGCATATCAGCAATGGCTCCTAGCCGGGAGGCCGTTGCTGGTATGGCAGTGAACATATCAACGGGTGACATGTTCACGGGAGTGTCCTCCTCGGAGACGGATTGGTCTGAGGCTCTGGCTTGGCTAGCCAGGGTGGACCCGTCTGTGGTTTCGACCACGGCCGAGGAGGATGTACTCCGTCCATCGGTGCATAGATTAGGATGGGGATCTTGCCCGCAGCCCTGATCCAGTCTGTTGGACTGGATCCATGGTTTATGGTGTTGCTTGATACTAGTTATAGCAAACAACGCATGAACAAGGGCCAGCTTCTTGCGGCCTCCATGGAGGTGCGGGCGAGGGGTCGTATTCCACGGTGGGAATACGACAGGTATGGTGTTGTCCCGTCGGTCACCAAGAATGACCGCTGGGTACTGGGTGTTGAGAGTGCTGGAGCGGGTGGCCCCGGTCCGGCACTTGTGAACAAGTCCCAGGCACACCAGGATGAAGTCCTGTCCCTATGCGATGAGGGTGTGAGGGCAGCTATGAGTGCTGTCAACCATTCGTATCGCCTTCTTCAGTCGGTGTGGGCTGAAGCGGGGCCAGGCCACCCTGTGCCACCTGTGGCGCTTTCGTGCATCAATGACGGCTTGGTGCTGTCTATGGACGCACTGGCAAGGGTGCAAGTGCGTGTGACAAAGTCCAGGAGGCAAATGGTTCTTGACCATATGCGTCCGGCAACGGCAGTCAGGGAGCGTCTTCTTGGGACACCCCTAACAGGGCCTAGCATCTTCGGTGGCCAGGTGCGGGGCATCCTAGAGGACACTGCCAGCATTGCGCAGAATCGGTTGGCGGTAAACCTACAGCTGGAGCTAGTGAGGCAAGCGCACGCACTAGGGGCTGTAGGGAAACCGTTAGCTGTCCAACCTTCGATGAAGCAGAAGAAGCAGAAAGGCGAGGCGAAAGCTAAGCCTACTGCGACTTCTGCTTTGTCTGGATTTTCTCAGCCGCCGCCGGTGAAGAAAGCCAGGAAGGTTGTGGAGGCCCCTACCCTCCCCAATGTTGCTCCTGATCGCCCTAGAGGCGGGAAGGGTAAGGGTAAGTCCTTCAAGGGCGGAAAGAAGGGAGCGGATCGTACCTGAGGGTACGACGGATCGTACCTGAGGGTACGAGAGCTCCCTTCATATCCGCCTGGACTGCACCTGTGCGACAGGAACAGCGGTGCCAGTTATACCTGCCAAGCCAAGACGGAAATGGTTCTCTCTCTCATTAAGAAAGGGGGGGTGGGAGCGGACCGCGAGCCGGACAACCCCGTTAGACGTCGAGGCGTCTATGGTGGGTGGAAGGCTCATGCGTTTCGTCGAGGCCTGGCGAGGTGTGACGTCAGACAGTCTGGTCCTAGGATGGTTATCCCAGGGGTACATGCCGGAGTGGTGGGACTTTCCACCACAAAATCTGTCTTTGGCACCTGTCTGGACACCCGTACCATGGGAACCAGACATGGTAGAAGCCGTTCAAAACGAAGTGTCGGGTTTGCTTCTGAAGGGAGCAATAAAACCAGCGAACCAGAACACTCCAGGCTTCTATTCCAATATGTTCCTTGTCCCCAAGAGCACAGGGGGATGGAGACCCGTACTCAATCTCAGGCCATTAAATTGGTTTATCCATACGCCTCGGTTCCAGATGGAAACGTCGAGGTCGGTAATGGCAGGATTGAGGAAGGGAGTGTGGTGTGTATCGATCGATCTGAGTGATGCATGTTCCCACATTCCTATGAACAGGAGTTGTCACAGGTTTCTGAGATTTGCGTTTCAGAATCAAGTATGGGAGTTTACAGTTCTCCCGTTTGGCCTGTCGACAGCTCCGAGGGTTTTCCCAAGAGTGGTCCTTGTGGTGACAGCGTTTCTCAGAAAAGAGAACGTGGCGCTACACACCTACATAGACGACTGGCTGCTCAAGGCAGACTCGGCAGCCAGGGTGAACGTGGATACTGCTCTGACTCTTGAAGTTACTTTCAGATCTACGCTGCATAGTCAACGAGGAGAAATCCGAGTTGACGCCCACTCAACGTTTCGTTTATTTGGGGATGCGATTCGACCTCGAGGAGGGCAGGGTTTACCCGTCAGAGCCCAGAGTGGTGTCTCTGTTAGCCATCCGCAAGAGTTTCGATTGGGAAACCACATTCAGGCGAGGCGGTTTCTTCAGATGCTGAGCATGATGGTCTCCATGTAGCAGGTATACCCGTACACTGCTCGTATGCGAAGACCTATCCAGTTGTATCTGTTGTCTCTGTGGAAACAGAGAATAGAACCCCTGTCAAAACTGGTGCCAGTTTTGGAGCCAATAATGTCGCATCTTGTAGGGTGGGAACAAGCGTCAGAATCTCCTAGTAGGAGTTTTTCGCTGCACCTACCCCAACCCCAGCTGTCCGTGTACACGGATGCATCGCTGGAGGGATGGGGCCCCTACCTGGGAGAACACCAGGTCTCGGGCACATGGACTCGCCAAGAGAGCCAGCTGCATATCAATCTGTTGGATATGATGGCAGTGGAACTGGCATTGGAAAGGGTTTCTTCCAAAAGTCAGGGGCAAGGCGATATTGATACGGTAGGGCAACTCGACAGTAGTATCATACAGAAATCGCCAAGGCGAGACCAAGTCACCCACACTATGTACCTAAGTGTGGCACTTGATTCAACGGCGCAGGAATTACTCGGTTGTTTTTTAAAGCAGCTCATATTCCTGGGCGATTGGACATTCTGGCGGATGCTTTGTCTCGCAGACAGAATTCTGCCAACAGAATGGTCTCTCAACCCTCCAGTTCTTCACAGGATCTTCGAGCATTGGGGCAACCCCAACATGGACTTGTTCGCCACACGGGAAAATGCTCAAATCATGACTTATGTCTCGCCGATACAGATCCTAATGCCGTCGATACAAACGCTCTGGCGTTAAGCTGGAGAGGGATGCACGCTTACGCGTACCCACCCACCATTCTTCTACGAAGGTATTGGTGAAGGTCAGGGAGGAACCGTGTCTGGTCCTGCTAATAGCGCCGTATTGGCCGAGCAGGGCGTGGGTCATGGATCTTCTAGATCTGCTGGTGGAAAATCCTGTGCAGTTGCCCGAGATTCCGAACATAATCTCCCAGGCCAAGGGACGCTTCCTACACGAGCGTCCCGAAATGTTCAAATTAACTGCGTGGATGTTATCAAACAACATTCCACGTCGGAAGGCTTTTCTCGACAGGCTGCTGATTTCATCGCGGCTGCGAGAAGGAGGTCAACCTTCAAGTCATATAACAACAAGGTTAACAGATTTGCAGACTAGTGTGAAGAAAAGGGTATTGATACCTTTCAATCCACTATCAGCAAATAGCAGACTTTCTCTGTGAGCTGGTCTTTTGAGGACTAGCTCCCGTCACAGTTGCTGGATACAAGTCAGCTTTGGCATCAGTTAAGTTATCCCTTGTCTAGCCAACAGGGATAGTCCAGAGGTGGCCCAGTTAAATGTGATGTTGAAGGGAATGAGCAATCTCCGACCGAGACAACCGGTAGTCATTCCAGCCTGGAGTCTATCTTTAGTGCTTAATGTACTGGCCAAGCACCCTTTCGAACCGTTGCGTTCGGCTAGTCTAAAGCATTTGACTCTAAAGGCGGTCTTTCTATTGGCAGCTTCCTCAGCTAGAAGGCGCAGTGAGATCCATGCGCTTTCGGCAGAGAGGAACCGATTTATTGTTTCTGGAGAAGGTCTGCGTCTTCTGCCAAGAGCAGAGGTTATGTCAAAGAACCAATCTTTGAGATATCCCGGCAAACCGATCATTATACCGAAGTTAACTAGGTTTGATCGTGATGCCAGTGTCTGGTGCCCGGTCTGTGCTTTGACTAAGTACAAGAAACGGACTGACTCGTTACGGTCGAACGATAGACATCTGTGGATCTGCCATAAAAAGTCTTATGGCGCCGCATCCATGGATACTATCTCTCATTGGGTGGTCGAACGCATTCAGACTACTCACGAGATGGCGACTGGGCACCAGGTGCAAGGAGTAAGGGCACTCAATGTCAGAGGAATAGCCGCCTCGACTGCCCTTTACAATGGTGTTCCGTTATAGGACATCATGGCCGTTGCACAATGGCACTGTGAGTCCTCATTCACGGATTACTATATGAGGGATGTGTCAGACTCAGCCAATCCACTCGCTTTAGCTGTTTTGAAACGATAGTTAGTGACCACACTGCTTTTCACCCTTTTCTCACTTTGGTAAGAAAAGAACCTAAAGCAGGCATGGTCAGGCGAGAGGATGTCAACCAGATTGTGTCACCGATGGCCGAACCGGTGAATGGTTGGAGGCGGTACGTCTGAAGTCCAATTATCATAAGGTAATTCAATAAGTGAGAGTTTTTTGTATTATGTATATGTATCATGTTCATTCATCTTATATATTCATGCTCATTCCCAGGCTAATACATGGAATATGCAGGGAGTGGTTAACCCTCATGGCATATTTGTGTTTTCAGGCGAGATACATGTTCGTTAGTTCTCTCCCTTTTCTTAGGAGGAAAAAGGGGGGGGGCTGCGACGCGAATGTGATTCGGTTCCGTGAACTTGACGGTCCTTTTAGGTCTCCGTTAGTCAAGTTTGAAGTCTAAAATCTTTCTCCAAGGGGCAAAATTAGCATTTATGGCTTGCCCCTTCCCACCAGGTTACTGATCAAATCTGGTGTATATCAGAAGTAACAGAATGGTGAGTATTGATCGAAGGAGAATGCAGGAAATGTCAATTTCCCTTTCCCCGAGATCTAACAATACTCACCATTCTGTTACGGACCCAGCCTCCCAGCCCCATGGAGGCAAGCCATAGTTTTCTCTTGTTTGGTGGCTATGCAAACAATATGAGCTCTATGGTAAACGGGTACTCGGCAGTTGGGAGCCGAGTACCCGGTTCCCAGGAGTCGGTAAAGCTTTCTAAGTCTATAATCCTAGAGCCGCTGTCCGGGCCAGCTGTATATCAGAAGTAACAGAATGGTGAGTATTGTTAGATCTCGGAGAAAGGGAAATTGACATTTCCTGCAGTCTATAGTCCTAGAGCCAGCTGTCAGAGCCAGCTGTATATCAGAAGTAACAGAATGGTGAGTATTGTTAGATCTCGGAGAAAAGGAAATTGAAATTTCCTTCATTCACCTCTAAACACCTTACCCTCATCCACTTGCAGCAACTCTGGCCACTGGAGGGGATTTTGCCGGTCCTCATAGATACTCTATAACCCGGCAGCTGTCTGACCCGCAGACTTATCCATGAGAGGCACTGCCGCCTTGTATCTACTGGCGACCGACGATGGTGAGGGCGTACTTGTAAGTTTTGCATGTTCCTCTGGAACAGACCCGATCATGTGGATGGAACAACACATCAGCCTGATGGACTCTGTTCGGAACAGGTTCATGTGTGCATACCGAATGTGCTGTGGATGAGGTCTGTAGATCTGCCACATCGCCTGCCTGGTGTACCACTGGCTAACCATCTCCAAGGTGTAGCCTCGAGCAGCTGGTGAGGCTCGCGATAATAGCCGCCGGGCCGGTAATAAAGATCTTCAAGTAAGACAGCGGAGACCGCAGATGAACTCTCGGACTTCATCGCTGACGTCGACTCCTGTCCTCTCCTGTACAGCTCAGGCAAACTCTAGACAGACGAACAGACGACTGGCCTTCATCCGACATCGGTCCCCGCGGCTGAACACCTTCGAATACCTGTGAACACTGTTGTCTAATCTCTGCAGCGCTGGAAGCTTATCGAAGCTTATCGACAAAGGCTTGCCAGTTAAGGGACTTGACGAGGTCATGCAGAGAAGCCGTCCTATATAGCACGTCTTAAATGTTCGGCAGCCCAGATGACTGTGAGTGCTATCGCAACATATGGGAGCCATGGACTGGCAAGGCCAAAGAATGTGCCTACCCCGAGGCGATGGCTGCAATAGCCTCAGAGATCTTCTCAACCCCATGGAGAGAATTGTTGACGCCAGCCTTCGTCGTGAACAGAGCAATCAGAGCCCCAACTGCTGCTAGTGGGCCAAGAGAGCCCTTCACATAGGTACGATAAATTCCCTTGGCTCGGTGGATTAGTCGGCAGGATTCTGGCTCTACATCATAGTCCTCATCATAGGCGTCTTCATCATCATAGTCATCCTCATCGTAGTCCTCAACTGGATCCGCGAAAGCTTGTAGTTCCTGCTGACTATATGGTGAATTTAAATCACCTGTATAGACATGGCATCTGCAATCTTGAATGCAGGCATGTTTGCGTTGGCTGATATCCCCACCCACGGTTTTTCCTCCCATAGTGTATCCCCATAGTGCCCCCATAGGTTTTAGCCCAACCCATACTTCATCCCCAGGCCGAAGTACGTTCCTACACCTCTGAATGATGAATCACTAGCCTAGCTTTTGGTGTTAATACCTTTCGGTTCATTATCCCAGCAGACACGTTATGATTTTTTTTACCTGTACAATGGACAGCATCTGGATTATCAAGCGTGGTCCCTAAAGACATGCAGACGGTCACTTGATGGAGTGTCTGTGAATGGTACGTTATAACATACATGTGGTCCAACAAATACTGCAGTTTCCACCATTCATCTTCTGCTATTATGAAGACAAGCGTGACAAATGATCACCATTATTATATGGGCACAAACACCACAACTTTTCTTTACGATTTAAGAATTGGAAATAAGGTGTCTCATCCAAAAACCATTGTTTCTGGTTTTCCACAAGGCTCTATTTTAGGTCCCTTGTTATTTTTTTTCTATGTATCAACGATTTACCTCATTGCTACTAATTAGTAATTACACCCTAAATATGTATGCGGCTGATACAACAATCCATACTGCTAAGAAATCTGTTCAGGATCTTGGTACTACATTACAGGAAGCTCTCTTAGATGTTGCTAATTGGTGCAGTGCGAATAAGATGTTAATAAATAGCAAGAAAACAAAAGTTTTATTCATATGTAATCACGGTAAAATAGAATCAGACACTGACATCATGCTCCAGTTGAAGGATGCCACATTGGAACAAGTCAGTAACTTCAAATTCATGACTGTTGATTGTAATTTAAAATAGAAAACACACAGATAATTTATGTACTAGAAAATAGAGCTTTACGAATACCTAAAATCATATAGAAAACCAATTTCGTCTTCAAAATCCATCAAATAAAAAATCCAATATGACTGACAAACACACTACCTTTTGATTGTCCCCTGGTAGACAATTTTTTGGTTCGCTTGTAAATTGAGCACATTATTAGTGGGTTCAGTAACCGTTTAGAGTTGAACAATTACTGGCGTAATCAGAAATGAAGATTATATATCTTATTCCTGATGCTTGTATAGAAATCAAAAGTCATGAGCGCATATTTGGGGTCGAGTGTTCCCAAAAACACATGTATGCATTTATGTTTGCTATATATTTAAGAAAAATATTACATACAATAATAGTACCCACTCCTCCTTGGCCACCACCCACCCCACGAAACCGATATATGGTTCAAACCAGCTAAAATATTTCACCGGTTTGATTTTGTGGCATACCGCACAGCCTTATATATGACATCATCACATGCTGCTGCTGTATCTGAGCGTTTATGACATCATCACATATGGCTGTTTTATCTGAGCCTATAACATCATCACATACGGCTGCTGTATCTGAGCCTTTATGACATCATCACATACGGCTGTTTTATCTGAGCCTATAACATCATCACATACGGCTGCTGTATCTGAGCCTTTATGACATCATCACATACGGCTGCTGTATCTGAGCCTCTATAACATCATCACATCTGAGTCTCTATGACACCAATCAATCAATCAATCAATCAATCAATTTATTGCGATAAAATACCAAACATTATGGTGTACGCATACAGCACAATAAAACAAACACTTAAAAATTACACAATTGCAATGCATAAAATAACATTAAAAGGATTAAACTAAAATTATAATTAATATTAGGATTACGATATATATATATATATATATATATATATATATATATATATATATATATATATATATATATATATATATATATATATATATATATATAGTGTAATCAAACAGCAGCCAGATCGAATTTTGAGATTGTGTCAACTTATATTTCATTTGAACTGTGAGTTTGAACCAATTTTCATTATTTGATTGCGGTGCTCCTTACATAGGAGGGATATTCTTCTTCAGTTTGTTTACCGGTCATTTTTGTGAAATTACATTATTTGTTGTTCGACGGACTTACTATAGATGGAGTTTATTTGAGTGCTTATCAGATGCACGCATTTACTTGGATAGATTTATATTGGAATGTGTTCACTTGAGGAATAGTTATCAAAGACTATTCATAAGAGACGAACGTGAATTTTAAATGGCGTGGCTTGTTAGGTTCTAAATTAAACATTGTTCAAAATCACTAAGGCAAAAAAAACCAGTTCAGAGATTGTTGTTAATATCTCGAAAACTAAACCATTTGACTGAAAGTCATTGGAAGTGACACCGATGGATGTAAAACTTAAGTAAGATTAGTTGAAATGCCAATGTTCCAGGTGAGTGATACAGGCCCATTGCCTCTTGTTTAGTAAAACTTTGACTGGGTGCTTTAAAATTAGTTCCAAATTGCCACAAATTCGGCTCTAAGTATCAACACCCTTTGGCTGCTCAAAACTTAGTCCGGTATCACATTAACCTGGAAAAGGGAGTTTGAAAGTAAAGCAGCAGAGTATAAACTCTTTCTTGTGATGAATGTAGGTTAAATGTGTTTTCAATAACACATTTGATTAATATTCCTCGCCATTAAGGGTTTACAATTAAGTTATAAGTCTGCTTTATTTGCCCAGGCTATTTCAATAGCGAGTTCGCGCTCCTATAACCTAAGAAGTTAGCCTCAGGACAGTCTAAAAGTCAATAGTCTTATTAAATCAATTCAGTAACCGGCTTCCCTAGAATTTTAAGTTCTTTGGCGTCCTTATCCTCAATCTTATTACGTTTGAATAGCTTTGCAGGCAAAGTAATCTTCTTCTGCTGATTCACCTCATGGTTCATCAGCGGCTCATGATTGCTTTCCGTGCCGGGTTGTTCTAGTTAATTTGTAGAGTTAGTTTTCCTTTTCACTTGTTAGATTTCAGGACAGTAGTTTGTTGTCAGTGCTTTCCAGTTGGTACTTGCTGCCGGATTGCATTCACACATGGTACTTGTATACCAGACAACATCGCTGAGCCCAGTTCTTTCATTTTCAGTGCTTGAACATTATCAGAGTACTTTCTATTTGGTAGTCGTTGCCAGATTGTACTCATGGTATTCTGTTGCCAGATGGTGTCAACACTGTTACCCCATTAGTATTTGTAGTTATATCAAAGCCGGATAGAATTTAAATTGGAGTGTTGTTGCCAGATAGTGCGCTCACACGTTATCATTTATGATACAGAATCTGAGCTTTGTTAACTGTTGCCAGATTGTTATCAGCACGTTTCCAAAGTAACCATGGGCATTATTGCCAGATAGTGTGCTCAGACACTATCACTACAGTATTTAATCTGTGCACCATTTACTTGTCAGATTGTTATTATTTGTCTCTACCTTAGCTATTGTTTATAATGAGTGACATTTATTTATAACATTCAACTTTGATGCCAATCACTTAGTCAGTTTTTAATTGACCTTTTTAAAAAAGTGATTTACCAGATAACCCATTACACTTTTCTGGGACACAGTAGGTTAATTTGACCTGTGAGCCATTAGCTAGCTATTAGTTCATTAGGTTTTTCCATTTGTTGGTATTTGAACTGTTGTTCTGTCCAATTGCAAATTAAGTTGCAAGGCTGGCCAACAACTTTTCAACTAACAACATTTTGGCTTAAGATCTATTTTGCTTAGCAAGCTCGGTCTTTTCTTGTAGAACCCTTATATTGCATTACACTTCCCTTAAGAATTTGATTCTTCTTTAGAATTTTGCAGTCAGGCATAGCCTTAGATAACCCATCATGATTTTAGTGCCAACCCTTCCTATTGCATTTATAACACCCTCTAAATCGCAGTCTTTGCACTAACATCATATTTGCACACTCCTCAAGATGTCCAACAGAGTCATCGGACCCTATTTAAATTATGAACATTTCATCTTAATGCACTCAGTGGATCTTTCAAGTGAGTCAATTGTTTGAGAGTTTCATGGACTGCAGGGAGATGGAATCTTCTGTGTATAAAGAAGGGTTTAAACTAGGTCGACGACGCAGAGATGAAGCAGCTATCCGGCGACACCAGCGAACTTCAGATGCAGATCATTAGCAACGTGGTGGGCGGAAAGGCACGTGGGGGAAATTCATACCCATAATTAACCACCTTTTGCTGTCCTGTTCCTGGTTTTAGTAGCATCGTTTTGGCCTGTTAAATCCCTATTTTTAGCTCACCTGGCCTGAAAGGCCAAGTGAGCTTATGTCGTGGCGACCGTCCGTCGTCCGTCCGTCCGTCAACTTTTCCTTTAAACGACTTCTCAAGAACAACTGGGCCAATTTCAATTATATTTGGCAGTACGCATCCTTAGGGCATAGGGATCCAGGTTTGTTCAAATGAAGCCGATCGGCCAATTAGGCCGGTGGCCATCTTGGATTTTGGCCGATTTTTAGAAATGTCTTTAAAAATCTCCGAAGCCGCTTGAGGGATTGAAGGAAACCTCATGAAATATGATCTAGGGCAAGAGCTCAACCAAATTTGTACACGTGAACTTAATTGGTCGAATAGTTTGGCGGCCATCTTGGTTGACCTAGTTTTAGCGAAAATAACTTCCCCAGAACCGCTGAAGCGATCAGGCCGAAATTTGTAATATATAATTAGCAACTATGGGTGATTAATGTTCAAGACAACTTGATTGACTGAATGGTTCGGCAGCCATCTTGGATGACCTAGTTTTCCCGAAAACGACTTCTCCAGAACCGCTGAATGGATCAGGCCAAAATTTGGGAGATATGATTAGGGACTAAGGGCCATTAAAGTTTCTTCAAGGGAAGTTGCTCCGTCAAAATGTAGCGTGTTTGGGCGACATTTTTTATTTGATGGATTTTGAGGCCAAAATTGGTTCTATATCTGTTTTGGGGTATTCTGAGCTCAAATTTGCAATTTTCGAAACTGTCGGATAAACGGTTTGGCGACCAACTTGCATAATTTTCGAGTCAAAAGCTCCCATGCTAAATCTTGTATTTTGCCTGATTTTTAGAAATGTCTAAAAATCTTCTCCGAAACCACTTAGGGAATCTTCATCTAGGCCAAGAGGTAAGCCAATTTTGTTCAAGAGGACTTGATTGACCAATTGGTTCGGCGACCATCTTGGATAACATGGTTTTCACGGAAATTACTCCTCCAGAACCGCTAAGGCATCAGGCTGAAATTTGTCCAAGGGAAGTTGATCCATAAAAAAACCATGGGTGCCGTGGGCCAATCAAAATGTAGTGTGTTTGGTGGCCATATTGCACTTGCAAAAATGTCCACAAACTCATTTAACAGACTGCTAAACCACCCACCAACAATTTTGACAAAAATTGATGGTACTTCAGGCGAGCGACACAGGCACCTTGGGCCTCTTGTATTACAATATATATAATCTGGAACGAGGTCACTTTTCATATCACTATTATGGACCGAGTTGAAAATTATCAATTTGCATGAGCTTTAGTGAGTGCAAAATTGATAATTTTCAACGAGGTTCATAATAGTGATATGAAAAGTGACTGAGTTTGAGATTTTATTTATCATATAAACTGTAATATTGAAATATTTGCTAATAGTTGCTGATGTGACTTTTATCTGATTTCTCATTGTTGAGTTTCGTGAAATCGATACCGCCGCTGTGATGCACCACTACTTGATAACAGATACTGAATGCGCAGCAAAATATAGTGACAAACACAAAATCTGGCGATGTCAGCCGTAGACTACACTTTTCTTCTAAGACTATCGCAGAGCCACGGCCATCAATCGTTACTTCGCTGCCTACTGATAAACTGTCAAACGATGACATTTTGGTCATTTTGGTTGTCTTGAGTGCATTCAACTGGATGACATAAATCAACCATAGCCGTTATCCCAATAAGTTGAACATATGTTGACGTGACCAGCTAGTCTGAACATCATGTGTAGAACTGGAGAGTAAACTTGGCTATAGTCAGCTGTATCAGTGCACCAGTTGGATACATTCACAGTCATAGAGGCATAAGTAGGATGTAAGTTAATTAGTAGATCTATCAATTTATATGGCTGGTAGAATACCGTTTTGAGAGACATTTCTTGACAAAATTTAACATGTATTTGGAGATTTCTACGTCACCATCATTATAAGACATTAGAAAATAAAACACCATATACTGCTATATCTGAACCTCTATGACCTCATCACATACTGCTATATATGAACCTCTATGACCTCATCACATACTGCTATATATGAACGTCTATGACCTCATCACATACTGCTATATCTGAACCTCTATGACCTCATCACATACTGCTATATCTGAACGTCTATGACCTCATCACATACTGCTATATCTGAGCCTCTATGACCTCATCACATACTGCTATATCTGAGCCTCTATGACCTCATCACATACTGCTATATCTGAGCCTCTATGACCTCGTCACATACCGCTATATCTGAGCCGCTATATCTGAGCCTCTATGACCTCGTCACATACCGCTATATCTGAGCCTCTATGATCTCATCACATACTGCTATATCTGAACGTCTATGACCTCATCACATACTGCTATATCTGAACCTCTATGACCTCATCACATACTGCTATATCTGAACCTCTATGACCTCATCACATACTGCTATATCTGAACGTCTATGACCTCATCACATACTGCTATATCTGAACCTCTATGACCTCATCACATACTGCTATATCTGAACCTCTATGACCTCATCACATACTGCTATATCTGAACATCTATGACCTCATCACATACTGCTATATCTGAACCTCTATGACCTCATCACATACTGCTGCTGTATCTGAACCTCTATGACCTCATCACATACTGCTATATCTGAACCTCTGACCTCATCACATACTGCTATATCTGAACCTCTATGACCTCATCACATACTGCTATATCCGAACCTCTATGACCTCATCACATACTGCTATATCTGAGCCTCTATGACCTTATCACATACTGCTGTATCTGAACCTCTATGACCTCATCACATACTGCTATATCTGAGCCTCTATGACCTCATCACATACTGCTATATCTGAGCCTCTATGACCTCATCACATACTGCTATATCTGAGCCTCTATGACCTCGTCACATACCGCTATATCTGAGCCGCTATATCTGAGCCTCTATGACCTC
Source organism: Chaetoderma sp. LZ-2023a (assembly GCA_034401795.1). Classification (NCBI taxonomy): domain Eukaryota; kingdom Metazoa; phylum Mollusca; class Caudofoveata; order Chaetodermatida; family Chaetodermatidae; genus Chaetoderma; species Chaetoderma sp. LZ-2023a. Next base: position 86,276,219 of record CM067365.1, read on the forward strand.
GTCACATACCGCTATATCTGAGCCTCTATGATCTCATCACATACTGCTATATCTGAACGTCTATGACCTCATCACATACTGCTATATCTGAACCTCTATGACCTCATCACATACTGCTATATCTGAACCTCTATGACCTCATCACATACTGCTATATCTGAACGTCTATGACCTCATCACATACTGCTATATCTGAACCTCTATGACCTCATCACATACTGCTATATCTGAACCTCTATGACCTCATCACATACTGCTATATCTGAACATCAATGACCTCATCACATACTGCTGCTGTATCTGAACCTCTATGACCTCATCACATACTGCTGCTGTATCTGAACCTCTATGACCTCATCACATACTGCTATATCTGAACCTCTGACCTCATCACATACTGCTATATCTGAACCTCTATGACCTCATCACATACTGCTATATCCGAACCTCTATGACCTCATCACATACTGCTATATCTGAGCCTCTATGACCTTATCACATACTGCTGTATCTGAACCTTTATGACCTCATCACATACTGCTATATCTGAACCTCTATGACCTCATCACATACTGCTATGTCTAAACCTCTATGACCTCATCAAATACTGCTGTATCTGAACCTCTATGACCTCATCACATACTGCTATATCTGAACCTCTATGACCTCATCACATACTGCTATATCTGAACCGCTATGACCTCATCACATACTGCTATATCTGAACCTCTATGACCTCATCACATACTGCTATATCTGAGCCTCTATGACCTCATCACATACTGCTATATCTGAACCTCTATGAGCTCATCACATACTACTGTATCTGAGCCTCTATGACCTCATCACATACTGCTATATGTGAACCTCTATGACCTCATCACATGCTGCTATATCTGAACCTCTATGACCTCATCACATACTGCTATATCTGAACGTCTATGACCTCATCACATACTGCTATATCTGAACCTCTATGACCTCATCACATACTGCTGCTATATTTGAACATCTATGACCTCATCACATACTGCTATATCTGAACCTCTATGACGTCATCACATACTGCTATATCTGAACCTCTATGACCTCATCACATACTGCTGCTATATCTGAACATCTATGACCTCATCACATACGGCTATATCTGAACCTCTATGACCTCATCACATACGGCTATATCTGAACGTCTATGACCACATCACATACTGCTATATCTGAACCTCTATGACCTCATCACATACTGCTGCTATATTTGAACATCTATGACCTCATCACATACTGCTATATCTGAACCTCTATGACATCATCACATACTGCTGTATCTGAACCTCTGACCTCATCACATACTGCTGCTGTATCTGAGTATCTATGACCTCATCACATACTGCTGCTATATCTGAACCTCTATGACCTCATCACATACGGCTATATCTGAACGTCTATGACCACATCACATACTGCTATATCTGAACCTCTATGACCTCATCACATACTGCTGCTATATTTGAACATCTATGACCTCATCACATACTGCTATATCTGAACCTCTATGACATCATCACATACTGCTGTATCTGAACCTCTGACCTCATCACATACTGCTGCTGTATCTGAGTCTCTATGACCTCATCACATACTGCTGCTATATCTGAACCTCTATGACCTCATCACATACTGCTATATCTGAACCTCTATGACCTCATCACATACTGCTATATCTGAACCTCTATGACCTCATCACATACTGCTATATCTGAACATCAATGACCTCATCACATACTGCTGCTGTATCTGAACCTCTATGACCTCATCACATACTGCTGCTGTATCTGAACCTCTATGACCTCATCACATACTGCTATATCTGAACCTCTGACCTCATCACATACTGCTATATCTGAACCTCTATGACCTCATCACATACTGCTATATCCGAACCTCTATGACCTCATCACATACTGCTATATCTGAGCCTCTATGACCTTATCACATACTGCTGTATCTGAACCTCTATGACCTCATCACATACTGCTATATCTGAACCTCTATGACCTCATCACATACTGCTATATCTGAACCGCTATGACCTCATCACATACTGCTATATCTGAACCTCTATGACCTCATCACATACTGCTATATCTGAGCCTCTATGACCTCATCACATACTGCTATATCTGAACCTCTATGAGCTCATCACATACTACTGTATCTGAGCCTCTATGACCTCATCACATACTGCTATATGTGAACCTCTATGACCTCATCACATGCTGCTATATCTGAACCTCTATGACCTCATCACATACTGCTATATCTGAACGTCTATGACCACATCACATACTGCTATATCTGAACCTCTATGACCTCATCACATACTGCTGCTATATTTGAACATCTATGACCTCATCACATACTGCTATATCTGAACCTCTATGACCTCATCACATACTGCTGCTATATCTGAACCTCTATGACCTCATCACATACGGCTATATCTGAACCTCTATGACCTCATCACATACGGCTATATCTGAACGTCTATGACCTCATCACATACTGCTATATCTGAACCTCTATGACCTCATCACATACTGCTGCTATATCTGAACATCTATGACCTCATCACATACTGCTATATCTGAACCTCTATGACCTCATCACATACTGCTGTATCTGAACCTCTATGACCTCATCACATACTGCTGCTGTATCTGAGTACCTCTATGACCTCATCACATACTGCTGCTATATCTGAACCTCTATGACCTCATCACATACGGCTATATCTGAACGTCTATGACCACATCACATACTGCTATATCTGAACCTCTATGACCTCATCACATACTGCTGCTATATTTGAACATCTATGACCTCATCACATACTGCTATATCTGAACCTCTATGACATCATCACATACTGCTGTATCTGAACCTCTGACCTCATCACATACTGCTGCTGTATCTGAGTCTCTATGACCTCATCACATACTGCTGCTATATCTGAACCTCTATGACCTCATCACATACTGCTATATCTGAGCCTCTGCCCTCATCACATACTGCTGCTGTATCTGAGCCTCTATGACCTCATCACATACTGCTATATCTGAACCTCTATGACCTCATCACATACTGCTATATCTGAGCCTCTATGACCTCATCACATACTGCTATATCTGAGCCTCTATAACCTCATCACATACTGCTATATCTGAACCTCTATGACCTCATCACATACTGCTATATCTGAGCCTCTATGACCTCATCACATACTGCTATATCTGAGCCTCTATGACCTCATCACATACGGCTATATCTGAGCCTCTATGACCTCATCACATACTGCTATATCTGAGCCTCTATGACCTCATCACATACTGCTATATCTGTGCCCCTATGACCTCATCACATACTGCTATATCTGAGCCTCTATGACCTCATCACATACTGCTATATCTGAACCTCTATGACCTCATCACATACTGCTATATCTGAGCCTCTATGACCTCATCACATACTGCTGTATCTGAGTCTCTATGACCTCATCACATACTGCTGTATCTGAGTCTCTATGACCTTATCACATAATGCTATATCTGAGCCTCTATGACCTCATCACATACGGCTATATCTGAACCTCTATGACCTCGCCACATACTGCTATATCTGAACCTCTGTGACCTCATCACATACTGCTATATCTGGGCCTCTATGACTTCATCACATACTGCTGTATCTGAGCCCCTATGACCTCATCACATACTGCTGCTATATCTGAACCTCTATGACCTCATCACATACTGCTATATCTGAACCTCTATGACATCATCACATACTGCTGCTGTATCTGATATCTGAGCGTCTATGACCTCATCACATACTGCTATATCTGAACCTCTATGACCTCGTCACATACTGCTATATCTGAACCTCTATGACCTCATCACATACTGCTATATCTGAACCTCTATGACCTCGTCACATACTGCTATATCTGAGCCTCTATGACCTCATCACATACGGCTATATCTGAACCTCTATGACCTCATCACATACTGGCTATATCTGAACCTCTATGACCTCATCACATACTGCTGCTATATCTGAACCTCTATGACCTCATCACATACTGCTATATCTGAACCGTCTATGACCTCATCACATACTGCTATATCTGAACCTCTATGACCTCATCACATACTGCTATATCTGAACCTCTATGACCTCATCACATACTGCTATATCTGAACCTCTATGACCTCATCACATACTGCTATATCTGAACCTCTATGACCTCATCACATACTGCTATATCTGAACCTCTATGACCTCATCACATACTGCTATATCTGAACATCTATGACCTCATCACATACTGCTATATCTGAACCTCTATGACATCATCACATACTGCTGTATCTGAACCTCTGACCTCATCACATACTGCTGCTGTATCTGAGTATCTATGACCTCATCACATACTGCTGCTATATCTGAACCTCTATGACCTCATCACATACGGCTATATCTGAACGTCTATGACCACATCACATACTGCTATATCTGAACCTCTATGACCTCATCACATACTGCTGCTATATTTGAACATCTATGACCTCATCACATACTGCTATATCTGAACCTCTATGACATCATCACATACTGCTGTATCTGAACCTCTGACCTCATCACATACTGCTGCTGTATCTGAGTCTCTATGACCTCATCACATACTGCTGCTATATCTGAACCTCTATGACCTCATCACATACTGCTATATCTGAGCCTCTATGACCTCATCACATACTGCTGCTGTATCTGAGCCTCTATGACCTCATCACATACTGCTATATCTGAGCCTCTATGACCTCATCACATACTGCTGCTATATCTGAACCTCTATGACCTCATCACATACTGCTATATCTGAACCTCTATGACCTCATCACATACTGCTATATCTGAACCTCTATGACCTCATCACATACTGCTGCTATATCTGAACCTCTATGACCTCATCACATACTGCTATATCTGAACCTCTATGACCTCATCACATACTGCTATATCTGAGCCTCTATGACCTCATCACATACTGCTATATCTGAGCCTCTATGACCTCATCACATACGGCTATATCTGAGCCTCTATGACCTCATCACATACTGCTATATCTGAGCCTCTATGACCTCATCACATACTGCTATATCTGTGCGTCTATGACCTCATCACATACTGCTATATCTGAGCCTCTATGACCTCATCACATACTGCTATATCTGAACCTCTATGACCTCATCACATACTGCTATATCTGAGCCTCTATGACCTCATCACATACTGCTATATCTGAGTCTCTATGACCTCATCACATACTGCTGTATCTGAGTCTCTATGACCTCATCACATACTGCTATATCTGAGCCTCTATGACCTCATCACATACGGCTATATCTGAACCTCTATGACCTCGCCACATACTGCTATATCTGAACCTCTATGACCTCATCACATACTGCTATATCTGAACCTCTGACCTCATCACATACTGCTATATCTGAACCTCTATGACCTCATCACATACTGCTATATCCGAACCTCTATGACCTCATCACATACTGCTATATCTGAGCCTCTATGACCTTATCACATACTGCTGTATCTGAACCTCTATGACCTCATCACATACTGCTATATCTGAACCTCTATGACCTCATCACATACTGCTATGTCTAAACCTCTATGACCTCATCAAATACTGCTGTATCTGAACCTCTATGACCTCATCACATACTGCTATATCTGAACCTCTATGACCTCATCACATACTGCTATATCTGAACCGCTATGACCTCATCACATACTGCTATATCTGAACCTCTATGACCTCATCACATACTGCTATATCTGAGCCTCTATGACCTCATCACATACTGCTATATCTGAACCTCTATGAGCTCATCACATACTACTGTATCTGAGCCTCTATGACCTCATCACATACTGCTATATGTGAACCTCTATGACCTCATCACATGCTGCTATATCTGAACCTCTATGACCTCATCACATACTGCTATATCTGAATGTCTATGACCTCATCACATACTGCTATATCTGAACCTCTATGACCTCATCACATACTGCTGCTATATTTGAACATCTATGACCTCATCACATACTGCTATATCTGAACCTCTATGACCTCATCACATACTGCTGCTATATCTGAACATCTATGACCTCATCACATACGGCTATATCTGAACCTCTATGACCTCATCACATACGGCTATATCTGAACGTCTATGACCACATCACATACTGCTATATCTGAACCTCTATGACCTCATCACATACTGCTGCTATATTTGAACATCTATGACCTCATCACATACTGCTATATCTGAACCTCTATGACATCATCACATACTGCTATATCTGAACCTCTATGACATCATCACATACTGCTGTATCTGAACCTCTGACCTCATCACATACTGCTGCTGTATCTGAGTCTCTATGACCTCATCACATACTGCTGCTATATCTGAACCTCTATGACCTCATCACATACTGCTATATCTGAGCCTCTGCCCTCATCACATACTGCTGCTGTATCTGAGCCTCTATGACCTCATCACATACTGCTATATCTGAACCTCTATGACCTCATCACATACTGCTATATCTGAGCCTCTATGACCTCATCACATACTGCTATATCTGAGCCTCTATAACCTCATCACATACTGCTATATCTGAACCTCTATGACCTCATCACATACTGCTATATCTGAGCCTCTATGACCTCATCACATACTGCTATATCTGAGCCTCTATGACCTCATCACATACGGCTATATCTGAGCCTCTATGACCTCATCACATACTGCTATATCTGAGCCTCTATGACCTCATCACATACTGCTATATCTGTGCCCCTATGACCTCATCACATACTGCTATATCTGAGCCTCTATGACCTCATCACATACTGCTATATCTGAACCTCTATGACCTCATCACATACTGCTATATCTGAGCCTCTATGACCTCATCACATACTGCTGTATCTGAGTCTCTATGACCTCATCACATACTGCTGTATCTGAGTCTCTATGACCTTATCACATAATGCTATATCTGAGCCTCTATGACCTCATCACATACGGCTATATCTGAACCTCTATGACCTCGCCACATACTGCTATATCTGAACCTCTGTGACCTCATCACATACTGCTATATCTGGGCCTCTATGACTTCATCACATACTGCTGTATCTGAGCCCCTATGACCTCATCACATACTGCTGCTATATCTGAACCTCTATGACCTCATCACATACTGCTATATCTGAACCTCTATGACATCATCACATACTGCTGCTGTATCTGATATCTGAGGGTCTATGACCTCATCACATACTGCTATATCTGAACCTCTATGACCTCGTCACATACTGCTATATCTGAACCTCTATGACCTCATCACATACTGCTATATCTGAACCTCTATGACCTCGTCACATACTGCTATATCTGAGCCTCTATGACCTCATCACATACTGCTATATCTGAACCTCTATGACCTCATCACATACTGCTATATCTGAACCTCTATGACCTCATCACATACTGCTGCTATATTTGAACATCTATGACCTCATCACATACTGCTATATCTGAACCTCTATGACGTCATCACATACTGCTATATCTGAACCTCTATGACCTCATCACATACTGCTGCTATATCTGAACCTCTATGACCTCATCACATACGGCTATATCTGAACCTCTATGACCTCATCACATACTGCTATATCTGAACGTCTATGACCTCATCACATACTGCTATATCTGAACCTCTATGACCTCATCACATACTGCTGCTATATTTGAACATCTATGACCTCATCACATACTGCTATATCTGAACCTCTATGACATCATCACATACTGCTGTATCTGAACCTCTGACCTCATCACATACTGCTGCTGTATCTGAGTATCTATGACCTCATCACATACTGCTGCTATATCTGAACCTCTATGACCTCATCACATACGGCTATATCTGAACGTCTATGACCACATCACATACTGCTATATCTGAACCTCTATGACCTCATCACATACTGCTGCTATATTTGAACATCTATGACCTCATCACATACTGCTATATCTGAACCTCTATGACATCATCACATACTGCTGTATCTGAACCTCTGACCTCATCACATACTGCTGCTGTATCTGAGTCTCTATGACCTCATCACATACTGCTGCTATATCTGAACCTCTATGACCTCATCACATACTGCTATATCTGAGCCTCTGCCCTCATCACATACTGCTGCTGTATCTGAGCCTCTATGACCTCATCACATACTGCTATATCTGAACCTCTATGACCTCATCACATACTGCTATATCTGAACCTCTATGACCTCATCACATACTGCTATATCTGAACCTCTATGACCTCATCACATACTGCTATATCTGAACGTCTATGACCTCATCACATACTGCTATATCTGAACCTCTATGACCTCATCACATACTGCTGCTATATTTGAACATCTATGACCTCATCACATACTGCTATATCTGAACCTCTATGACCTCATCACATACTGCTATATCTGAGCCTCTATGACCTCATCACATACTGCTATATCTGAGCCTCTATGACCTCATCACATACTGCTATATCTGAGCCTCTATGACCTCATCACATACTGCTATATCTGAGCCTCTATGACCTCATCACATACTGCTATATCTGTGCCTCTATGACCTCATCACATACTGCTATATCTGAGCCTCTATGACCTCATCACATACTGCTATATCTGAACCTCTATGACCTCATCACATACTGCTATATCTGAGCCTCTATGACCTCATCACATACTGCTGTATCTGAGTCTCTATGACCTCATCACATACTGCTGTATCTGAGTCTCTATGACCTTATCACATAATGCTATATCTGAGCCTCTATGACCTCATCACATACGGCTATATCTGAACCTCTATGACCTCGCCACATACTGCTATATCTGAACCTCTGTGACCTCATCACATACTGCTATATCTGGGCCTCTATGACTTCATCACATACTGCTGTATCTGAGCCCCTATGACCTCATCACATACTGCTGCTATATCTGAACCTCTATGACCTCATCACATACTGCTATATCTGAACCTCTATGACATCATCACATACTGCTGCTGTATCTGATATCTGAGCGTCTATGACCTCATCACATACTGCTATATCTGAACCTCTATGACCTCGTCACATACTGCTATATCTGAACCTCTATGACCTCATCACATACTGCTATATCTGAGCCTCTATGACCTCATCACATACGGCTATATCTGAACCTCTATGACCTCGTCACATACTGCTGCTATATCTGAACCTCTATGACCTCATCACATACTGCTATATCTGAACGTCTATGACCTCATCACATACTGCTATATCTGAACCTCTATGACCTCATCACATACTGCTATATCTGAACCTCTATGACCTCATCACATACTGCTATATCTGAACGTCTATGACCTCATCACATACTGCTATATCTGAACCTCTATGACCTCATCACATACTGCTATATCTGAACCTCTATGACCTCATCACATACTGCTATATCTGAACATCTATGACCTCATCACATACTGCTATATCTGAGCCTCTATGACCTCATCACATACTGCTATATCTGAGCCTCTATGACCTCATCACATACGGCTATATCTGAACCTCTATGACCTCATCACATACTGCTATATCTGAACCTCTATGACCTCATCACATACTGCTATATCTGTGCCCCTATGACCTCATCACATACTGCTATATCTGAGCCTCTATGACCTCATCACATACTGCTATATCTGAACCTCTATGACCTCATCACATACTGCTATATCTGAGCCTCTATGACCTCATCACATACTGCTGTATCTGAGTCTCTATGACCTCATCACATACTGCTGTATCTGAGTCTCTATGACCTTATCACATAATGCTATATCTGAGCCTCTATGACCTCATCACATACTGCTATATCTGAACCTCTATGACCTCATCACATACTGCTATATCTGAACCTCTGTGACCTCATCACATACTGCTATATCTGAGCCTCTATGACCTCATCACATACTGCTATATCTGAACCTCTATGACCTCATCACATACTGCTATATCTGAGCCTCTATGACCTCATCACATACTGCTATATCTGAACCTCTATGACCTCATCACATACTGCTATATCTGAGCCTCTATGACCTCATCACATACTGCTATATCTGAGCCTCTATGACCTCATCACATACTGCTATATCTGAGCCTCTATGACCTCATCACATACTGCTGTATCTGAGTCTCTATGACCTCATCACATACTGCTGTATCTGAGTCTCTATGACCGTATCACATAATGCTATATCTGAGCCTCTATGACCTCATCACATACGGCTATATCTGAACCTCTATGACCTCGCCACATACTGCTATATCTGAATCTCTGTGACCTCATCACATACTGCTATATCTGGGCCTCTATGACCTCATCACATACTGCTGCTGTATCTGAGCCTCTATGACCTCATCACATACTGCTGCTATATCTGAACCTCTATGACCTCATCACATACTGCTATATCTGAACCTCTATGACATCATCACATACTGCTGCTGTATCTGATATCTGGGCCTCTATGACCTCATCACATACTGCTGCTGTATCTGAGCCTCTATGACCTCATCACATACTGCTGCTATATCTGAACCTCTATGACCTCATCACATACTGCTATATCTGAACCTCTATGACATCATCACATACTGCTGCTGTATCTGATATCTGAGCGTCTATGACCTCATCACATACTGCTATATCTGAACCTCTATGACCTCGTCACATACTGCTATATCTGAACCTCTATGACCTCATCACATACTGCTATATCTGAACCTCTATGACCTCATCACATACTGCTATATCTGAACCTCTATGACCTCATCACATACTGCTATATCTGAACCTCTATGACATCATCACATACTGCTGCTGTATCTGAGCCTCTATGACCTCATCACATACTGCTGCTGTATCTGAGTCTCTATGACCTCATCCTCATACTGCTGCTATATCTGAACCTCTATGACCTCATCACATACTGCTATATCTGAACCTCTGACCTCATCACATACTGCTGCTGTATCTGAGCCTCTATGACCTCATCACATACTGCTATATCTGAACATCTATGACCTCATCACATACTGCTGCTGTATCTGAGCCTCTCTGACCTCATCACATACTGCTATATCTGAACCTCTATGACCTCATCACATATTGCTATATCTGAGCCTCTATGACCTCATCACATACTGCTATATCTGAGCCTCTATGACCTCATCACATACTGCTATATCTGAGCCTCTATGACCTCATCACATACTGCTATATCTGAGCCTCTAAGACCTCATCACATACTGCTATATCTGAGCCTCTATAACCTCATCACATACTGCTATATCTGAACCTCTATGACCTCATCACATACTGCTATATCTGAACCTCTATGACCTCATCACATACTGCTATATCTGAGCCTCTATGACCTCATCACATACTGCTGTATCTGAGTCTCTATGACCTCATCACATACTGCTGTATCTGAGTCTCTATGACCTTATCACATAATGCTATATCTGAGCCTCTATGACCTCATCACATACGGCTATATCTGAACCTCTATGACCTCGCCACATACTGCTATATCTGAACCTCTGTGACCTCATCACATACTGCTATATCTGGGCCTCTATGACCTCATCACATACTGCTGCTGTATCTGAGCCTCTATGACCTCATCACATACTGCTGCTATATCTGAACCTCTATGACCTCATCACATACTGCTATATCTGAACCTCTATGACATCATCACATACTGCTGCTGTATCTGATATCTGAGCGTCTATGACCTCATCACATACTGCTATATCTGAACCTCTATGACCTCGTCACATACTGCTATATCTGAACCTCTATGACCTCATCACATACTGCTATATCTTAACCTCTATGACCTCGTCACATACTGCTATATCTGAGCCTCTATGACCTCATCACATACGGCTATATCTGAACCTCTATGACCTCGTCACATACTGCTATATCTGAACCTCTATGACCTCATCACATACTGCTATATCTGAACCTCTATGACATCATCACATACTGCTGTATCTGAACCTCTGACCTCATCACATACTGCTGCTGTATCTGAGTCTCTATGACCTCATCACATACTGCTGCTATATCTGAACCTCTATGACCTCATCACATACTGCTATATCTGAACCTCTGACCTCATCACATACTGCTGCTGTATCTGAGCCTCTATGACCTCATCACATACTGCTATATCTGAACATCTATGACCTCATCACATACTGCTGCTGTATCTGAGCCTCTCTGACCTCATCACATACTGCTATATCTGTACCTCTATGACCTCATCACATATTGCTATATCTGAGCCTCTATGACCTCATCACATACTGCTATATCTGAGCCTCTATGACCTCATCACATACTGCTATATCTGAGCCTCTATGACCTCATCACATACTGCTATATCTGAGCCTCTAAGACCTCATCACATACTGCTATATCTGAGCCTCTATAACCTCATCACATACTGCTATATCTGAATCTCTATGACCTCATCACATATTGCTATATCTGAGCCTCTATGACCTCATCACATACTGCTATATCTGAGCCTCTATGACCTCATCACATACTGCTATATCTGAGCCTCTATGACCTCATCACATACTGCTATATCTGAGCCTCTAAGACCTCATCACATACTGCTATATCTGAGCCTCTATAACCTCATCACATACTGCTATATCTGAACCTCTATGACCTCATCTCATACGGCTATATTTGAGCCTCTATGACCTCATCACATACTGCTATATCTGAGCCTCTATGACCTCATCACATACTGCTGTATCTGAGTCTCTATGACCTCATCACATACTGCTGTATCTGAGTCTCTATGACCTTATCACATAATGCTATATCTGAGCCTCTATGACCTCATCACATACGGCTATATCTGAACCTCTATGACCTCGTCACATACTGCTATATCTGAACCTCTATGACCTCATCACATACTGCTATATCTGAACCTCTATGACATCATCACATACTGCTGTATCTGAACCTCTGACCTCATCACATACTGCTGCTGTATCTGAGTCTCTATGACCTCATCACATACTGCTGCTATATCTGAACCTCTATGACCTCATCACATACTGCTATATCTGAACCTCTGACCTCATCACATACTGCTGCTGTATCTGAGCCTCTATGACCTCATCACATACTGCTATATCTGAACATCTATGACCTCATCACATACTGCTGCTGTATCTGAGCCTCTCTGACCTCATCACATACTGCTATATCTGTACCTCTATGACCTCATCACATATTGCTATATCTGAACCTCTGTGACCTCATCACATACTGCTATATCTGGGCCTCTATGACCTCATCACATACTGCTGCTGTATCTGAGCCTCTCTGACCTCATCACATACTGCTATATCTGAACCTCTATGACCTCATCACATATTGCTATATCTGAGCCTCTATGACCTCATCACATACTGCTATATCTTAACCTCTATGACCTCGTCACATACTGCTATATCTGAGCCTCTATGACCTCATCACATACGGCTATATCTGAGTCTCTATGACCTCATCACATACTGCTGCTATATCTGAACCTCTATGACCTCATCACATACTGCTATATCTGAACCTCTGACCTCCTCACATACTGCTGCTGTATCTGAGCCTCTATGACCTCATTACATACTGCTATATCTGAACATCTATGACCTCATCACATACTGCTGCTGTATCTGAGCCTCTCTGACCTCATCACATACTGCTATATCTGAACCTCTATGACCTCGTCACATATTGCTATATCTGAGCCTCTATGACCTCATCACATACTGCTATATCTGAGCCTCTATGACCTCATCTCATACTGCTATATCTGAACCTCTGACCTCATCACATACTGCTATATCTGAGCCTCTAAGACCTCATCACATACTGCTATATCTGAGCCTCTATAACCTCATCACATACTGCTATATCTGAACCTCTATGACCTCATCACATACGGCTATATCTGAGCCTCTATGACCTCATCACATACTGCTATATCTGAGCCTCTATGACATCATATACTGCTGTATCTGAGTCTCTATGACCTCATCACATACTGGTGTATCTGAGTCTCTGTGACCTTATCACATAATGCTATATCTGAGCCTCTATGACCTCGCCACATACTGCTATATCTGAACCTCTTTGACCTCATCACATACTGCTATATCTGGGCCTCTATGACTTCATCACATACTGCTGTATCTGAGCCTCTATGACCTCATCACATACTGCTATATCTGAACCTCTATGACATCATCACATACTGCTGTATCTGAACCTCTGACCTCATCACATACTGCTGCTATATCTGAACCTCTATGACCTCATCACATACTGCTATATCTGAACCTCTGACCTCATCACATACTGCTGCTGTATCTGAGCCTCTATGACCTCATCACATACTGCTGCTGTATCTGAGCCTCTATGACCTCATCACATACTGCTATATCTGAACATCTATGACCTTATCACATACTGCTGCTGTATCTGAGCCTCTCTGACCTCATCACATACTGCTATATCTGAACCTCTATGACCTCATCGCATATTGCTATATCTGAGCCTCTATGACCTCATCACATACTGCTATATCTGAGCCTCTATGACCTCATCACATACTGCTATATCTGAGCCTCTAAGACCTCATCACATACTGCTATATCTGAGCCTCTATAACCTCATCACATACTGCTATATCTGAACCTCTATGACCTCATCACATACGGCTATATCTGAGCCTCTATGACCTCATCACATACTGCTATATCTGAGCCTCTATGACATCATATACTGCTGTATCTGAGTCTCTATGACCTCATCACATACTGGTGTATCTGAGTCTCTGTGACCTTATCACATAATGCTATATCTGAGCCTCTATGACCTCGCCACATACTGCTATATCTGAACCTCTGTGACCTCATCACATACTGCTATATCTGGGCCTCTATGACTTCATCACATACTGCTGTATCTGAGCCTCTATGACCTCATCACATACTGCTATATCTGAACCTCTATGACATCATCACATACTGCTGTATCTGAACCTCTGACCTCATCACATACTGCTGCTATATCTGAACCTCTATGACCTCATCACATACTGCTATATCTGAACCTCTGACCTCATCACATACTGCTGCTGTATCTGAGCCTCTATGACCTCATCACATACTGCTGCTGTATCTGAGCCTCTATGACCTCATCACATACTGCTATATCTGAACATCTATGACCTTATCACATACTGCTGCTGTATCTGAGCCTCTCTGACCTCATCACATACTGCTATATCTGAACCTCTATGACCTCATCGCATATTGCTATATCTGAGCCTCTATGACCTCATCACATACTGCTATATCTGAGCCTCTATGACCTCATCACATACTGCTATATCTGAGCCTCTATGACCTCATCACATACTGCTATATCTGAGCCTCTTAAGACCTCATCACATACTGCTATATCTGAGCCTCTATAACCTCATCACATACTGCTATATCTGAACCTCTATGACCTCATCACATACGGCTATATCTGAGCCTCTATGACCTCATCACATACTGCTATATCTGAGCCTCTATGACCTCATCACATACTGCTATATCTGAGCCTCTATGACCTCATCACATACTGCTGTATCTGAGTCTCTATGACCTCATCACATACTGCTGTATCTGAGTCTCTATGACCGTATCACATAATGCTATATCTGAGCCTCTATGACCTCATCACATACGGCTATATCTGAACCTCTATGACCTCGCCACATACTGCTATATCTGAATCTCTGTGACCTCATCACATACTGCTATATCTGGGCCTCTATGACCTCATCACATACTGCTGCTGTATCTGAGCCTCTATGACCTCATCACATACTGCTGCTATATCTGAACCTCTATGACCTCATCACATACTGCTATATCTGAACCTCTATGACATCATCACATACTGCTGCTGTATCTGATATCTGGGCCTCTATGACCTCATCACATACTGCTGCTGTATCTGAGCCTCTATGACCTCATCACATACTGCTGCTATATCTGAACCTCTATGACCTCATCACATACTGCTATATCTGAACCTCTATGACATCATCACATACTGCTGCTGTATCTGATATCTGAGCGTCTATGACCTCATCACATACTGCTCTATCTGAACCTCTATGACCTCGTCACATACTGCTATATCTGAACCTCTATGACCTCATCACATACTGCTATATCTGAACCTCTATGACCTCGTCACATACTGCTATATCTGAACCTCTATGACCTCATCACATACTGCTATATCTGAACCTCTATGACCTCGTCACATACTGCTATATCTGAACCTCTATGACCTCATCACATACTGCTATATCTGAACCTCTATGACATCATCACATACTGCTGCTGTATCTGAGCCTCTATGACCTCATCACATACTGCTGCTGTATCTGAGTCTCTATGACCTCATCCTCATACTGCTGCTATATCTGAACCTCTATGACCTCATCACATACTGCTATATCTGAACCTCTGACCTCATCACATACTGCTGCTGTATCTGAGCCTCTATGACCTCATCACATACTGCTATATCTGAACATCTATGACCTCATCACATACTGCTGCTGTATCTGAGCCTCTCTGACCTCATCACATACTGCTATATCTGAACCTCTATGACCTCATCACATATTGCTATATCTGAGCCTCTATGACCTCATCACATACTGCTATATCTGAGCCTCTATGACCTCATCACATACTGCTATATCTGAGCCTCTATGACCTCATCACATACTGCTATATCTGAG
This sequence comes from Chaetoderma sp. LZ-2023a, assembly GCA_034401795.1. Classification (NCBI taxonomy): domain Eukaryota; kingdom Metazoa; phylum Mollusca; class Caudofoveata; order Chaetodermatida; family Chaetodermatidae; genus Chaetoderma; species Chaetoderma sp. LZ-2023a. The sequence continues at coordinate 86,293,375 of CM067365.1, forward strand.
CCTCTAAGACCTCATCACATACTGCTATATCTGAGCCTCTATAACCTCATCACATACTGCTATATCTGAACCTCTATGACCTCATCACATACAGCTATATTTGAGCCTCTATGACCTCATCACATACTGCTATATCTGAGCCTCTATGACCTCATCACATACTGCTGTATCTGAGTCTCTATGACCTCATCACATACTGCTGTATCTGAGTCTCTATGACCTTATCACATAATGCTATATCTGAGCCTCTATGACCTCATCACATACGGCTATATCTGAACCTCTATGACCTCATCACATACTGCTGCTGTATCTGAGCCTCTATGACCTCATCACATACTGCTATATCTGGGCCTCTATGACCTCATCACATACTGCTGCTGTATCTGAGCCTCTATGACCTCATCACATACTGCTGCTATATCTGAACCTCTATGACCTCATCACATACTGCTATATCTGAACCTCTATGACATCATCACATACTGCTGCTGTATCTGATATCTGAGCGTCTATGACCTCATCACATACTGCTCTATCTGAACCTCTATGACCTCATCACATACTGCTATATCTGGGCCTCTATGACCTCATCACATACTGCTGCTGTATCTGAGCCTCTATGACCTCATCACATACTGCTATATCTGAACCTCTATGACCTCGTCACATACTGCTATATCTGAACCTCTATGACCTCATCACATACTGCTATATCTGAACCTCTATGACATCATCACATACTGCTGCTGTATCTGAGCCTCTATGACCTCATCACATACTGCTGCTGTATCTGAGTCTCTATGACCTCATCCTCATACTGCTGCTATATCTGAACCTCTATGACCTCATCACATACTGCTATATCTGAACCTCTGACCTCATCACATACTGCTGCTGTATCTGAGCCTCTATGACCTCATCACATACTGCTATATCTGAACCTCTATGACCTCATCACATACTACTGCTGTATCTGAGCCTCTCTGACCTCATCACATACTGCTATATCTGAACCTCTATGACCTCATCACATATTGCTATATCTGAGCCTCTATGACCTCATCACATACTGCTATATCTGAGCCTCTATGACCTCATCACATACTGCTATATCTGAGCCTCTATGACCTCATCACATACTGCTATATCTGAGCCTCTAAGACCTCATCACATACTGCTATATCTGAGCCTCTATAACCTCATCACATACTGCTATATCTGAACCTCTATGACCTCATCACATACAGCTATATTTGAGCCTCTATGACCTCATCACATACTGCTATATCTGAGCCTCTATGACCTCATCACATACTGCTGTATCTGACTCTCTATGACCTCATCACATACTGCTGTATCTGAGTCTCTATGACCTTATCACATAATGCTATATCTGAGCCTCTATGACCTCATCACATACGGCTATATCTGAACCTCTATGACCTCATCACATACTGCTGCTGTATCTGAGCCTCTATGACCTCATCACATACTGCTATATCTGGGCCTCTATGACCTCATCACATACTGCTGCTGTATCTGAGCCTCTATGACCTCATCACATACTGCTGCTATATCTGAACCTCTATGACCTCATCACATACTGCTATATCTGAACCTCTATGACATCATCACATACTGCTGCTGTATCTGATATCTGAGCGTCTATGACCTCATCACATACTGCTCTATCTGAACCTCTATGACCTCGTCACATACTGCTATATCTGAACCTCTATGACCTCATCACATACTGCTCTATCTGAACCTCTATGACCTCGTCACATACTGCTATATCTGAACCTCTATGACCTCATCACATACTGCTATATCTGAGCCTCTATGACCTCATCACATACTGCTGTATCTGAGTCTCTATGACCTCATCACATACTGCTGTATCTGAGTCTCTATGACCTTATCACATAATGCTATATCTGAGCCTCTATGACCTCATCACATACGGCTATATCTGAACCTCTATGACCTCGCCACATACTGCTATATCTGAACCTCTGTGACCTCATCACATACTGCTATATCTGAGCCTCTATGACCTCATCACATACTGCTATATATGAGCCTCTAAGACCTCATCACATACTGCTATATCTGAGCCTCTATAACCTCATCACATACTGCTATATCTGAACCTCTATGACCTCATCACATACGGCTATATCTGAGCCTCTATGACCTCATCACATACTGCTATATCTGAGCCTCTATGACCTCATCACATACTGCTATATCTGAGCCTCTATGACCTCATCACATACTGCTGTATCTGAGTCTCTATGACCTCATCACATACTGCTGTATCTGAGTCTCTATGACCGTATCACATAATGCTATATCTGAGCCTCTATGACCTCATCACATACGGCTATATCTGAACCTCTATGACCTCGCCACATACTGCTATATCTGAATCTCTGTGACCTCATCACATACTGCTATATCTGGGCCTCTATGACCTCATCACATACTGCTGCTGTATCTGAGCCTCTATGACCTCATCACATACTGCTGCTATATCTGAACCTCTATGACCTCATCACATACTGCTATATCTGAACCTCTATGACATCATCACATACTGCTGCTGTATCTGATATCTGGGCCTCTATGACCTCATCACATACTGCTGCTGTATCTGAGCCTCTATGACCTCATCACATACTGCTGCTATATCTGAACCTCTATGACCTCATCACATACTGCTATATCTGAACCTCTATGACATCATCACATACTGCTGCTGTATCTGATATCTGAGCGTCTATGACCTCATCACATACTGCTCTATCTGAACCTCTATGACCTCGTCACATACTGCTATATCTGAACCTCTATGACCTCATCACATACTGCTATATCTGAACCTCTATGACCTCGTCACATACTGCTATATCTGAACCTCTATGACCTCATCACATACTGCTATATCTGAACCTCTATGACATCATCACATACTGCTGCTGTATCTGAGCCTCTATGACCTCATCACATACTGCTGCTGTATCTGAGTCTCTATGACCTCATCCTCATACTGCTGCTATATCTGAACCTCTATGACCTCATCACATACTGCTATATCTGAACCTCTGACCTCATCACATACTGCTGCTGTATCTGAGCCTCTATGACCTCATCACATACTGCTATATCTGAACATCTATGACCTCATCACATACTGCTGCTGTATCTGAGCCTCTCTGACCTCATCACATACTGCTATATCTGAACCTCTATGACCTCATCACATATTGCTATATCTGAGCCTCTATGACCTCATCACATACTGCTATATCTGAGCCTCTATGACCTCATCACATACTGCTATATCTGAGCCTCTATGACCTCATCACATACTGCTATATCTGAGCCTCTAAGACCTCATCACATACTGCTATATCTGAGCCTCTATAACCTCATCACATACTGCTATATCTGAACCTCTATGACCTCATCACATACTGCTATATTTGAGCCTCTATGACCTCATCACATACTGCTATATCTGAGCCTCTATGACCTCATCACATACTGCTGTATCTGACTCTCTATGACCTCATCACATACTGCTGTATCTGAGTCTCTATGACCTTATCACATAATGCTATATCTGAGCCTCTATGACCTCATCACATACGGCTATATCTGAACCTCTATGACCTCATCACATACTGCTGCTGTATCTGAGCCTCTATGACCTCATCACATACTGCTATATCTGGGCCTCTATGACCTCATCACATACTGCTGCTGTATCTGAGCCTCTATGACCTCATCACATACTGCTGCTATATCTGAACCTCTATGACCTCATCACATACTGCTATATCTGAACCTCTATGACATCATCACATACTGCTGCTGTATCTGATATCTGAGCGTCTATGACCTCATCACATACTGCTCTATCTGAACCTCTATGACCTCGTCACATACTGCTATATCTGAACCTCTATGACCTCATCACATACTGCTCTATCTGAACCTCTATGACCTCGTCACATACTGCTATATCTGAACCTCTATGACCTCATCACATACTGCTATATCTGAGCCTCTATGACCTCATCACATACTGCTGTATCTGAGTCTCTATGACCTCATCACATACTGCTGTATCTGAGTCTCTATGACCTTATCACATAATGCTATATCTGAGCCTCTATGACCTCATCACATACGGCTATATCTGAACCTCTATGACCTCGCCACATACTGCTATATCTGAACCTCTGTGACCTCATCACATACTGCTATATCTGAGCCTCTATGACCTCATCACATACTGCTATATCTGAGCCTCTAAGACCTCATCACATACTGCTATATCTGAGCCTCTATAACCTCATCACATACTGCTATATCTGAACCTCTATGACCTCATCACATACGGCTATATCTGAGCCTCTATGACCTCATCACATACTGCTATATCTGAGCCTCTATGACCTCATCACATACTGCTATATCTGAGCCTCTATGACCTCATCACATACTGCTGTATCTGAGTCTCTATGACCTCATCACATACTGCTGTATCTGAGTCTCTATGACCGTATCACATAATGCTATATCTGAGCCTCTATGACCTCATCACATACGGCTATATCTGAACCTCTATGACCTCGCCACATACTGCTATATCTGAATCTCTGTGACCTCATCACATACTGCTATATCTGGGCCTCTATGACCTCATCACATACTGCTGCTGTATCTGAGCCTCTATGACCTCATCACATACTGCTGCTATATCTGAACCTCTATGACCTCATCACATACTGCTATATCTGAACCTCTATGACATCATCACATACTGCTGCTGTATCTGATATCTGGGCCTCTATGACCTCATCACATACTGCTGCTGTATCTGAGCCTCTATGACCTCATCACATACTGCTGCTATATCTGAACCTCTATGACCTCATCACATACTGCTATATCTGAACCTCTATGACATCATCACATACTGCTGCTGTATCTGATATCTGAGCGTCTATGACCTCATCACATACTGCTCTATCTGAACCTCTATGACCTCGTCACATACTGCTATATCTGAACCTCTATGACCTCATCACATACTGCTATATCTGAACCTCTATGACCTCGTCACATACTGCTATATCTGAACCTCTATGACCTCATCACATACTGCTATATCTGAACCTCTATGACATCATCACATACTGCTGCTGTATCTGAGCCTCTATGACCTCATCACATACTGCTGCTGTATCTGAGTCTCTATGACCTCATCCTCATACTGCTGCTATATCTGAACCTCTATGACCTCATCACATACTGCTATATCTGAACCTCTGACCTCATCACATACTGCTGCTGTATCTGAGCCTCTATGACCTCATCACATACTGCTATATCTGAACATCTATGACCTCATCACATACTGCTGCTGTATCTGAGCCTCTCTGACCTCATCACATACTGCTATATCTGAACCTCTATGACCTCATCACATATTGCTATATCTGAGCCTCTATGACCTCATCACATACTGCTATATCTGAGCCTCTATGACCTCATCACATACTGCTATATCTGAGCCTCTATGACCTCATCACATACTGCTATATCTGAGCCTCTAAGACCTCATCACATACTGCTATATCTGAGCCTCTATAACCTCATCACATACTGCTATATCTGAACCTCTATGACCTCATCACATACGGCTATATTTGAGCCTCTATGACCTCATCACATACTGCTATATCTGAGCCTCTATGACCTCATCACATACTGCTGTATCTGAGTCTCTATGACCTTATCACATAATGCTATATCTGAGCCTCTATGACCTCATCACATACGGCTATATCTGAACCTCTATGACCTCGCCACATACTGCTATATCTGAACCTCTGTGACCTCATCACATACTGCTATATCTGGGCCTCTATGACCTCATCACATACTGCTGCTGTATCTGAGCCTCTATGACCTCATCACATACTGCTGCTATATCTGAACCTCTATGACCTCATCACATACTGCTATATCTGAACCTCTATGACATCATCACATACTGCTGCTGTATCTGATATCTGAGCGTCTATGACCTCATCACATACTGCTCTATCTGAACCTCTATGACCTCGTCACATACTGCTATATCTGAACCTCTATGACCTCATCACATACTGCTATATCTTAACCTCTATGACCTCGTCACATACTGCTATATCTGAGCCTCTATGACCTCATCACATACGGCTATATCTGAACCTCTATGACCTCGTCACATACTGCTATATCTGAACCTCTATGACCTCATCACATACTGCTATATCTGAACCTCTATGACATCATCACATACTGCTGTATCTGAACCTCTGACCTCATCACATACTGCTGCTGTATCTGAGTCTCTATGACCTCATCACATACTGCTGCTATATCTGAACCTCTATGACCTCATCACATACTGCTATATCTGAACCTCTGACCTCATCACATACTGCTGCTGTATCTGAGCCTCTATGACCTCATCACATACTGCTATATCTGAACATCTATGACCTCATCACATACTGCTGCTGTATCTGAGCCTCTCTGACCTCATCACATACTGCTATATCTGTACCTCTATGACCTCATCACATATTGCTATATCTGAGCCTCTATGACCTCATCACATACTGCTATATCTGAGCCTCTATGACCTCATCACATACTGCTATATCTGAGCCTCTATGACCTCATCACATACTGCTATATCTGAGCCTCTAAGACCTCATCACATACTGCTATATCTGAGCCTCTATAACCTCATCACATACTGCTATATCTGAATCTCTATGACCTCATCACATATTGCTATATCTGAGCCTCTATGACCTCATCACATACTGCTATATCTGAGCCTCTATGACCTCATCACATACTGCTATATCTGAGCCTCTATGACCTCATCACATACTGCTATATCTGAGCCTCTAAGACCTCATCACATACTGCTATATCTGAGCCTCTATAACCTCATCACATACTGCTATATCTGAACCTCTATGACCTCATCTCATACGGCTATATTTGAGCCTCTATGACCTCATCACATACTGCTATATCTGAGCCTCTATGACCTCATCACATACTGCTGTATCTGAGTCTCTATGACCTCATCACATACTGCTGTATCTGAGTCTCTATGACCTTATCACATAATGCTATATCTGAGCCTCTATGACCTCATCACATACGGCTATATCTGAACCTCTATGACCTCGCCACATACTGCTATATCTGAACCTCTGTGACCTCATCACATACTGCTATATCTGGGCCTCTATGACCTCATCACATACTGCTGCTGTATCTGAGCCTCTCTGACCTCATCACATACTGCTATATCTGAACCTCTATGACCTCATCACATATTGCTATATCTGAGCCTCTATGACCTCATCACATACTGCTATATCTTAACCTCTATGACCTCGTCACATACTGCTATATCTGAGCCTCTATGACCTCATCACATACGGCTATATCTGAGTCTCTATGACCTCATCACATACTGCTGCTATATCTGAACCTCTATGACCTCATCACATACTGCTATATCTGAACCTCTGACCTCCTCACATACTGCTGCTGTATCTGAGCCTCTATGACGTCATTACATACTGCTATATCTGAACATCTATGACCTCATCACATACTGCTGCTGTATCTGAGCCTCTCTGACCTCATCACATACTGCTATATCTGAACCTCTATGACCTCGTCACATACTGCTATATCTGAGCCTCTATGACCTCATCACATACTGCTATATCTGAGCCTCTATGACCTCATCTCATACTGCTATATCTGAACCTCTGACCTCATCACATACTGCTATATCTGAGCCTCTAAGACCTCATCACATACTGCTATATCTGAGCCTCTATAACCTCATCACATACTGCTATATCTGAACCTCTATGACCTCATCACATACGGCTATATCTGAGCCTCTATGACCTCATCACATACTGCTATATCTGAGCCTCTATGACATCATATACTGCTGTATCTGAGTCTCTATGACCTCATCACATACTGGTGTATCTGAGTCTCTGTGACCTTATCACATAATGCTATATCTGAGCCTCTATGACCTCGCCACATACTGCTATATCTGAACCTCTTTGACCTCATCACATACTGCTATATCTGGGCCTCTATGACTTCATCACATACTGCTGTATCTGAGCCTCTATGACCTCATCACATACTGCTATATCTGAACCTCTATGACATCATCACATACTGCTGTATCTGAACCTCTGACCTCATCACATACTGCTGCTATATCTGAACCTCTATGACCTCATCACATACTGCTATATCTGAACCTCTGACCTCATCACATACTGCTGCTGTATCTGAGCCTCTATGACCTCATCACATACTGCTGCTGTATCTGAGCCTCTATGACCTCATCACATACTGCTATATCTGAACATCTATGACCTTATCACATACTGCTGCTGTATCTGAGCCTCTCTGACCTCATCACATACTGCTATATCTGAACCTCTATGACCTCATCGCATATTGCTATATCTGAGCCTCTATGACCTCATCACATACTGCTATATCTGAGCCTCTATGACCTCATCACATACTGCTATATCTGAGCCTCTATGACCTCATCACATACTGCTATATCTGAGCCTCTAAGACCTCATCACATACTGCTATATCTGAGCCTCTATAACCTCATCACATACTGCTATATCTGAACCTCTATGACCTCATCACATACGGCTATATCTGAGCCTCTATGACCTCATCACATACTGCTATATCTGAGCCTCTATGACATCATATACTGCTGTATCTGAGTCTCTATGACCTCATCACATACTGGTGTATCTGAGTCTCTGTGACCTTATCACATAATGCTATATCTGAGCCTCTATGACCTCGCCACATACTGCTATATCTGAACCTCTGTGACCTCATCACATACTGCTATATCTGGGCCTCTATGACTTCATCACATACTGCTGTATCTGAGCCTCTATGACCTCATCACATACTGCTATATCTGAACCTCTATGACATCATCACATACTGCTGTATCTGAACCTCTGACCTCATCACATACTGCTGCTATATCTGAACCTCTATGACCTCATCACATACTGCTATATCTGAACCTCTGACCTCATCACATACTGCTGCTGTATCTGAGCCTCTATGACCTCATCACATACTGCTGCTGTATCTGAGCCTCTATGACCTCATCACATACTGCTATATCTGAACCTCTATGACCTCATCGCATATTGCTATATCTGAGCCTCTATGACCTCATCACATACTGCTATATCTGAGCCTCTATGACCTCATCACATACTGCTATATCTGAGCCTCTATGACCTCATCACATACTGCTATATCTGAGCCTGTAAGACCTCATCACATACTGCTATATCTGAGCCTCTATAACCTCATCACATACTGCTATATCTGAACCTCTATGACCTCATCACATACGGCTATATCTGAGCCTCTATGACCTCATCACATACTGCTATATCTGAGCCTCTATGACCTCATCACATACTGCTATATCTGAGCCTCTATGACCTCATCACATACTGCTGTATCTGAGTCTCTATGACCTCATCACATACTGCTGTATCTGAGTCTCTATGACCGTATCACATAATGCTATATCTGAGCCTCTATGACCTCATCACATACGGCTATATCTGAACCTCTATGACCTCGCCACATACTGCTATATCTGAATCTCTGTGACCTCATCACATACTGCTATATCTGGGCCTCTATGACCTCATCACATACTGCTGCTGTATCTGAGCCTCTATGACCTCATCACATACTGCTGCTATATCTGAACCTCTATGACCTCATCACATACTGCTATATCTGAACCTCTATGACATCATCACATACTGCTGCTGTATCTGATATCTGGGCCTCTATGACCTCATCACATACTGCTGCTGTATCTGAGCCTCTATGACCTCATCACATACTGCTGCTATATCTGAACCTCTATGACCTCATCACATACTGCTATATCTGAACCTCTATGACATCATCACATACTGCTGCTGTATCTGATATCTGAGCGTCTATGACCTCATCACATACTGCTCTATCTGAACCTCTATGACCTCGTCACATACTGCTATATCTGAACCTCTATGACCTCATCACATACTGCTATATCTGAACCTCTATGACCTCGTCACATACTGCTATATCTGAACCTCTATGACCTCATCACATACTGCTATATCTGAACCTCTATGACCTCATCACATACTGCTATATCTGAACCTCTGACCTCATCACATACTGCTGCTGTATCTGAGCCTCTATGACCTCATCACATACTGCTATATCTGAACATCTATGACCTCATCACATACTGCTGCTGTATCTGAGCCTCTCTGACCTCATCACATACTGCTATATCTGAACCTCTATGACCTCATCACATATTGCTATATCTGAGCCTCTATGACCTCATCACATACTGCTATATCTGAGCCTCTATGACCTCATCACATACTGCTATATCTGAGCCTCTATGACCTCATCACATACTGCTATATCTGAGCCTCTAAGACCTCATCACATACTGCTATATCTGAGCCTCTATAACCTCATCACATACTGCTATATCTGAACCTCTATGACCTCATCACATACGGCTATATTTGAGCCTCTATGACCTCATCACATACTGCTATATCTGAGCCTCTATGACCTCATCACATACTGCTGTATCTGAGTCTCTATGACCTCATCACATACTGCTGTATCTGAGTCTCTATGACCTTATCACATAATGCTATATCTGAGCCTCTATGACCTCATCACATACGGCTATATCTGAACCTCTATGACCTCATCACATACTGCTGCTGTATCTGAGCCTCTATGACCTCATCACATACTGCTATATCTGGGCCTCTATGACCTCATCACATACTGCTGCTGTATCTGAGCCTCTATGACCTCATCACATACTGCTGCTATATCTGAACCTCTATGACCTCATCACATACTGCTATATCTGAACCTCTATGACATCATCACATACTGCTGCTGTATCTGATATCTGAGCGTCTATGACCTCATCACATACTGCTCTATCTGAACCTCTATGACCTCGTCACATACTGCTATATCTGAACCTCTATGACCTCATCACATACTGCTATATCTTAACCTCTATGACCTCGTCACATACTGCTATATCTGAGCCTCTATGACCTCATCACATACGGCTATATCTGAACCTCTATGACCTCGTCACATACTGCTATATCTGAACCTCTATGACCTCATCACATACTGCTATATCTGAACCTCTATGACATCATCACATACTGCTGTATCTGAACCTCTGACCTCATCACATACTGCTGCTGTATCTGAGTCTCTATGACCTCATCACATACTGCTGCTATATCTGAACCTCTATGACCTCATCACATACTGCTATATCTGAACCTCTGACCTCATCACATACTGCTGCTGTATCTGAGCCTCTATGACCTCATCACATACTGCTATATCTGAACATCTATGACCTCATCACATACTGCTGCTGTATCTGAGCCTCTCTGACCTCATCACATACTGCTATATCTGTACCTCTATGACCTCATCACATATTGCTATATCTGAGCCTCTATGACCTCATCACATACTGCTATATCTGAGCCTCTATGACCTCATCACATACTGCTATATCTGAGCCTCTATGACCTCATCACATACTGCTATATCTGAGCCTCTAAGACCTCATCACATACTGCTATATCTGAGCCTCTATAACCTCATCACATACTGCTATATCTGAACCTCTATGACCTCATCACATATGGCTATATTTGAGCCTCTATGACCTCATCACATACTGCTATATCTGAGCCTCTATGACCTCATCACATACTGCTGTATCTGAGTCTCTATGACCTCATCACATACTGCTGTATCTGAGTCTCTATGACCTTATCACATAATGCTATATCTGAGCCTCTATGACCTCATCACATACGGCTATATCTGAACCTCTATGACCTCATCACATACTGCTGCTGTATCTGAGCCTCTATGACCTCATCACATACTGCTATATCTGGGCCTCTATGACCTCATCACATACTGCTGCTGTATCTGAGCCTCTATGACCTCATCACATACTGCTGCTATATCTGAACCTCTATGACCTCATCACATACTGCTATATCTGAACCTCTATGACATCATCACATACTGCTGCTGTATCTGATATCTGAGCGTCTATGACCTCATCACATACTGCTCTATCTGAACCTCTATGACCTCGTCACATACTGCTATATCTGAACCTCTATGACCTCATCACATACTGCTATATCTTAACCTCTATGACCTCGTCACATACTGCTATATCTGAGCCTCTATGACCTCATCACATACGGCTATATCTGAACCTCTATGACCTCGTCACATACTGCTATATCTGAACCTCTATGACCTCATCACATACTGCTATATCTGAACCTCTATGACATCATCACATACTGCTGTATCTGAACCTCTGACCTCATCACATACTGCTGCTGTATCTGAGTCTCTATGACCTCATCACATACTGCTGCTATATCTGAACCTCTATGACCTCATCACATACTGCTATATCTGAACCTCTGACCTCATCACATACTGCTGCTGTATCTGAGCCTCTATGACCTCATCACATACTGCTATATCTGAACATCTATGACCTCATCACATACTGCTGCTGTATCTGAGCCTCTCTGACCTCATCACATACTGCTATATCTGTACCTCTATGACCTCATCACATATTGCTATATCTGAGCCTCTATGACCTCATCACATACTGCTATATCTGAGCCTCTATGACCTCATCACATACTGCTATATCTGAGCCTCTATGACCTCATCACATACTGCTATATCTGAGCCTCTAAGACCTCATCACATACTGCTATATCTGAGCCTCTATAACCTCATCACATACTGCTATATCTGAACCTCTATGACCTCATCACATATTGCTATATCTGAGCCTCTATGACCTCATCACATACTGCTATATCTGAGCCTCTATGACCTCATCACATACTGCTATATCTGAGCCTCTATGACCTCATCACATACTGCTATATCTGAGCCTCTAAGACCTCATCACATACTGCTATATCTGAGCCTCTATAACCTCATCACATACTGCTATATCTGAACCTCTATGACCTCATCTCATACGGCTATATTTGAGCCTCTATGACCTCATCACATACTGCTATATCTGAGCCTCTATGACCTCATCACATACTGCTGTATCTGAGTCTCTATGACCTCATCACATACTGCTGTATCTGAGTCTCTATGACCTTATCACATAATGCTATATCTGAGCCTCTATGACCTCATCACATACGGCTATATCTGAACCTCTATGACCTCGCCACATACTGCTATATCTGAACCTCTGTGACCTCATCACATACTGCTATATCTGGGCCTCTATGACCTCATCACATACTGCTGCTGTATCTGAGCCTCTCTGACCTCATCACATACTGCTATATCTGAACCTCTATGACCTCATCACATATTGCTATATCTGAGCCTCTATGACCTCATCACATACTGCTATATCTGAGCCTCTATGACCTCATCACATACTGCTATATCTGAGCCTCTATGACCTCATCACATACTGCTATATCTGAGCCTCTAAGACCTCATCACATACTGCTATATCTGAGCCTCTATGACCTCATCACATACTGCTATATCTGAACCTCTATGACATCATCACATACTGCTGCTGTATCTGATATCTGAGCGTCTATGACCTCATCACATACTGCTCTATCTGAACCTCTATGACCTCGTCACATACTGCTATATCTGAACCTCTATGACCTCATCACATACTGCTATATCTTAACCTCTATGACCTCGTCACATACTGCTATATCTGAGCCTCTATGACCTCATCACATACGGCTATATCTGAACCTCTATGACCTCGTCACATACTGCTATAACTGAACCTCTATGACCTCATCACATACTGCTATATCTGAACCTCTATGACATCATCACATACTGCTGTATCTGAACCTCTGACCTCATCACATACTGCTGCTGTATCTGAGTCTCTATGACCTCATCACATACTGCTGCTATATCTGAACCTCTATGACCTCATCACATACTGCTATATCTGAACCTCTGACCTCATCACATACTGCTGCTGTATCTGAGCCTCTATGACCTCATCACATACTGCTATATCTGAACATCTATGACCTCATCACATACTGCTGCTGTATCTGAGCCTCTCTGACCTCATCACATACTGCTATATCTGTACCTCTATGACCTCATCACATATTGCTATATCTGAGCCTCTATGACCTCATCACATACTGCTATATCTGAGCCTCTATGACCTCATCACATACTGCTATATCTGAGCCTCTATGACCTCATCACATACTGCTATATCTGAGCCTCTAAGACCTCATCACATACTGCTATATCTGAGCCTCTATAACCTCATCACATACTGCTATATCTGAACCTCTATGACCTCATCACATATTGCTATATCTGAGCCTCTATGACCTCATCACATACTGCTATATCTGAGCCTCTATGACCTCATCACATACTGCTATATCTGAGCCTCTATGACCTCATCACATACTGCTATATCTGAGCCTCTAAGACCTCATCACATACTGCTATATCTGAGCCTCTATAACCTCATCACATACTGCTATATCTGAACCTCTATGACCTCATCTCATACGGCTATATTTGAGCCTCTATGACCTCATCACATACTGCTATATCTGAGCCTCTATGACCTCATCACATACTGCTGTATCTGAGTCTCTATGACCTCATCACATACTGCTGTATCTGAGTCTCTATGACCTTATCACATAATGCTATATCTGAGCCTCTATGACCTCATCACATACGGCTATATCTGAACCTCTATGACCTCGCCACATACTGCTATATCTGAACCTCTGTGACCTCATCACATACTGCTATATCTGGGCCTCTATGACCTCATCACATACTGCTGCTGTATCTGAGCCTCTCTGACCTCATCACATACTGCTATATCTGAACCTCTATGACCTCATCACATACTGCTATATCTGAGCCTCTATGACCTCATCACATACTGCTATATCTGAGCCTCTATGACCTCATCACATACTGCTATATCTGAGCCTCTATGACCTCATCACATACTGCTATATCTGAGCCTCTAAGACCTCATCACATACTGCTATATCTGAGCCTCTATAACCTCATCACATACTGCTATATCTGAACCTCTATGACCTCATCACATACGGCTATATTTGAGCCTCTATGACCTCATCACATACTGCTATATCTGAGCCTCTATGACCTCATCACATACTGCTGTATCTGAGTCTCTATGACCTCATCACATACTGCTGTATCTGAGTCTCTATGACCTTATCACATACTGCTATATCTGAGCCTCTATGACCTCATCACATACGGCTATATCTGAACCTCTATGACCTCGCCACATACTGCTATATCTGAACCTCTGTGACCTCATCACATACTGCTATATCTGGGCCTCTATGACCTCATCACATACTGCTGCTGTATCTGAGCCTCTATGACCTCATCACATACTGCTGCTATATCTGAACCTCTATGACCTCATCACATACTGCTATATCTGAACCTCTATGACATCATCACATACTGCTACTGTATCTGATATCTGAGCGTCTATGACCTCATCACATACTGCTCTATCTGAACCTCTATGACCTCGTCACATACTGCTATATCTGAACCTCTATGACCTCATCACATACTGCTATATCTTAACCTCTATGACCTCGTCACATACTGCTATATCTGAGCCTCTATGACCTCATCACATACGGCTATATCTGAACCTCTATGACCTCATCACATACTGCTATATCTGATATGACATCATCACATACTGCTGTATCTGAACCTCTGACCTCATCACATACTGCTGCTGTATCTGAGTCTCTATGACCTCATCACATACTGCTGCTATATCTGAACCTCTATGACCTCATCACATACTGCTATATCTGAACCTCTGACCTCATCACATACTGCTGCTGTATCTGAGCCTCTATGACCTCATCACATACTGCTATATCTGAACATCTATGACCTCATCACATACTGCTGCTGTATCTGAGCCTCTCTGACCTCATCACATACTGCTATATCTGTACCTCTATGACCTCATCACATATTGCTATATCTGAGCCTCTATGACCTCATCACATACTGCTATATCTGAGCCTCTATGACCTCATCACATACTGCTATATCTGAGCCTCTATGACCTCATCACATACTGCTATATCTGAGCCTCTAAGACCTCATCACATACTGCTATATCTGAGCCTCTATAACCTCATCACATACTGCTATATCTGAACCTCTATGACCTCATCACATATTGCTATATCTGAGCCTCTATGACCTCATCACATACTGCTATATCTGAGCCTCTATGACCTCATCACATACTGCTATATCTGAGCCTCTATGACCTCATCACATACTGCTATATCTGAGCCTCTAAGACCTCATCACATACTGCTATATCTGAGCCTCTATAACCTCATCACATACTGCTATATCTGAACCTCTATGACCTCATCTCATACGGCTATATTTGAGCCTCTATGACCTCATCACATACTGCTATATCTGAGCCTCTATGACCTCATCACATACTGCTGTATCTGAGTCTCTATGACCTCATCACATACTGCTGTATCTGAGTCTCTATGACCTTATCACATAATGCTATATCTGAGCCTCTATGACCTCATCACATACGGCTATATCTGAACCTCTATGACCTCGCCACATACTGCTATATCTGAACCTCTGTGACCTCATCACATACTGCTATATCTGGGCCTCTATGACCTCATCACATACTGCTGCTGTATCTGAGCCTCTATGACCTCATCACATACTGCTGCTATATCTGAACCTCTATGACCTCATCACACACTGCTATATCTGAACCTCTATGACATCATCACATACTGCTGCTGTATCTGATATCTGAGCGTCTATGACCTCATCACATACTGCTCTATCTGAACCTCTATGACCTCGTCACATACTGCTATATCTGAACCTCTATGACCTCATCACATACTGCTATATCTTAACCTCTATGACCTCGTCACATACTGCTATATCTGAGCCTCTATGACCTCATCACATACGGCTATATCTGAACCTCTATGACCTCGTCACATACTGCTATATCTGAACCTCTATGACCTCATCACATACTGCTATATCTGAACCTCTATGACATCATCACATACTGCTGTATCTGAACCTCTGACCTCATCACATACTGCTGCTGTATCTGAGTCTCTATGACCTCATCACATACTGCTGCTATATCTGAACCTCTATGACCTCATCACATACTGCTATATCTGAACCTCTGACCTCATCACATACTGCTGCTGTATCTGAGCCTCTATGACCTCATCACATACTGCTATATCTGAACATCTATGACCTCATCACATACTGCTGCTGTATCTGAGCCTCTCTGACCTCATCACATACTGCTATATCTGTACCTCTATGACCTCATCACATATTGCTATATCTGAGCCTCTATGACCTCATCACATACTGCTATATCTGAGCCTCTATGACCTCATCACATACTGCTATATCTGAGCCTCTATGACCTCATCACATACTGCTATATCTGAGCCTCTAAGACCTCATCACATACTGCTATATCTGAGCCTCTATAACCTCATCACATACTGCTATATCTGAACCTCTATGACCTCATCACATACGGCTATATTTGAGCCTCTGACCTCATCACATACTGCTATATCTGAGCCTCTATGACCTCATCACATACTGCTATATCTGAGCCTCTATGACCTCATCACATACTGCTATATCTGTGCCTCTATGACCTCATCACATACTGCTATATCTGAGCCTCTATGACCTCATCACATACTGCTTTATCTGAACCTCTATGACATCATCACATACTGCTGCTGTATCTGAGCCTCTATGACATCATCACATACTGCTGCTGTATCTGAGCCTCTATGACCTCATCACATACTGCTATATCTGAACCTCTATGACATCATCACATACTGCTGTATCTGAACCTCTATGACATCATCACATACTGCTGCAGTATCTGAGCCTCTATGACATCATCACATACTGCTGTATCTAATGCATGTGGATTCTCTATTCCATAAAATACTACATTTGAGGTGTGACCTTCCTTTGAACCATTCCTTGGCTAAATTTGGTCAAGAATATCAAAATATTTGCTTATTGAATGTCCAAGAAACTATTTTTGAAAATCTACCACAAGAATGACTGCCTTGCTTATCAAGCCAGCCATTCAAATGTTAAATTGTCAAAAGTAGTCTTCTCTTGGCTTGCAAATAGACATTCCTCAATATCACTCTAGCGGCCGGATTTGCCAAAAAAGGATTAACCCTTTAATACTCAAGATGGCCGAACATGGCTTCTGCAGTGGGCTTGAGAAATGTGCGTTTGCAGACTACGGGACTATTTTTGAAAACTTATCACTGGAATGACTGGTTCGGTTACAAGTGATAGATTTTTTTTAATAGTCTTGGTCTGCAAATGAACATTGTTAACAGGGTTAAATAAAGTGTTATAATCTCTACGTGTAATTGTGTGTGTCAATTTGTCAAATTGTATATATCAATTTGAACATGGCCAATTTGATCACAAGCAAAATTATGGAAAGCTGGCCAATTTGATGACGGGCCAAATTATGTAAGGCCGCTTTTCCGGGCATACTTATGCACTGACGATCCTATATTTGTCATTTGATTCACTTTGTGCCAGCAGTGAGTGTATTAAGCATACAATTCCGTACAAGTATATTGATGCATGTATTATGTTCACGACACCAAGCTTGTACTGAAATAGATTTAATCTGTTACGGATTATTGTCATGTGCCAAAAAATATCTATGTATTATCTGAGTCTATGTTTGTTCACTTTATATCGCTCTCACACACTGTGTGTGTATATGTTCTCTCTGACCCGCTGTCTGTCTGTGTTCTCTCTGACCCTCTGTCTGTCTATGTGTTCTCTCTGACCCTCTGTCTGTCTACGTGTTCTCTCTGACCCTCTGTCTGTCTGTGTTCTCTCTGACCCTCTGTCTATGTGTTCTCTCTGACCCTCTGTCTGTCTATGTGTTCTCTCTGACCCTCTGTCTGTCCATGTGTTCTCTCTGACCCTCTGTCTGTCCATGTGTTCTCTCTGAGCCTTTGTCTGTCCATGTGTTCTCTCAGACCCTCTGTCTGTTTCCATCATGATATTGATTCACACTCAGTCACTCTCTGTATGCGTGCGTGTGTACACTACCCTGTAGTAAATAAGAGTTTATTGTAGTAGTGTTTGTGTCAAATTACGTTAAAAATATTCAACAGTTTACCTGTGTATAGCTATCGTAATGTTGAGATTCTGGGCCTCATTCATATGGTCTCGATACATAAATGAAAGCATGTTTATTTGCACGTGGTTGACAATGATTTGATGAAAGCTAAGCTATGTATGATAAATGGCATCATCGTCAAACCCACCATCGTTTAGTTTAACAATGGTTTGACAATGCTGTTATGTTTAATGGCTGGAGGATGTATTATGTCTACATCATTGTATTCTAGTCCACATCTGTTGATGTCTGTAGCCAAGCTAATACCTGTGCCAGACCTATCCGGCCATTAGTCAGCTGTCCCGGTCCACTGTTGTGATGTCTCTAACCAAGTGAAGACTTGTGCCAGACCTATCCAGCCATTATCCAGCTATCCATGTCTGAAACAAAGTGAAGACCCGTGTCATAAGTTCTATCCGGTCATTAGTCAGCAATCCAGGTCCACTTCTGTGATGTCTGTAACAAAGTGAAGACTTGTGCCAGACCTTAGTGTGTACACCAGACTAGAACACATTTGCTGAAGTTACTGTAAATCTGCATGCTCTGTAGTAATGAGAAGCCTGGCAATGGGGACAAGTGTAAATAACATACTTTATTGGCTTAGGTTTAAGCCATGCCCTCTGGTTTGCTCAGTCTTGTTGAGGCGGATATTGCTGCCCCCTGGTTTGCTCAGTGTTGTTGAGATGGATATTGCTGCCCCCCCTGGTTTGCTCAGTCCTGTTGAGATGGATATTGCTGCCCCCTGGTTTGCTCAGTCTTGTTGGGGCGCATATTGCAGCCCTCTGGTTTGCTCAGAATTGCCTTGCCTATTGGTGAATCATGGATGCAGATGAAAAGTACTGTTACCATTTCTGCAATGCCAGAATGGTTTTAATGATAGGAAATGATTTTCTAAATCTGCTTACTCATGGATTGACAATCTCTGTGCCAAATGTTGCATCTCTTGTCACCATAGCAATGTGATTTATAGTGCTCGCAGCACATGCTTCCTTATATTGAGTATCTCAACAACCATACAAAGGCAGCAGCGCCCACTTTGACATGTTTGAGTAAATCCTGATGACTCAATGCTGTTAGACATCTGTCAACTTTAAAGTCATTTGCTTAAACCATTTCAAATGTTGCTCCCAAACATTTCCTATGGGCATGGAATAGAGATTTCCTGAAAACAGTGAATGGGTCCACTTTAAAATTGATGCCCAATCAAATCAGTATCTAGAATTTGACAAAATTTAACGCTGATTGGAGAAAAGATTTTTGGCAGGCATCTCGGGGAAAACAAATTTATTTCAACATTGCCAAGCAAGCATTTCGGCCAAAAAACAAAAATTGGTAATTTTTACCAAAACGTGGTGCCGAAGGTACACTCTTAATAAGCCCATTGCAATGGGGAGTTAATTTCTGCAAAAAAATGAATACGGTCCACTTTGACGCTTTTTCGGAGTAACATAGCCCATGAAAGGATGATCTTGAGATTATGGGGTGACATATGGTCTAAGTCTATTAACCTTTGAACAAGGCAAG
This sequence comes from Chaetoderma sp. LZ-2023a, assembly GCA_034401795.1. NCBI lineage: Eukaryota > Metazoa > Mollusca > Caudofoveata > Chaetodermatida > Chaetodermatidae > Chaetoderma > Chaetoderma sp. LZ-2023a. Next base: position 86,314,502 of record CM067365.1, read on the forward strand.
TTCATTTATGCCAAAAACTAAAATTGGTACCTTTGATCTCTAATGCGTAACCTTGACCTTTGACCTCAAAATGAACAGGCATCTTTAAAACTCAAGGGATACCATCCTAACCAATTATGGTGATAATCTGATCAAAACCAGGTGTAGTAGCAGTTCAAAGATCAATACTTAAAATCCCCATAAATTTCTCCAAATACCTCCAAACACTGCTTTACCAGTTGTCTTTATATGGTAGAAAACTTAACCCTTTCAACGACAAATCCCTGACCAAGTAAATTCCTTTCAAGGTGAAGTATATTTTGCTCAATATTTTGAAATTAATATGACTGGAAGCCATTGCTACGGCAGCAATGGCTTTCAGTCATATTAATTTCAAAATATGTAACAGTTTTCCTTTATCGTTGTCATGAAATTGAGATACAAGGAATTTATAGGCGGAAGGGTTATGTTAACATTTGCATTTTTATCTCGCATTTTCAACGAAGTTGAAAAAAGAGATCTTGGGAGAGGGGGAAAAAATGTCGGCATTGGCGCCCGGACAGGTTAATCTTTTTAAAATGACATGTGGTTATACGATTTAAAAAAAAATTACACAGATGTGTTCTATGGGATGCTTAGGACTAGTCGGCATCAAAATTATATTGATTTTATAATTTTCTCCATACTTTTGTCATGTTTGAACATAGAATATTTTATGTGTGAAGAGTTATCTTTCTTGGCTGCGTTAAGCTTTTTTTAAACGACATTTGCACCTACAATGGGATATCCGATTTAAAAAAACAAAACATCACAGATTTGGTCTATATGATGCTTAGGACCAGTCCATGTAAAAAAGAAATTGACTCAATTTTTTTCCTTTATTTTTTTGCCGTTTGAACTTTTGACTATTTTAGTGTGATTTTGCATGCAGGTTATATCTGTTGAAGAAGTCTGGCCTAGACGAAGATACTCTAAAAAACTATAGACCTGTCTCGAACCTGCCTTTTATGTCTAAGCTAATCGAGAAGGCGGTGTTCAAAAGATTATCAGCTCATGTAAGTGACAATGCGTTATATGAACCGTTTCAGTCAGCGTACCGTCAGCGTCATAGCACGGAGACTGCTCTATTATGCGTCCTCAATAATATTCGAGAGGCGGTAGACAGAGGTAATGTGTCATTGTTGCTACTCCTCGACCTCAGTGCCGCATTTGATACGATAGACCATCATTTACTTATGTCACAATTGAGTAGTGTATTTGGTTTACAAGGCACTGTCTGGAACTGGTTTCACTCATATTTATCCGATAGACACCAGTCTGTATATATTAACGGCACACTTTCAGAACCAGTCAACCTCGTGTGTGGTGTGCCTCAGGGGTCTATTCTAGGTCCGGTGTTATTTACACTCTACACACAACCACTTGGATCGGTTATTGATCAGCACAACATTATGCGTCACTTCTATGCTGATGACACACAGCTTGTCATTAGTTTTGAACCTTCAACATGTACTGCACGCTTAGCAACAAGTCAGCTCAATATGTGTTATATAGACATTAAAGAGTGGATGACTACAAACATGCTGAAACTTAACGATGAAAAGACTGAAGCTCTGTTAGTCGGGCCAGCAAACCGACGTGCTAAGACTGACCTATGTGACATCACAGCTGGAAATAGTCAAATAAAGCTGTCAACTGTCGTAAAGGATCTTGGTGTATACTTAGACAATGAACTGACTATGGATAAACATGTTAGTTACATCTGCAAAGTCTGCTATTTTCAATTGCGCAATATCGGCAGCATCAGGCGCTATATCACAAAAGAGGCCGCGATCATGCTAGTACGAGCATTGATAACGTCGCGCCTGGATTATTGTAATAGCCTCCTGATTGGCGCCTCAAAAGAACTTATTCAGCGACTTCAGGTGGTCCAGAACACTGCAGCGAGAATCATATCCCTGTGTGCCAAGCGAGAACACATTACTCCGGTCCTACATGATTTGCACTGGCTCCCCATTGTGCAAAGAATAACTTTTAAGACACTATGTCTGACATACCAATGTGTATCTGGCACAGCACCAGCCTATCTCTCTGACCTTGTACAACCTTACATTCCTGGTCGCTCTCTCAGATCTGCAAATCTAAATCTACTAAAAGTACCTAAGGTCAACTCTAAAACATATGGCCATAAAACTTTCTCTTTCACTGCAGCTACCGAATGGAATAACTTACCAAATGAAATTAGAAACTCATCAACTTTAGAAATCTTTAAATCCAATCTTAAATTCTATTTATTTCAAATAGCATATCCATAGAATACTTACGCGCGTTAGCGCTTAGAGCATGCAGTTGCATGGATTAAGCGCTCTAAAAATGTACTATTATTATTATTATTATTATTATGGTTCTTGGCTGTGTTAAACTTTTTTTCAAATGACATTTACATCCACAAGGGGTGGGAGATTTGAATAAAACTTCACAGATTTGTTCTATATGATGCTTAGGACTGGTCTACATCAAAAGGAAATCGACTTCGACATTTTTTCTGGAATTTTTCATTGTTTAAACTCTGATTATTTTATGGCTGATTTGTATGCATATTATATATCTTGGTTATGATTCTTGGCTGTGTTAAGTTTTTTTTAAACGACATTTGCACCCACAAGGGGTTATCGGATTTGAATAAAACTTCACAGATTTGTTCTATAAGATGCTTAGAACTAGTCCACATCAAAAGGAAATTGACTTTTGACATTTTTTCTTTTTGAACTCTGATTATTTTATTGCCTGATTTTATATATCCAAACGACATTTGCACCAACAAGGGTGTATCGGATTTCAGTAAAACTTCACAGATTTGCCATGATATATGACTAACCCACATCCAAAGGAAATTGATTTTCAAATTCTTTATATATTTTTTTGGGGTATTTGGACTTTGATAATGTTAGGCATGATTTGCATCCCGGTTATATGTATTATGGTGTGGTTAAGGGTTTTTTCAAATGACAATTTAATCAGCAAAGACTTGCTTTTGAAACTTGAAACCTTGGGGATGATTATACATATGGGCAAGGATGTGCATGACAGTTTTGCAATTTTGTTTTGCCACCTGCCGCACGCGCCTCCACCACCCCGGAGGCTGGGACCAGAGGTCAAAATTGGCCAGTAATTATCGATTGTAATGCAACTCTTACTAGACCATTTCAGATAGAAACTTGCAACTTTGGGGATGATTGCACATATGGACAGGGATGTGGTGGTCAAAAGGTCAAAAGTGAGCACCAATCAGTTGTAAGGCCATTTCACATCCAAATATGTATTCTGCTGATTGTTTTTGAAAATGTTTCTTCTTTTTTTCAGACTATGAAATTTGCTTATATTTGGACCATTTGCTTTTCAGTTAGCCCCAGGGTGCCAGTTGTCACTACAAAAAGAAAGCCGTTATAGGTCAGTCCCCAAGCTATGTTTGCCCGATGGGTAGTACCTTTTCGTATTTTGAATCTGCATGTTAATTGTCAAATTTCAAAATGAGACTGTATCCGGTGTCCCATCATATCGTGTGATATACAATTAATATACAGTACAGATAAGCTATTTGCTATCTTCTGATAGCTCTTGTGGAATTTTGGTATGACCCCAGGGGTATGTATGGCCCTGGGTTCAATGTCTGGTAAAAATTTTAATTGTTCCAAAGATGGTCATGTCAAATATCATTTTGAAGCCAATGGTGGGTAGACTACAGTACAAGGAATTATTTTGAACTTGGGTGAAACTGAGGGTATGGGGGGGGGTGGGGGTGGCAGGATCAAAAGTGGCACCAATCGATTGTAACGCAACTCCTAGACCATTTCACATAGAAACTTGAAACTTTCGGTATGATTACACATATGGCCAGGGATGTGCATGACACATTGGAAGTTTGATATCACCATCAGGGGCAGGGGTTGGGGAAATGGTGAGCAGAAAATAAATTTTGTCAAATCTGGTCATGTCACATATCATTTTGAAGCCTGTAGTTAGTAGACTCAGTAACAGTACAACAAATTATTTTGTTCTTGAGTCAATCTGAGGGCAGTGGCCAGGGATCAAATGGGCAATCTAATTCTATATATGTACATGGCTTGGACATTATTCTTTCGCAGAATATTTAATCCTGGCCGGACCAGGTCCTGGGGCAGCCGGATCCTGCGGTAACTTAAAAATGAGAGATATTGGTATCTTCTGATACCTCTTGTATTGGTAGTTCTCTCCAAAACAGATTGTTCCCACTGTTGTGCTGTTAATTACGTACTTTGTTTATTTTAATAGGTTTTTATGCATCGTTTGTTATGTATTGTGATACGTATCGTATCGTGACACACACATCGTGATACGTATCGCATTATAATTTAGGGAATCGTTGCAGCCCTAATACTATGATCAACTTTTCGCAAGGATTCATGGTTAAACTGAACAAAATGGCTTCTGCAATGGTCTTGAGAAATGTTCATCTGCAGGCCAAAAGTAGACTATCTTTGAAAATTTATCTCCCGAATGCCCGTCTTGATAGCAAAGGAACATTTCCGTTGAGCTATAGATCTTGATCAATCTTGACCACAATGTGTTCTTCTCTTTCAGGATGGTTTTGTTGAATTTTACGATAAACCTGAAAGAAGGCACGAATCACCGTGGCCATCGCTGAAACAGATATGTGGTTACGCAGCCGGAGCGATTGGCGTGCTAACACTAGGAGCGATTTTAACACAGAAATCCTAGCAGTATGAAATGGGATGCAGCTATCCAAATGTACATTACTAAGTACTGCAAACATTGTCTAGAGTTTGCAGACCGCTATATGTATACTGTGAGCGTCTCTGGGTCTCTGTTAATGTACGTTTGATATACACTTTATATAGTACAAACACAGATCAGCCGAACGTCACAGGAACTAGGCTTCGACAGAAAAAAGCTTGTGAAAGCAGCTTGTGCGTCAATTGTTGTTGGTAAGAGCAGCTGCAGGTTTCATCAGAAGCAGCATTAAAATAATGGACATTTCCCATGTGTTCGTTCAGAGTCCTGAGGCGGATCATGTTATTAGTCGGACTTGAACAAAGTCAGAAACTACCTAATCGCAACACACTCACTCATGGCAACGTGCATTGCTTTCCTCACATCCTCATTCCCTAAACAAGTTTTAGCGATAAAATGTTTACTAAAATATAATTAATGAATCAATGCTCTTATGTGTCTGCCGGGTAGAAGTCAAGATGAATCAATGCTTTTATGTGTCTTCAGCGTAGAAGTAATGATGAATCAATGCTTTTATGTGTCTTCAGCATAGAAGTCAAGAGGAATCAATGCTTTTATGTGTCCTCAGCGTAGGAGTCAAGATGAATTAGCCTGGCCAGATTTCACCAAGTAATTGTGAATTTCGATCACTATTTTTCTGATATAAATAAAAACCTTATTTAGCGTTACGTTAGCAATTGGCATTTGAAGTAGTGTTCTTTTGAAATATTAGCGGATTTGAAATGGTTAAGCTGTCACACAATGACCTTGTGGTCAAAAGCTCAAAGGTCAAGGTCACTGTGGTATTGGTAAAAACTTAGTTTTTTCACCAACAATATTTTGCACATAGCTCAACTTAGAGCTCTATATACCTCCTGTTGGGTTAATCATACTGCACCCAGGCATGTGTTTCTTTGCAAGAACATGGGGTGATACTATGACATTGTTGTCCTTGCAAGAAAATGGGATAATACTATGACATTGTTGTCCTTGCAAGAACATGGGATGATACTATGACATTGTTGTCCTTGCAAGAACATGGGATGATACTATGACATTGTTGTCCTTGCAAGAACATGGGATGATACTATGATATTGTTGTCCTTGCAAGAACACGGGATGATACTATGACATTGTTGTAAAAAGCTCAAAGGTCATGGTCACTGATAAGTGTAGTAATACGCCTTCTATGTTTATTTTATATTTGACCTCAAGCTCCATAGTTCATTGTAAAGTCAAGCTTAATGGTTGCATTGCAGCCACACTTCTGGTTTTGTTGTGCACTCAGTGTCTGATTTTTCACTACATCCAGTAAAGTTGTATGCACTTAATTCTAATTTTGTATTTGATGTATTATTCTAATTTTAATGGATCACATTTATTTAAATGCAAATGGTTCAAATGCTAATGGTCCAGGTGAGTGTCACAGGTCCTTGTGCCTAATGTTACAAATAAAACATCCAGGGAGTATTTAATTTCTTTTGCATGCAGCAATTAAGCGAGTCAAGAATAAATATGATGTTTTGATATGGAATCTTGGACAATATTTCACCAGTATTAGTATATCATGAAAAAACAGCAGTGTGTAACACAACGACAATACTTTTAATATAATATCAACACAGTGTTGGCTGATCGGCTTCCTTTGAACAAAGTTCTTAAACTCTATGCTCTAAGGATGCTTCCTGCCAAATATAATTGAAATCGAGCCAGTGGTTCTCGAGAAGAGTTTAAATTTCCCATTGCTTTAGTATGGAACTTTTTGGCAGGAAAAGATCCAAGATGGCCGTCAAACCATTTATTAGCTCACCATGCTCGAAGAGCCAAGTGAGCTTATGCCATGGCAGCCATTGTTGTCCGTCAAATCGAATCTCTAACTATTTGACCGATTTCAATTAAATTTTGCTGGAAAGATCCTATCAGGGCTGGGGTCATACTTTTAAAAGTATTTAAATACAAATACAAATACTTAGGGTAAGTATTTGAAATACTTTTCAAATACTTCTTACATGTCTTATAGAAGACCAAAGTATGGTACAGATGTAACTCTAGTGATGGACAGACAGACCCTCAAATTTACATGAGCACAGAAAATCATAGATACCAAACTAAGGTGCAAAATGAAACAAGTATAATTTTATGAATGGAAATATTATGTAAGGAAAATATCTATGATATCAATATGTTATTTTTGACTTATTTGTGGATGAAATTAATTGTATACCATATTTAGGGTCAAGCTCCATGAATTAACCATAGTTAAATATAGTTGACTAGATCACAGCCAATGTTGAAATAGCAAACTAGCTAGTAAAGTTAGTCAACCAGCATCCTGAATGGTTAATGCAAAATTATATCAAATTCAAAATGGCAGATAACCGTTGCTTTCAATGTTTAAATGCACATAAACATGTAAATATTTCAATATCTAATTTAAGTTTGATGAAATTATACTTTCCTGATGTAGGGCAATGTTCTCAAGGCCTATTCCCTTCCCACTGTATCTCAAATTTAGACCGTTAGACGCTTTAACATGCTACATATAACATCCTCATTGTCATAGCATCATAGCCCACAAAATAAGATAAATCTTGCTTTCCTGGTGAGGATTTCATGATTGTGGATTTTTGTATAACTGAAAATTGTAGTTGCAAGTTTTAATTCCTATGGGAGAGTATAGAGAATACATATTGATACAAAATCATGATGATTTTGAAAACAATTTGACTGAGAGTTGTTGCTCCTATGACTATAACATTCCCAGTCAAAACACTAAACTAATTTTGTATATATGAAACCAGGTTTATTAACCCTTTCAACGATAAGTCCCTGAAAAAGTACATTCTTTACGGTATAAAACTTATTTTGTTGAATATTTTGAAATTCATTTGACTGGAAGAATTAATTTCAAAACATTCAACAGTTTTTCTATATGGTTGCCTTCAAAATGAGAAATGGGGAATTCATCAGTGAATGGGTAAAAATTCAGACAGAAATGTAATAACATTAAACAAGGTTTATTTATTGATTTTGTTTATTTATTTATATCCTTGGCTCATTTAAAAACTTGCATTCAAATTGTTGCCAAAGATATTCCGATCTGTATTTAATTTGGAAGTCCACGTTACTGTATCCTGCAGCTGTCTAAGAAGAGCAATACTATTTCCAAAATGTACACCAGTATTTCATCTACAACTAGTCTTTTAACATCATTATGAAAAGGGATAATTAACCTCCATCTAAATGAATGCTATGAATAAAAAATTCATGATGAAAATGGTTAACACTAGGGTATAGTGTCATGCGAGCTAGTACATTTGGAGGTGTTGTTAATACCTGACCAGCTCTACCTAGGTTGCTTTGAAAGGAAATATTTGCCCAATCCATTACTGACAAGACATGTGACATTTAGATCAGCTAAACATGTTTCTTACTCAATTATCTATCACGGTGTTATGCTGTTAACCCTTTAACACTCATATCAGCCAAAGAAGGCTTAAGAACTGGTCTTGAAAAATGTCCATTTGCAGACCAAGAGAAATCTATTTTTTAAGATTTATGACTGGCTTGATAACAGAGCCAGTCATTCCAGTAGTAAATTTTCAAAAATAGGCTTCTCTTGGTCTGCAGCTGGACATTTCTTGAAGAAATTTGAGTGTTAAATGGTTAATGGTCACGCCAGCCCATCTGGTCTCTGCATTGGTCTTGAGTATTGCCAATTTACAAGCCAAGAGAAGAATATTTTTGAAGCTTTACAACTGGAATGACTGGCTTTATAAGCAAGATAGTTATTCCAGTGTACTGGCACACATTTAATATCTTTGAAACAAGGTTTTTAAAATTTGGATATGAATGGGATAGCAGGATTTATTTATTTAGATGTGCTAAAATTATCTGTCTCAAAGTTTTTTGGAAACACTTGTATTCAAATTATACCCAAAAATATTCAGAGCTTTTATTTCATTTGTAAGTTTCTGAAATTTCATTCCTTTTCACATGACAACTGGTCTTCAATACTGAAAAGCAATGCTTGTAGGCTGCTGTTGTCTAAGAAAACAACACTATTTCAAATATCTACATGATCCCTTCTACAGATTTTATAATCATTTGACATAAGTGCTTAAGAAAGGGTAATTAACCCCACTGACACCCACCCACCCAATCTAAATGAATGATTTAAATATAAAATTCATGGTGAAAAGGGTTAAGACCCTGTATGAGTCCTGAGAGCTAGTATAATGGAGGTGTTGTTATAACTTGACCAGCTCTACCTAGCTTACTTTGAAAGTTGATAATTGCTCATTCTACTACAGATAAGAATTTGATAATTAAACCAGCTATGCAAGACTCAGACAGTAGGATTCAGTTAGAGAGCAGTACAGTACTATACATTGGTAAGGAATTGTGCTGTAACACCAAGCAAATGCCAGACTGGAAGCAAAGCTCATTTCAATCTATATATGCATTAATAATGTGTGTTACATAAAACAGAGAAAATTGTGTGAATATTTTGAAAACCATGTGACTGAAAATTGTTGCTACTTAAGACCACACCACATTCAGCTAAATTATTTTCAAAATATTCTAAAGATTTCATTTTCATCTGCTTTAAAACCAGGCTGATTAAAACTGAGGATAACATGTGTGAAGTGTGTGAAAAAGAATTAAAAAAATAATTTCAAGGCAATTTGCAAAGTTCTATTTATAAAAGGATTAGCTCTATTCTTATTGGGTCATATTTTTAACACTGAAACAAAATTCTTTTCAAAATATTCTAAAGATACACTGAAATCCTAGCAACTATATTTCAAGACAACCATACTGTTGATTATTTTGACAAAGATTTCACTGGAGGTTGTTGCTTCTTAAGGCAGCAACTGTAACAGTCAAATTAATTTTAAAATTTTCAACAGAGTGTAACCTGCAAAGAGTTACAGAAGATATGAGAAATCTGTATTAAATTTTAATTTGCACTGAGTATGTACAATTGAATGTAAGAATTTATTAGAAATAGACAGAGAAGTATTTTGAAAAGTATTTGAAAATACTCAAATACATTGACAATGTATTTAAATACAAATTCAAATACTTTTGCCTTAGATACTTTTCAAATACAAATACTTTGAAATACCTGAAAAATGTATTTAAATTACTTCAAATACAAATACTTTTGTATTTGACCCCAGCCCTGGATCCTATGGTGGTAGGCTCCAGAACTTCTATTCAAAATTTTGATTGGTAATTTTCTTTGGCGGCCATCGTCGATTTTCCACAAATTATCTAGAAATTCTTTAAAACACTACTCCAATATCAATGGCCCGATTTCGACGAAACTTGTGCATAATAATCCTGTGCTGGTACGCTTCAACACTTCTAACAAGGTTTTTGATTGGTAAATTTTTCCAGCGGACGTTTTGGATTTTCTGAAAACTTCTGGAAATCATTTAAAAGCCTACTCATTAACCACTTGACCGATTTCAAGCAAACTCGTTTAGGACCCTAGAGTAGTAATGCTTCAGAAGTTGTATACAGAATTTTGATTGGTCAATTTATCCGGCGGCCATCTTGGATTTTCTGCCAATTTTGGGAAATCAGTAAAAAGGCTTAGAACTCCTCATTAAACACTTGAACAATTTCAAGCAAACTTGGCTGAAAGGACTCTAGAGTGGTGTCCTTCAGAGCTTGTATACAGAATTTTGATTAGTCAATTTGTTTGTTGGCCATCTTGAACTTCCCGAAAAATGGCTGGAAATCGTTTAAAATTCTACTCATTAACGGCTTGGGTGATTTCAACCACCCTTGGCTGGAAGGACTCTGGCGGTAGGCTTCAGAACTTGTATACAGAATTTTGATTGTCCAACTTCACTTGAACAAACTTTAATGGCCCTTAGCCCCTAATTATATCTCCCAAATTTGAGCCAGACATGTCAGATCCATTCAGTGGGTCTGGCGAAGTCGCTTTTGTGAAAACTAGTTGATCCATGATGGCTGCCTAACCATTTGACCAATCAAGTTCTCTTGAACAAACTTGGTTCAGCTCTTGTCCGAGATGATATTTCATGAGTTTTGAAGCAATCTCACAAGTTGTTTGGGAGATTTTTAAAGAGGTTTCGAAAAATCAGCCAACTTGGCCGATCGACTTTCTTTGAACAAATTTAGATCTCTATGCCCTAAGCATGCTTCCTGCAAAATATAATTGAAATCGGTCAAGTGGTTCTTGAGAAGAAGTCATTTAAAGGACAAGTTTACGGCCAGACGATGGACCATCGCCATTGGCATACGCTCACGTGGGTTGTTATTACACCACAAAAACATCCATTACCGTTCAATCACTACTAGCTAAATCAATTATCTGCATTTTGCTATCAGAATAAGATTTTTATGCCTGCATACCCACCTCCCCACGCCTAATCCTATTACTATGGACCCTCTACCAGGCTACTGGTTGAGTCCCCTCTCCAGTCTACCATCAAGTATAGACTGGCACCAGATTCACTTTTCAATTATTCTGCTAGCAGAATAGTTGACCAAAAATATTTATATACGTTTTTTGTGTTTTGCACTGTGACAGTGATACTCGTTGACTTGATATCTTGAAATCGATAGCGATTCGTTCTTATTCTTCCTCTCATGATGCCTAATATGAAGTCAATCCTCCCTAAGTTACGTCTAGGAAGTATAGTTGTGTTTAAGATGGTATCTTATAGACGTATTTTATATATTACCGGTTTTCGTGAAGATCGTTTGGCTTCGTGGTATCTTGATTATTATGCCTATCCTACGCCATCATCATCATTAAAATGTCCAGTCCACTTCTAGAGCCTGTAACGAAGTTATTGCTAGTACATTATAAGGATTAATATAAAATATCCAGGGAAGGTTTCTTGTCAGAAATTTGAACTTTCCCGCCGTTAGGAACTGAATTTAAACAGGTGTCTCTTGCGTTCGATTTTGAGCGGTATGATTCATTGTTACGTTTTTTACGTTTTTAGGAGTCCAGAAAATTGTCAGATAAGACAAAGTGTTCATCCGCAAAATGTGATCGTCAGCACTCTGTCGAGTTCGCCGGGCACGTCTGTGCGAAGTGTACAACCTGTACACCAAATTCGATGTGTGGAATTTGTAAAGGGTGGCCGGCTTTGGTAGCGAAAGTATATTTTAAAGATTTGTCTGTTAAACAATCGCTGCCCTCTGGTCGTCCTTCCCCATCCTCCGTTGCTAGCAAGGCAAAGGGTGTTTCCTTTGCTCATTCTTCTGTTCCATTATCGGTAGCAACGGAGGGGGGAAACTCGTCGGGAAATTCTGACGCCGTGATGGCGCTTTTTGCGAGGTTTGAGTCTTTTGCCTCGGTACTGACGAAATCTCTTGATGAGAGAATCTCTTCTGCGATTAAGGAGGCCAAGAAGCGAGAAAGCTCGTTGAGTGAGCAGGATAGCCCGAAGGCTAGCGGGCGTTCCCGCAAATGGGGGAAGCCGGTCCCTCTAACCTCAAGGCAGGTTTTAGTCTCACCTAAGCAGAAGTCAAGAGCATCCAAGCTCTTGAAGGTGTGCTCGAGTAGTGCACCAGATAAAACCCACATAAGACTTGAGGGTGACGGGCATAACCCTCAAGCAGTTGTGGCCTCGGCTGAAGCCGGCGTCCATAAGGCCAGTCCTTATAAGAATGCCAGTTTTACGATGGTTGCGATAGTTAAGGTTGTTTCAAGATCGCCTGTTTCTAAGGGTTCGATCCCTAGTCTTGCTAGTTCCGGTTCCGTTGTGGTGGACTCGGGTCTTTTGGACTCGGGTTTACTTCCGTTTTCCGCATCTCAGTCTTTTTCCGTCCGAACTTCTGGTCTAGCAAGACATCCGGGTCGGCAAGATCCGGTTACCACTTCCATTCCGGCCACTTCCGGTCTGGCTTCCGTTTATGTAGGACATCCGGGTCCTAGAGATCCGGTAGTTGCTTCCGTTTCCGGTTCTGTTAGCGCTTCCGGCCATTCCGGATATCCGGAGTCTGAGGACTCTTTTTATTTTTCGAATTCCGGTAGAGGCGTTTCCGTTTCCGGTTTGGACGCTAGTCGGTACACTTCCGCTTCCGGTCTTAGGGGTGTACTTCCGGGTCGTCCAGACCTGGATAGACTTCCGATTTCCGTTTCCGGTTGGGAGGCAGCTTCCGGTTTAGCGAGAGAACAAGATTCTCTAGGTCCAGCTAGGTGTTTAGATGATAGGAGCTTTGATTATGATCCAGAAATTTCTCAAAGGTTTTCTCAGGAGTCTGTAGCTTCTAACTATGAGTCTTTCCTTCCTTCAAAGGTCATTGATGTGGATTTATCTTCTCAATCTTCTGCTTCCTTTCGTGATGCTGTTGTTAATCCAGTTTTTTCTAGGTCTTCTTCCTTTTCCTCTTCTTCTCTCTCGTCGAAAGACTTCTCTTCTCATGTGTCTAACTCTTCTCCTCTTTTTAAATCTTCCCTTCCTCCTCCGGGGTTTTCTCGTCTTCCTTCTGCGATTCGTTCTTCTTCCTCTCAGGATCAGTTGGATCATTCTTTGGCTTCTTCTCGATCAGCTTTGTCTCCTCCTTCCTCAGTTGCTTCTTCTCCATCTTTTGATCATCTAGATCCGATTGTTTCTGTGGTTCTGTCTCCTGAGTTGGAATTTCAAATTGTAGATTCAGGGTTAGATTTTTCCTTGTTTTCCGTGGTTAGAGATTCGTCATTAGATCGATCTTTTTGTTTCTGCTCGATTATCTATTCTTTCGAGATTTTCGGCTAGTTCATTGGTTCTTCCTTCTTCATCTGATAGTCAGGATCTGGGTAGAGATTCTTTTTCCTCCTCTCATGTTTCTTCTTTTCATGATTCGGTCAGTAGATCTTCCTCTCCTGTGTGTTCTAGGGCAGGTGATTCTTTAGTATCAGGAGACTCCTCAATTCTTATTTCTTCTTCTTCTCCTCCTCTTTCTTCTTCTCTTTCTTCTGCTCCTAAGTCAGTCAGGGCCAGGGATCTGAAGAGGTTTTGCCCAGTTAGAGCTTCTTCGGAAGACTGGTCCATGGCTCACAGATGGATTGCTTCTTCTCTTTCTCTCCCTCATAAGGAGGAATTCGCTTTGGATCCTCCTTCTTTCAGATCCGCTCTTTCTACTGCTGATCCTTCTTCATCTTCCCCTCAAGTTCTTCCTATTGACAATTTAGTGGTCAACATGTTAGATTTCTGCGTTAATGACTCGTTTAACTGTGAATTTTCTCTGGTTTCCAAGTATGACTCGCCTGTTCAAATTCCTAAGGAGGATTTTTTGAAGGTTGCTTCTACTCAGTCTCTTTCTGGTCCTGTTTGGGAGGTTCTTTCGTCTCAGTTGAAGGATGCTGCTAAGTCTGATTTTTCTTCTGATCTGTTTAAATGGGAGTCTGTTTGTAGGTCTCAGATTAAGTCTGCTAATTAGATTGCTCTGCTGTCTGAGGCCGTTCTTAAGGCTGAAGAACGGGGTGAACAGATTCCTTTGGCTATCTTTCGTTCTCTGGCTGATTTGTCCCGTGGTTCTCTTAACTCTGTAAGTCTTTGGGGTTTATTACTTCTAAACGCCGGTATAGGAAACTGAGGTTAGGATTTCTGGTGCGGTGAAACAGAATCTTGTGGTTGCGTCTCCTTTCGGTACTGATCTTTTTGGAGAGTCAGCTCCTAATTTAATTAGGGCAGAATCTGAGCGCTTGAAGGCCTCTAGGGAGCTTCAAGCTCAGATTTTGTGTTCCAAATCTTCCTTGAAAAGAGATGTCTCTTCTGTTAGAAGCCCTAATTCTTCCCCTAGGAGAAAGAGTCTCAAACCTGATCAGTATGGAGCTTATCCCTCTAGGGTCGTTCATAACTCTAATTTGTCTTCATCTCATCATCGGGATCGATCTTCGGAGGAGGATCGGTTCGATTCTATTTCCTCCCATCGTTCGAGGTCGGTAGGGAGGCAGTCTCCTTCATCTTGGGCGAGGGGGGGGGGGGGGGTCAGACGCCTTCTCGCCGTGCTTCCAGATCCAGAGGAAGGTTTTCTTTTAGAGGTTTTCAAGGAAAGAGAGTTTGAAGTTTTGGGCAGTTCCCGGGTAGGTCCATCTTTCTCTCTTCTTTCTCCCAGTCCTCCCCTTCATCCTCTCCCTCTGGAGCAAGCAGTCCAGTGCTGTTTTCCCAATGTGCCAGTAGGAGGGCGCCTTTCTCTGTTTTGGGAGAAATGGCAAGCCCTCATTCAGGACTCCTGGATAGTATCTCAGATACGTTGGGGTTATTCTCCATCATGGATCCGTCATCCTCCTCTTCTCTCCCTTTTCCCAGTTTGGACTCCGGTACCATCCAATCCGGAGAAACTGGTGGCTTTGGAAGAGGAGTTGGATTCCATGATTGTAAAGAGGGCTATAGAGGAAGTTCCCCATTGGCGAGTAGACCCGGGCTACTACTCGATAGTCTTTTTAGTTCCAAAGAAAGGTTGGCGTCCAACCATAAACCTGAAAAAGTTAAATCGGATGATTCTCACCCTAAAATTCAAGATGGAGACGGTTTCCCAGATCATTTCCAGTCTGGATCAGGGAATGTGGACGTCTTCCATAGATCTAAAGGACGCTTACTTCCATGTTCTTATTCACCCTGTCTTCAGAAAGTTCCTGAGGTTTGCCTACAAGGATCGGGTGTGGCAGTTCCGCGCCATGCCCTTCGGCCTGACCACGGCTCCTTTCCTTTTTACCCGTATAGTTTCAGCCGTGGCAGGAATTTTACACCGTCGTTCTATCCATCTTCATGTGTATATAGACGACTGGTTGGTAAAAGCAAGGTCTTCCTCAATTCTCGAAGGTATTCTGCCAGAGGTTTGCAGTCTGGCTTGCGATCTAGGGTGGATCTTAAATCTAGAGAAATCACAAATCTTTACTCATCTAGGTGTTTCTTTCAACCTGGCCCGGGGCCTAGTCTTCCCCTCAGATCCAAGGATAGAGGCTTTATCAGTGGCAATGGAAATCCTCGCTTCTTATCCAGTGGTAAGAGCAAGATTCTTTTTAAGAGTAATAGGTCTGATGGTCAGTGTAGAGAAGGTGGTTCCTTGGGCGACGCTGATGAGGAGACCCTTCCAGATGTATTTAATGTCCCTTTGGAAGCAGTCAGTCCACTATCTACCATCAGATTCCCATCAGAGAACATTTGATCCCTCATCTAGACTTTTGGAAAGACCGTTCTCTGCTTCTGATGGGTGTTCCACTGGTAAAGCCCCCTCCTCAGGCAATTATATTTATGGATGCTTCTCAGGAGGGTTGGGGAGCAGTCTGGGACTCCCTGTCGGTTTTCGGCCTTTGGTCCCTGGAGGAGTCATCAGCCCACATCAACGTTCTGGAGTTGTGGGCTGTCAAGAAGGCTCTCCTTTCTTGGTCAGATCTTATGATAGGTCTCAAAGTCTCGATTCGGTCGGACAATTCGACAGTGGTATCTTATATCAACAGGCAGGGAGGTACAAGGTCGTCTCCTTTGTCTAGAAGTGTGGAATCTTCTCTTGTGGTGCCGCAAGAGGCAGATTCTTCTAGTGACCTCACATGTCCCAGGCAGTCTGAATTTTCTGGCGGATCAACTGTCACGTCCCAGCAAGTTCGCCCACACGGAGTGGCAGTTAAAGAAGTCGGTTGTCAGAGCGATCTTCAATCTTATGGATCGTCCTCTAGTAGATCTGTTCGCGACCTCTCTGAATGCCCAGATCTCCTCTTACATGTCTCCTTTTCCGGACGGTCAAGCCCTGGCGGTAGATGCCCTGTCTCAGTCCTGGGCAGGGATGTTCGCTTATGCCTTCCCTCCTACTATTCTGATCCCGTTAGTTTTGAAGAATGTCAAGGACCAAGTTTGCAAGATTCTTCTAATAGCTCCCTTTTGGCCCAAGAGGATTTGGTTTGTAGACCTTCTAGATCTTCTGGTAGACTTTCCTCGTCTTCTTCCAGTATCTCAGAACCTTCTATCTCAAGTAAGAGGTCGTTGTGTCCATCCAAATCCAGAAATATTCAATCTGAGCATTTGGAGAATCTCGAGTCTCAAAGCATCCAGGATAAGGTTTCTTCAAGATCTCAGGAAATGATTGACTGCCAGAAGGGAATCAACCCGTCGAGTTTACAAGGGTCGTCTTAAAATTTTTGGTAAATGGTGTTCAGACCAAGGTCTCGTGCCCGATTCTGTTTCTATACCACAAGTTTTAGATTTTTTAGCTTATCTGTTTGACTCGTTACAGTTGTCTGCTAATACGGTTAGGGGATATAGATTTTCTCTGGCATCTTCCCTTCCTTGTCTTCTGAATGCTGATGTCAAGGATACTAAGACTCTTAATAGTTTTATTAGAGGTCTAGGTAATATTCGTCCTCCGACTGCTAAGCCTTTAGCTTCCTGGAATTTGGCTTTGGTTCTTCAAGTTTTGGCAGGTCGCCATTTTGAACCTATTTCTTCTATCAGTCTTAAGCTTTTAACTCTTACGGCGGTTTTTCTGGTTGCTGCGGCTTCTGCTAGAAGACGTTCAGAGATTCATGCTCTTTCTGCGGAAAAGGATAGATTTATAGTTTCAGGGGACGGTTTGGTTTTATATCCAAGAAGGGATTTTTTATCTAAAACACAGTCTAACCGTTTTCCTTCTAGTCCTATTATTTTGAAATCTTTGTCATCTTTTTCGCCTTCCGACAAATTTTGGTGTCCGGTTAGGGCTTTAAGAACTTATAAACAGCGAACCGATTTTAAAAGAGCAGATCCTTCTCATTTATGGGTTGCTTATGCGGAAGAATTATCCAGGCCGGTATCAAAGGCTATGATTGCCAGATGGCTTTGTGAGACGATTAAGCTTTGCTACGAAATAGCGTCTCCGGATCAAATTAATCTCGCCCATATTAAAGCCCATGACGTTAGGGGCATGTCTACTTCTTTCGCTCTTTTTGCCGGTTCATCTTTAGATGAGGTCATGCAGGTGGCAGGCTGGAAATCTGAATCTACTTTTACCTCATTTTATCTTAAAGACCAGAGTGCAGCAGCCTCCTTCTTTCGTAATATTACGATTTTAACTAAAAAAGCCGAAGACCATATACCAAGCACTTCCCACCGTTAGGACTGTGTGTCTGTAAAGAATGGTGAGAGTCTTCTTTGGTTTTATTTCTTTCTTTAAGTTCTACTTATCCTTAGTTGTTAAATCACGGTGTGATTGACTTATGTGCACTATTATGTTATGTTATTAACATGTGGATAAGATTGGTTTGATTTTTATCCTGGTTTATTGATTCTCTAATCTCCTCCCACCGTATGTTGACATGGGGCACTGACCAAATCTATGGGTTTAGCAAGTAGTGATTGAACGGTAATGGATGTTTTTGTGGTGTAATAACAACCCCCCCACAGACCCCCCTTGCGTGTTGGTCTGTTGTTTTATTAACCACTATAAAAACATACTTACCGTTCAATCACTACGACCCGGCCTCCGCCACCCCACGTGGTAAGATTTGAGAATCAGACTTTAAATATTTTGCACTTAAATTTAGAAAAGTGAATCTGTTAACTAGTCGGGCTCTAATGCCCATGCGCAAGCGCGCTTAGCGACAAGCGTCACTATGAGGTGAGTATAGACTGGTGCCAGTCTATACTTGATGGTAGGCTGGAGAGGGGACTCAACCAGTAGCCTGGTAGAGGGTCCATACTAATAGGATTAGGCGTGGGGAGGTGGGTATGCAGGCATAAAAATGTTATTCTGATAGCAAAATGCAGATAATTGATTTAGCTAGTAGTGATTGAACGGTAAGTATGTTTTTATAGTGGTTAATAAAACAACAGACCAACCCGCAAGGGGGCTCTGTGGGGTTTTTTTTCAGGCCAGGTGAGCTAACAATGAGTCTGATCCCTGGGATACCCTAACAGTAAGCCTGATCCCTGGATACCCTAACAATAGGCCTGATCCCTGGATACCCTAACAGTAAGCCTGATCCCTGGATACCCTAACAATAGGCCTGATCCCTGGATACCCTAACAGTAAGCCTGATCCCTGGGATACCCTAACAATAGGCCTGATCCCTGGGATACCCTAACAGTAAGCCTGATCCCTGGGATACCCTAACAGTAAGCCTGATGCCTGGGATACCCTAACAGTAAGCCTGATCCCTGGAATACCCTAACAGTAAGCCTGATCCCTGGGATACCCTAACAGTAAGCCTGATCCCTGGGATACCCTAACAGTAAGCCTGATCGCTGGGATACCCTAACAACAAGAGGCCCAATGGGCCTGTATCACTCAACTGGAACATTGGCATTTCAACTAATCTTACTTAAGTTTTACATCCATCGGTGCCACTTCCAATGACTTTCAGTCAAATGCTTTAGTTTTTGAGATATTGACAACAATCTCTGGACTGCTTTTTGCATTAGTGATTTTGAACAATGTTTAAGCGAAAATAGATGATATCAGTGCTAACAACAGCTGGTTTCTTAACTGTCTCACTGCTGCAAGTCAGTGCAGCCAATAATTTCAATTTTCAAAAACTTGACTTGTTGAATATTTTGAAAACAATTAGACTGAAAGTTGTTGGCGCCTTAGCCACCAACAAATTTCAGTCCAATTGTTTTCAAAATATTTATCAGGTTCAGAGTTATAACCTTTGGAATATATCGTCTGCAAAAACTCAGCTGTCAGACGGTTACTAGAGGTTTAAATACAATTGAAGATTGTGGTCTTTATAGCAGGTTATTCCCCACCACCACACAATCCATTTAACACATGCCCATCTGGCTGAATCGCCAAGTTAGCAGCAGGGGTAGGGTGAGCTGGAGTTGATTTAAGGCAGCAACAACTTTCAATCAAATACATTTCAAAATGTTTTTAAGAGCATAGATGTCAGAGAACATAATACATATCTTAAATATTTAGGCAGTAATGGAAAAGTTAATCTGTTAATTGGAGTTTAATCTACTTTGGCAATAAAATCTGACATGGCGATAAATCAGTGGACGGTGGGAGCAAAGCTGTATTTCCCCTATGAACGTGAGACTGCAAATATTTAAGGGGTGATAGCTCTGGCATTTGACTTCCTATCAGTTTCATTTTCACAACACATATATTAGATGCCGACATGAACATTGTGACAAAGTTTAGTATCAGTCCGTCAAGAAATAACAAAATGAGCCACCAGTGTTGGTGATGGACAGACAGATGGATGGATGGACATACAGAAGACGGACGGAGTCATCGCTATATGACAACTGACTGACAAGTAAGCTGAGTTAAGAAAACCAATTTCGACTTCAAAATCCATCAAATAAAAAAATTGAATATGGCAGCCAAACACTAAAATTTGATTGGTCCACGGCGGCCATGTCTTTTACCTCTCAACTTCCCATGAACAAACTTTAATGGTCCTTAGTCCATAATCATATCCCCAAAATTTCAGCCCAATCCGTTCAGCGGTTTTGGAGAAGTCATTTTCGCTAAAACTAGGTCACCAACCCATTTGGGCAATCAAGTTCCCTTGAACAAACTTGTTTCAGCTCTTGCCCTAGATCATATTTTGTGGGGTTTGCTTCGATCCACCCAGCAGTTTCGGAGAAGATTTTTAAAGGCATTTCCTAAAATCGAACAAAATCCAAAATGGCCGCCGGCTTCATTTGAACAAACTTGGATCCCTATGCCCTAAGGATACTTCCTGCCAAATATAATTGAAATTGGCCCAGTGGTTCTTGAGAAGTTGTTTAAAGAAAAAAGTTTATGGCCGGACAGACAACGGACGGTCACCATGGCATAAGCTCACTTGGCCATTCTGGCCAGGTGAGACAAAATCCAAAATGGCCGCCGGCTTCATTTGAACAAACTTGGATCCCTATGCCCTAAGGATACTTCCTGCCAAATATAATTGAAATTGGCCCAGTGGTTCTTGAGAAGTTGTTTAAAGAAAAAAGTTTATGGCCGGACAGACAACGGACGGTCACCATGGCATAAGCTCACTTGGCCATTCTGGCCAGGTGAGCTAATAAGCCTGATCCATGGAATACCCTAACAATAAGCCTGATCCATGGAATACCCTAACAATAAGCCTGATCCCTGGGATACCCTAACAATAAGCCTAATCCCTGGGATACCCTAACAATAAGCCTAATCCCTGGGATACCCTAACAATAAGCCTGATCCCTGGGATACCCTAACCATAGGTCTGATCCCTAGGATACCCTAACAATAAGCCTGATCCCTGGGATACCATAACAAGCCTGATCCTGGGATACCCTAACAATAGGCCTGATCCTAGGGATACCCTAACAATAAGCTTGATCCATGGGATACCCTAACAATAAGCCTGATCCCTGGGATACCCTAACAATAGGCCTGATCCCTAGGATACCCTAACAATAAGCCTGATCCATGGGATACCCTAACAATAAGCCTGATCCCTGGGATACCCTAGCAAGAGGCCCAAGGGCCTGTATCGCTCAACTGGACCATAGGCATCTCGACTTGAAGGGGCATTAACAATAAGTAGAACTCTAATGAGTTGAGCAGCCTTGTAACAAGAAAACAGAGGCCATGTTTCTTTATGTATCAACTTCTCTTGAATAAACTTTAATGGCCCTTAGTCATCAATATCATATCTCTAAAGTTTTGGCCCTATCTGTTCAGTGGCTCTGGAGACGAGGTTGCTTTCATGAAAACTGCCCAACCATTTAGCAAATCAAGTTTCCTTGGCGAAGATTTTTAAAGACATTTCTAAAAATCAACCAAAATCCAAGATGGCCGCCGGACAAATTGGCCGATTGGCTTCGTTTTAACAAACTTGAATCTCTATAATCGAAGGATGCTTCCTGCCAAATATAATTGAAATCGGTCAAGTAGTTCTAGAAGACATTTTAATTTTCCTATTGCTTTAGTATGGGAGCTTTTGGCGGGAAAATGATCCAAGAGGGCCGCCAAACAGTTTATCCGACAGTTTTGAAAATTGCAAATTTGAAATAAGAATACCCAACAACATATATAAAATCAATTTCAGCCTCAAAATCCATCAAATAAAAAAATCCAATATGGCCGTCAAACATGCTGTATTTTGATTGGCCCACTACGGCCATGTTTTTTTGACGGATCATCTTCCCTTGAACAAACTTTAATGGCCCTTAGTCATTAATCATATCTGCCAAATTATGGCCCGATCCCTTCAGCGGTTCTGGAGAAGTCGTTTTCGCTAAAACTAGTTCAACCAAAATGGCCCTGAACCATTTGAGCAATCAAGTTTCCTTGAACAAACTTGGTTTAACTCTTGCCCTAGATCATATTTCATGGGGGTTACTTCAATCCACTAAGCGGTTTCGGAGATTTTTAAAGATGTTTCATAAAATCGGTAAAAATTCAAGATGGCCGTCGGCCAAGTTGGCCGATCAGCTTCATTTGCACAAACCTGGATCCCTATGGCCTAAGGATGCTTCCTGCCAAATATAATTGAAATCGGCCCAGTGGTTCTTGAGAAGAAGTCGTTTAACGGAAAGGTTGACGGATGGTCACCATGGCATAAGCTCACTTGGCCCTTTAGGCCAGTTGAGCTAACATTAAGCCTGATTCATGGGATACCCTAACAATAAGCCTGATGTCTGGGATACCCTAACAATAAGCCTGATCCCTGGGATACCCTAACAATAAGCCTGATCTATGGGATACCCTAACAAAAGACCCAAGGGGCCTGTATCGCTCACCTATACTTTTTGGCCACTGGCACAACCGAACAAAATGAGATGACCACTAGAAAAATGTACCAATCTAATTTCGTTGAAGGTTTAGCAGTTTTATGAAAATTAGCCCAAGTAGTCTTTTATATGTTTTTTTACATATCCACTTTCCATGGACAAACTTTAATGGTCCTTAGTCCCTCTAATTATTAGCTCACCTGGCCAGAATGGCCAAGTGAGCTTATACCATGGCGACCGCCCGTCCATCAACTTTTGCTCTAAAATGCTACTCCACATTAACCGCTTAACAGATTTCAAACTAATGTGGCAGGAAGGACCCTAAGCAGGTAGGCTTCATAACTTATATACAGAATTTGATTGGTCAATTTTTCCGGCGGACATCTTGGATTTTCAGACAATTTTGGGAAATAAGATAAAAGCCTACTCATTAACTCTTTGGCTGATTTCAAGCAAACTTGTCTGGATGGACCCTAGACTGGTATGCTTCAAAACTTGTATACAGAATTTTGATCGGTCAATTTTTCCGGTGGCCATCTTGGATTTGCCGGAAAATGGGAATTTGTGTAAGACACTATTCCTCATTAACCCCTTGGGCAATTTAAACCAAATTTAGCTGGAAGTATCCTATAGTGGTAGCCTCTAGCAATTCTATTCCGAATCATGATATGTCAATGTTTTGGTTTTCTGAAAATTATCCGGAACCATTTAAAAATGCTACTCCTTAATCAATAGTCCGATTTCAGCAAAACTTGGGTCTAACGATTCTATGAGGGTAGCCTTCAAAATGTCAAATGAGAATCTGGATTGGTCTATCTTGGATTTTCTGAAAATTATCCAATGTTAATGGTTCAGCTGAGCATCACAGGCCCTTGGGCCTCTTGTATCTCAAATTTCAGCCTGATCTGTTTACTGGTACTGGAGAAGTCATTTTTGGGAAAACTAGGTCATCACTAGGGCATTAGGCCAATCAAATTCCCTTGAACAAAGCTTGTTCAGCTTTTGCCCTAGATGATATTTCATGAGTTTTGAATCGATCCCCAAGCAGATTCGGAGATTTTTAAAGACGTTTCTAAAAATCAGCCAAAATTAAAGATGGACACCAGCCAAAATGGCCGATCGCCTTCCTTTGAACAAACTTGGATCTCTATGTTCTAAGGATGCTTCCTGCCTAATATAATTGAAATCGGTCCAGTGGTTCTCGAAGACATTTTAAAATTTCCGATTAGCATTGCCGTAGTATAGGAGTTTTTTGGTGATTAAAAAGATCCAAAAAGGCCGCCAAACCGTTTATCGAACAATTTCGAAAGGGGAAATTTGAAGTTGGCATAGCCATAGCCAATCCAGTTTCGGCTTTATAATCCATCAAATAAAAAAAAATCCAATATGGCCACCAAACAAGCTACATTTTGATTGATCCACAATGGCCATGTTTTTTTGACGCATCAACTTCCCATGAAAAACATGGCCCTTAGTCCCTAATCATATCTCCCAAATTTCAGCCCGATCCATTCAGCGGTTCTGGAGACGAAGTCGTTTTCGCGAAAACTAGGTTATCCAAGATGGCCACCGAACCATTTGAGCAATCAGTCCCTTGAACAGATCTGGTTCAGCTCTTGCCCTAGATGATATTTCTTGAGTTTTGAATCGATCCTCCAACCGGGTTTGGAGATTTTTTAAGACGTATCTTAAAATCAACCTAAATCCAAGATGGCCGCCTCCTTGAAATCGGCCCAGTGGTTTTGCGAAGTTGGTTGAAGAAAAAAGTTGACAGACGGCTGGTTGCTACAGCATTAGCCCAATTGGCCTTTCAGCCCAGATGAACTAACAATGCGATCATCAGATGATGAGTCTGATCCCTGAGATACCCTAACAAGAGACCCATAGACATTTCAACTAGAAGGGCCATCAACTATAAGTAGAACCATAAGGCGTTAACCAGAATTGTAACAATTACACAGCGGGCATGTTTCTTTACATATTAACTTCCCTTGAACAAATTTTAATGGCCATTACGGCCTTAGCTCCTAATCATATCTCCCAAATTTCCGTTCATCAGTTCTGTAGTTGTTTTCATGAAAATTATGTCATCCAAGATGGCCATTAAAGCATCAGGCCTATCAAGTTCCTATGAACAAACATGGTTTAGCTGTGTGGATCCTTGTTGCTGAGAGACACATGAGCAGACATTTACTATTGCTCATGTGTGGATCCTTGTTGCTGAGAGACACATGGACAGACATTTACTATTGCTCCTGTGTGGATCCTTGTTGCTGAGATACACATGGGCAGACATTTACTATTGCTCCTGTGTGGATCCTTGTTGCTGAGAGACACATGAGCAGACATTTACTATTGCTCCTGTGTGGATCCTTGTTGCTGAGAGACACATGGGCAGACATTTACTATTGCTCCTGTGTGGATCCTTGTTGCTGAGATACACATGGGCAGACATTTACTATTGCTCCTGTGTGGATCCTTGTTGCTGAGAGACACATGGGCAGACATTTACTATTGCTCCTGTGTGGATCCTTGTTGCTGAGACACATGGGCAGACATTTACTATTGCTCCTGTGTGGATCCTTGTTGCTGAGAGACACATGGGCAGACATTTACTATTGCTCCTGTGTGGATCCTTGTTGCTGAGAGACACATGAGCAGACATTTACTATTGCTCCTGTGTGGATCCTTGTTGCTGAGACACATGGGCAGACATTTACTATTGCTCCTGTGTGGATCCTTGTTGCTGAGACACATGAGCAGACATTTACTATTGCTCCTGTGTGGATCCTTGTTGCTGAGACACATGGACAGACATTTGCTATTGCTCCTGTGTGGATCCTTGTTGCTGAGAAACGAGGACAAACATTTGCTATTGCTCCTGTGTGGATCCTTGTTGCTGAGACACATAGACATACATTTACTATTGCTCCTGTGTGAATCCTTATTGCTGAGACATGTGGACAAACATTTGCAATTGCTTCTGTGTGGCTTGTTGCTGAGACACATGGACAAACATTTGCTATTGCTTCTGTGTGGATCCTTGTTGCTGAGACACATGGACAGACATTTGCTATTGCTTCTGAGTGGCTTGTTGCTGAGACACATGGACAAACATTTGCTATTGCTTCTGTGTGGATCCTTGTAATGTAAGCCTTTAATGCTCATGACTAGTGAAGACGATCTATATTTTTGCTTCGTATGAACGTCCATTCTTCAGGCCAACAGATTTATTTTTGAATATTTACAACATAGATAACTGGTTGGATAACATTCATGCCAGTGAGATTCAGAAAAAATTGTGGAGACGAACATTTCTCATAAACTACAGAATCCACCTTTGGTACAGTTGACAAATAAAGATAGATACATTAACCTCTGCACGTAATAACTGAAGTTAACCAAACCCTGGGCATGGTCTCTAATAACTGAAGTTACCCAAACTCTGGGCATGGTCTGTAATAACTGAAGTTAACCAAACTCTGGGCGGCGTCTGTAATAACTGAAGTTAACCAAACCCTGGGCATGGTCTGTAATAACTGAAGTTAACCAAACTCTGGGCATGGTCTCTAATAACTGAAGTTAACCAAACCCTGGGCATGGTCTGTAATAACTGAAGTTAACCAAACTCTGGGCGGCGTCTGTAATAACTGAAGTTAACCAAACCCTGGGCATGGTCTGTAATAACTGAAGTTAACCAAACCCTGGGCATGGTCTCTAATAACTGAAGTTAACCAAACCCTGGGCATGGTCTCTAATAACTGAAGTTACCCAAACTCTGGGCATGGTCTGTAATAACTGAAGTTAACCAAACTCTGGGCATGGTCTGTAATAACTGAAGTTAACCAAACTCTGGGCGGCGTCTGTAATAACTGAAGTTACCCAAACTCTGGGCATGGTCTGTAATAACTGAAGTTACCCAAACTCTGGGCATGGTCTGTAATAACTGAAGTTACCCAAACTCTGGGCATGGTCTGTAATAACTGAAGTTAACCAAACTCTGGGCGGCGTCTGTAATAACTGAAGTTACCCAAACTCTGGGCATGGTCTGTAATAACTGAAGTTACCCAAACTCTGGGCATGGTCTGTAATAACTGAAGTTAACCAAACTCTGGGCGGCGTCTGTAATAACTGAAGTTACCCAAACTCTGGGCATGGTCTGTAATAACTGAAGTTACCCAAACTCTGGGCATGGTCTGTAATAACTGAAGTTACCCAAACTCTGGGCATGGTCTCTAATAACTGAAGTTACCCAAACTCTGGGCATGGTCTGTAATAACTGAAGTTAACCAAACTCTGGGCATGGTCTGTAATAACTGAAGTTAACCAAACTCTGGGCGGCGTCTGTAATAACTGAAGTTAACCAAACTCTGGGCGGCGTCTGTAATAACCGAACTTAACTGTGATGTCATACTTATCAATAAACAAGTTATACGTTTAACATCAGTATTTAGCAGCAGTCCTATGTGCAATCTATATACAGTTAGCTCATAGTGAAAGGTCAAAGTCAAACAGGAATTAACAACAGTCCTATGTGTAATCTTGGTCAAGTTCGACTGGCTAACCATAGTCAGTTTGCTGGTTTACTGAACATGTGCAGTTGCTATGTCCAGTCGAATGATGGATAGTTAACTAGTTCATTAGTACCCGATTCCCCATTGAATTGCAGAAAATTTGGAGCCGGGTACCAGTCTCGATTAACCCTTTCTGCCGTCTCTGTTGATAGTCTATGAAAATGTGTTGCTTTTGTCCTCTAAGATGTCAAAAAGTATCCATATAATATAGTCAGAAGGGAATGGGCCTTGGAAACATTGATTTACCGTAGGACAGCATAATTTGATCATACTTACATAGGTTAGGGAAATATTAACATGTTTATTATGTGCATTCAACCGTGGCAAGTGAAACCTATCCACCATTTTGGATTTTATGCCAATTTCATACTAACCATTTGTAACTGAGCTCGGGTGCTCGGTCGACTGTAGTTGACTAGCTAGTTAACTATTTCAAGTTGCCCCAATATGGTTAGTTCATAGTGCAAGGTCAGTCTCTTCATACATAGCTCTAGTTTTTCTTTCGTCATGTTAGTTCTCTCTGAACATCAGAATGACAGACAAAACTTGCCATTCAGTTATTAGATCACCTGGCCAGAATGATCAAGTGAGCTTATGCCGTGGCGACCATCCGTCTGGTGTCTTTCTGTCAACTTTTCCTTTAAACAACTTCTCAAGAACCACTGGGCCGATTTTAATTATATTTGGCATGAAGCATCCTTAGGGCATGGAGATCCAAATTTGTTCAAATGAAGCCGATTGGCCATTTGACAGGTGGTCATCTTGGATTTTGGCCAATATTTAAAAATGTCTAGGCAAGAGCTGAACCAAGGTGTTCAAGGGAACTTGATTTGCCAAATAGTTCGCCCGCCATCTTGGATGACCTCGTTTTTGCAAAAACGACTTCGTCTCCAGAACCGCTGAATGGATCGGGCTGAAATTTGGGAGATATGCTTAAGGATAAGGGCCATTAAAGTGTGTTCAAGCGAAGTTGAAGCATAAAAAAACATGGCTGCCGTGGACCAATCAAAATGTTGCGTGTTTGGTGGCCATATTGGATTTTTTTATTTGATTGATTTTGAAGCCAAAATTGATTTTATGTAGGCTTTTGGTATGCTGATTTCAAATTTCCACTTTCGAAACTGTCGGATAAACAGTTTGGCGACCATCTTGGCACTTTATCCTGCCAAAAAGACCTTTACTAAAGCAATGAGAAATTTAAAATGTCACTGGCTGATTTCAATCATATTTGCAGGAAGCATCTTTAGGGCATAGAGATCCATGTGTGTTCAAAGGAAGCCATGTGGCCATCTTGGATTTTGGCAGATTTTTAGAATTGTCCAAAACCACTTGCGGGATTGATTAAAAAATCAAGAAATATCAAATGAACAAAACAAGATGAACACCAGAAAAGTTTTCCATTTTAATTTCTGTTAAGGTTTAGTCAAGTTTTATTAAAATTGGTTCAGTTTTTAATAAGTGGTCTTATATGATTTTATCAGAAAATCCAAGATGCTGCCCAACATGCAAAATTTTGATTGAGCCATAACGGACATGTATTTTTACATATAAAATGTTTAATGGCGTTTCGGCCCTAATCCTATCTGCCAAATTTCAGCCTGATCCGTTCCGAGGTTCTGGAGAAGTTGTTTTCGCGAAAACTAGGTCATCCAAGATGACTGCCAAACCATTTGGCAAATCAAGTTCCCTCGAACAAACATTTTTGTCAGCTCTTACCCTAGATCAAACAGTTGAACAAAGGCAAAGCGGCAGATGAGTTTGGTATCACAGCGGAACATAATTTATTCTGGTGAGCTCTTACTTCCTATCCTGACACACATATCTAACATTGTTCTGCAAACAAAACAGATTCCACATGCATTCAAGTCTGGCATCCTTACTCTAGTTCACAAGAAAGGCAAGGATCCTTCTAACTTTAGTAGCTACAGACGTATCACTGTGTCATCCTTATTAGGAAAGATTTTCGATCACATCATACTAGACAGACTCCAAAATAGCATTCCGGCAAATCACTCTTCATTGCAGTATGGGTTTACTTCAGGCCTGTCTCCAACTACGGCAGTTTTAGTGATATCAGAGACAATCTCAGAAGCCACAGAAACTAGACAGCCAATTTACATTGCATTCCTTGATAGCCAGAAAGCTTTTGATGTTGTGGATCATAATTCTCTAAAACGCCATCTGTTTGACCAGAACATTGACCCACATATATGGCACATTGTTGATCATATGTATGAGGATCTATCAGCGAAGGTGAAATGGAAGAATGCCATTAGTGATAAGATTCAGATCAGACAAGGAGTTCGATAGGGAGGAATTCTATCAACAGGACTGTATACGACCTACATCAATAACCTCCTGGTCAATTTGCAAACTCAGCAACTCGATGATTATTTGATTTGTGTAACCGTTAAAAAGTTACTTTCCTGTAACCGTCAATGTTTTTTGATTGTTTTGTGTTTGTAACCAGTTTAATCAGTTGGGTGTAACCGGTAATATTTTAACGTGTAACTGATAAAAATTGTAGTTTTCAATGTCCAACGGTTTTAATGGTTACACAAATCAAACAATCATTTTTGTTAACGGTTACAAAAATCAACATTAACCGTTACGAAATCAAAAATCTGGTTACAAACGGTTACCTGTAACCAGATTTTTCTGACCGGTTACACAAGTAGGGAAAGTGTAACCAGCCTTGATAGTATAAAAGGAAGTGCCAAACCAGGTAACGGCATTCAAATTTCGATCCATCCTGATCAAGCGTCAGAAAAAGAAAGCACTGACACTATTAGAAAGAAATTCAAACCAGCCAGCAAGTGGACACCCCCCCCCCCACCTGGCAACGACCATGTCTTCGACACTTTCATAAAAAAAGTAAAACATGACATTAACAAACAGAAACACCGCCGAAACTATAGAGGAAACATCTCTATTTCACAAAGAAAAGTATCACAAAACCTTTCTTTAGACAACACAATTGTCATAAAAAAGGTGGACAAAGGGTAAGCCACTAGTCCTAAACTCAGAAGACTACAACACTGAAGCACTCGAACAATTAGGAGACACACGCTATTACATAGAAAGCAATGAAAATCTCACTACATTACATGCAGAAAAAGTTGAAACAGCCATCACAGGGCTGGTACTAAACGGCGAGATTTCCACAGATATAGCGAATGGATTGAGAACAGATAACCCATGCACCGCACGTTTCTATCTCCTTCCGAAAATCCACAAAAACGTTAAACCCACACCAGGGAGACCTATTATCAGCGGCAATGGCTGCCCAACTGAACATATCAGCAGCTTAATAGATGAACACCTGAAAATACATCTAGCAGATCTTCCCTCATACGTCACGGATACCATGGATTTCATCAATAAACTGGAACAATTCGGAAAACTACCTGAAAACACGATTCTAGTTACCATGGATGTCACATCCCTATACACAAACATACCGCATGGGGAAAGACTCAAAGCCACTGCCCAGCATATAGACCAATTTGGCATGCCGGGTGGTCTCCCAGATCACTTAAACCTACTATCCCTAGTCTTAAAATGCAACAATTTAACGATAAACACTACCTACAAACAGGAGGCACCGCCATGGGCACTAAGATGGCACCCACCTATACTGTCATTTTCATGGCCCAACTAGAAAAGCAACTGCTTGCTACAGTACCACATAAACCAGCACTATATCTTATATATCGATGATATATTTATGATCTGGACTGTAGGACTACAAAAACTTGATGAATTCATTCACCCCATGAATAATTCACATCCCTCAATTAAATTCACTGCTGAGAAATCAAACACGAAAATCAGCTTTTTAGACACATATGTATATATAGATATGGACCGTTCGATCTATACTGTAAACTAACAGATACACATGGATATCTACACTACAGCTCAGCACACCCACAGTCCAGGAAAAACTCAAACCCATATGGACAATTCCTCCATCTACGCATAATTTGTAGCAAGGAAAATAGACTTCCACACACATGCCCACGAGTTGATAAAGCATTACCAACAACTGGACTACCCACCCAATCTTCTCCAGAATTATCAGAAAGCCTGTTGTCGTAATCTCGACCTGTTGCCTAAAACTAAGGACAACATTAGCAACAAACGTATTCCGTGCATCATGGATTTCAACACTCAGCCATAAAGCATGGAATATCATTAACAAACATTGGGATATACTCAGCAGTAGCCCACAATGTAGACAAACGTTCTCTGAATTACCAATGTTTGGCAATAGGTAAAATCCTACTTTTAAAGACACACTGGTTCATGCCAAATTTGAATACCCTGCCAGCGCAGGATACCAAGGAAAAACTGTCCAAGACCCTATCGATCCATGCACACGAAAAAAAAGCTTTTTCTGCCAACATATGGACAACAGCCGTGACTTTACAAGCGCACACACACAGGCCGTACTTATAAATGTAAGGTTAAAACATATTGCAACACACGCAATATCATCCATTTACTTACATGCACATACTGCCACAAACAATATGTGGGAGAAACCAAATGCGAATTCCAGATACGACTTAAAGAACATTTAAGGGATAGCAAAAAACACAAAGACACACCTGTAGCACAACACTTTAATCTGCCAAATCACAATGGACAAAATGTTACAAAATCATAAAAGTTCTTCCTCACAACCCTGAGGATCCTGATAAAACACCTATCAGAAAAGAACAAGAACAGTACTGGATATATCAATTACCATTGGGATTAATCATGCGGACTGGCGATTACTTTAAATTAGTTTTTTCTCTTGATTGACCAAATAATTTGGCCGCCATATGGGATGATCTATTTTCACGAAAACAACTCCAGACCAGCTGAACGGAGCGGGCTGAAATTTACAAGATATAATTAGTCCATACGTCGTCCGCCTGTCAAATCGCATCTAAATGCTTTGACCGATTTCAACCAAATTTCGATGGAAGGATCCTATGGTGCTGGGCGCTTGAACTCCTCAGAATTTTGATTGGTCAATTTTTCTTGCAGCCATCTTGGATTTTCCGAAAATTTTCCAGAAATCATTTAAAACGCTACTCCTCCAATATAAATGGGCTGACTTGGGTGAACCTATTCTATGCTGCGAGGCTTCAACACTTCTACTGAGAATTCTGATTGGTCAATATTTCCGGTGGCCATCTTGGATTTTCTGAAAACTTACGGAAATCAGTTTAGGCTACTCTTCATTAACTGCTTGAATGATTTCAAGCAAACTCGGCTGGAATGATCCTAGAGTGGTCAGAGCTTGTATACAGAATTTTAAATTGACACTCATGCTTGTTAGCTCAACTGGCCAAAATGGCCAGGTGAGCTTATGGCATGGCGACCATCCATCATTCATCCATCAACTTTTGCTTTAAAACTCTATTCATTAACCGCTTGGTGGATTTCAGCCTAAATGGGGGTAGGCTTCAGAACTTGTATACAGAATTTTGATTGGTAAATTTTTTTCGGTGGCTGTCTTGAATTTTCTGAAAAAATGGCCGGAAAACTGGGCTGGAAGGCCCCTAAAGTGCTATGCTTCAGATCTTGTATATAGAATTTTGATTAGTCAATTTATTCGGTGGCCATCTTGAATTTTCCGAAAAAAAGGCTGAAAATTGTCTACTCATTAACTACTTGGCCGATTTCAACCAGACTGGCTGGAATGAGCCTAGGCCGGTAGGCTTTAGAAGTTGCATATAGAGTTTTGATTGGTCAATTTTTCTGGCGGCCATTTAGCATTTGCTGAATATTTTGGGAAATCAGTTAAAAGGCTACTCATCATTAACTTCTTGGCCGATTTCAACCAAACTCAGCTGGAAGAACCCTTCAGAACTTGTATACAGAAATTTGAGGGCTTGATTTTGATGGTGGCTATCTTGGGTTTTCCGATAAATGGGAATTCATATAAAATGCTATGCCTCATTAATCGCTTTCAACCAATTTTGGCTGGAAGGATCCTATTGTCGTACCCTCTAGAAATTCTATTTGGAATTCCAATAGGTCAATGTTTTGGGCAGAAATCTCTGATTTTCTGAAAGTTTTCCGGAACCATTTAAAAACGGTACTCCTTCCTTCAATCAATAACCCGATTTCAACAAAACTTGGGTGGAACGATCCTATGACGGTAGGCTTCGACATATTAAACAAGAGTCTTGAATAGGCAATTGTTTGGTGGTCATCTTGGATTTTCCGAAAATCCTCCATCATGTCTATTTAAATGCAAATAGTTTAAATGTCAATGGTCCAGGTGAGCGCCACAGGCCCTTGGGCCATCTTGTTATCCAAAATGACATCTCAGGAACTGCTGTACGGGTCAGGCTGAAACTCATTAGATTTAATTCCATTGATAACTAAGGGTAATTTAAGTTTGTTCAAGAAAACTTGATCCTTGATAAAACATGGTTGTCATGGACCAATGGAAATTTTGTGTTTGATGGCCATATTGAATTTTGTATTGGCTGGATGGAACCTAAGATTCAATCTGATTGTGTAGTCATCGATCATCATTAATTTCCCACTAAATATCGATTGTACTGAATTCCCAGTTTTGTATTGTATATGTTGTTACTGCTGAATTTAAAGTAGTATACCAATGGTTCAAATGTTAATGGTCTAGGTGAGTGTTAAGGCCCTTGTTTAATGAACAATATATAGTGGTCAAGCCGGACAAAGGGAGTATGCAGTGATCTTGAGAAATGTCTGCTCCTTCGATCAATACTCACCATTCTATTACTTCTGATATACAGCTGGCCCTGACAGCTGGCTCTAGGACTATAGACTTGGTAAAGCTTACTGACTCCTGGAACCGGGTACTCGGCTCCCAACTGCCGAGTACCCGTCTGCCATGAAGCTCATTCTTGTTTGCATAGCAACATGAGATACATGCCTTTTGCAGTTGGGAAGTCTTTTTACTGTGATTAAATTGTGATAGCTTGTGCGTTCTACTAAGGATATTTGGATTAACATGGATGCCGCCGATGATAACCAGGTTGTATAATTCTATGTTATTCCATAATTAAAAGACTTAGGTCTTTGAAATTTTGTCTGTGTCGCATGTTCCAATTTCTAACCCCAAAGAATCTGGGACATGTGTTAACA
The DNA here is from genome assembly GCA_034401795.1 of Chaetoderma sp. LZ-2023a. Lineage (NCBI taxonomy): Eukaryota > Metazoa > Mollusca > Caudofoveata > Chaetodermatida > Chaetodermatidae > Chaetoderma > Chaetoderma sp. LZ-2023a. Next base: position 86,348,619 of record CM067365.1, read on the forward strand.
ACGAAATATGCTGGATGATCGCCTTCTTTAAACCCCAACAGGCGATCGGCAGATATGAAAATAGGTGTTGGCTGACGGTGTTTTTAACACGAATATCGGCTGACGTCGTTCTCCGTAAGATCCGAGCGGGTGACGTCACACCCGTGTGTCTTGGATGTTTATGTGAAGAAAATGTTTCATTAATTCGCGCATCTGATTCTAGGTGCTGCGTACTAAAATTTGTACCAGAAAACTTTGGAATTTCAAGTTTGTGTGTTATCACGATCTGTTTGCAATGATCAGTGGTTTCAAAATTCTTGATTTAGATGTGTGGTCTGCGGTTTTACCGTGTGCTACAGCAGTTTGTTTACATTTTGTTGTTTCTTCACATATCGTTTTGGCCTTCGTCAGGAGTATAATCTATATTTATTAGTAAATATACCCCGAATGCTATGCGATATGATTCCTGGTTCCGTGATACATCCTTGAGGATCAGTGTATGGGTATATTATTGCCCGCTTCGTTCTTGTCATCATAATCAATGCAATCTTTGCTGTAACGTTGCGGGGTGGGGTGCGGGAGGGTGACAGTTAATTTATGGTCAAAATATTTGAAAATTAATTGTCTGCCTTCCATCTCTGTTTCATTCCGCTTGCTTATTGTAGGTTTGTGCTTATTTATAGGCCAAGCCAGCCCTGCCATCGTGTGACGAGTGCCACAAATTTGTTCGGGTTCTGTTTAAGGACCATGTCTGTTTTCGATGTACGAAATGTAACCTTGACAATAGGTGTAATGTATGTGCAGTGTGGTCGGTTGACATGATGTTGAAGTTCCTTACCCAGAAGGACATGGCAGGATCTGACGCGGGGTCAGGCGGTCCGAAAGCAAATCATGGAGCGTCCGTTTCGGCCCTTGGGGGCGCTCCACGTCTACAGCCGGAGGTGGCGGAGATGGCATTCTGCCCATGCTGGTGTCATCCCTGCTGCCGAAAGTTGTAGGGCAGTCTCTCCCCGTGTTTGATTCGGACCCTGTCCTTGGACAGGGTTCTGGACTGGCCACTGAGGGAGCCATCTCGTACGGCCCCCTGGCAGTCCCGTCGGGCTCCGGCCTGATGGGTTCTGTCTTTCTGTGGCCACCTCCGGGTTCTGTCTTTCTGCGGCCACCTCCGGGTGATCCAGTAGCGGTGGCCGGTCCGTCAGGCATGGGATCCGTCGATCAGGACGGGGATCTTGCCCGCAGCCCGGATCCAGTCTATTGGGCTGGATCCACGGTTTATTGAGTTGCTGGATGCTATTTATAGCAAGCAACTTATGACCAAGGGCCAGCTTCCTGCGGCCTCCAGGGAGGTGCGGGCGAGGTGTCGTATTCCACAGGGGGGAATACAACAGGTACGGTGTTGTCCCGTCGGTCACCGAGGATGACCGATGGGTTCCGAGTGTCCAGAGTGCTGGAGCGGGTGGCCCCGCCCCGGCACTGGTGGACAAATCTCAGGGACACCACGATGAAGTCCTGTCCCTTTGTGATGAGGGTGTGAGGGCAGCTATGAATGCTGTCAACCACTCTTATTGCCTTCTTCAGTCGGTGTGGGCTGAAGCGGGGGCCACCTGTGGCACTTTCGATGCGTCAATGACGGCCTGGTGCTGTCTATGGACGCACTGGCAAGGGTGCAGGTGCGTGTAACCAAGTCTAGGAGGCAGATGGTTCTTGACCATATGCGTCCAGCTATGGCCGTCAGGGAGCGTCTTCTTGGGATGCCCCTGACAGGCCCTAGCATCTTTGGTGGCCAGGTGCGGGCCATCTTAGAAGACATGGCTAGCATTGCGCAGAATCGGTTGGCGGTGAACCTGCAGCTAGAGCTAGTGCGTCAGGTGCACGCACTAAGGGCTGTAGCTAAGCCGCTTACCATGCAACCTTCTAAGAAGCAGAAAAAGCACAAAGGTGGAAACTCCGAGGTCGGTAATGGCAAGGTTGAGGAAAGGAATGTGGTGTGTATCGATCTATCTGAAAGATGCATATTTCCACATCCCAAGGAACAGGAGTTGTCACAGGTTTCTGAGATTTGCGTTTCAGAATCAAGTATGGGAGTTTATAGTCCTCCCGTTCGGCCTGTCGACAGCTCCAAGAGTTTTCACAAGAGTGGTCCTTGCGGTGACAGCATTTCTCAGAAAAGAGAACGCGGCGCTACACACCTACATAGACGATTGGCTGATCAAAGCAGACACATCAGCCAGGTTAGAGGTGGATACTGCTCTGACTCTGAAGTTGCTTTCAGATATAGGCTGGATAGACAACAAGGAGAAATCCGAGTTGACACCCACTCAACATTTCGTTTATTTAGGGATGCGATTCGATCTCGAGGAGGGCAGGGTTTACCCGTCAGAGCCCAGAGTGGTGTCTCTGTTAGCCATCCTCAAGAGTTTTCGATTGGGAAACCACATTCAGGCGAGGCGGTTTCTTCAGATGGTGGGCATGATGGTCTCCATGGAGCTGGTTATCCCGTACACTGCTCTGATGCGAAGACCTATCCAGTTGTATCTGATGTCTCTGTGGAAACAGAGAACAGAACCCCTGTCAAAGCTGGTGCCAGTTTTGGAGCCAATAATGTCGCATCTTGTATGGTGGGAAAAGTGTCAGAATCTCCTAGTAGGAGTTTCGCTGCACCTACCTCACCCCCAGCTGTCCGTTTACACGGATGCATCGCTGGAGGGATGGGGGGCCTGCCTGGGAGAACACCAGGTCTCGGGCACATGGCCTCTCCAGGAGAGCCAGCTGCACATCAATCTGTTGGAAATGATAGCAGTGGAACTGGCATTGGAAAAGTTTCTCCCAAAGGTCAGGGGAAAGGCGACACTGATACGGTCGGACAACTTGACAGTAGTATCATACATAAATCGCCAAGGCGGGACCAAGTCACCCACACTGTGTATCAAAGTGTGGCACTTGATTCAATGGTGCAGGAATTACTCAGTTGTTTTGAAAGCAGCTCACATTCCTGGGCAATTGAACATTCTGGCGGATGCTTTGTCTCGCACAGAATGGTCTCTCAACCCTCCAGATCGACAAAGGATCTTCGAGCATTGGGGCAAACCCAACGTGGACTTGTTCGCCACAAGGGAAAATGCTCCAATCATGACTTATGTCTCGCCGATTCCAGATCCAAATGCCATCGATACAGACGCTCTGGCGATAAGCTGGAGAGGGATGCATGCTTACGCGTACCCACCCACCATTCTTCTACCGAAGATATTGGTGAAGATCAGGGAGGAACCGTGCCTGGGCCTGCTAATAGCGCCATTTTGGCCCAGCAGGGCGTGGTTCACGGATCTTTTAGATCTGCTGGTGGAAAACCCAGTGCAGTTACCCGAGATTCCGAACATAATCTCCCAGGCCAAGGGACGCTTCCTACACGAGCATCCCGAAATGTTCAAATTGACTGCGTGGATGTTATCAAACAACGTTCCACGTCGGAAGGCTTTTCTCGACAAGCTGCAAATTTCATCGCAGCTGCGAGAAGGATGTCAACCTTCAAGTCATATAACAACAAGGTTAACAGATTTGCAGACTGGTGTGAAGAAAAGGGTATTGATACCTTTCAATCCACTATTCAGCAAATAGCAGACTTTCTCTGTGAGCTGTTCTTTTTAGGACTAGCTCCTGTCACAATTGCTGGATACAAGTCAGCTTTGGCATCAGTTATCCCTTGTCTAGCCAACAGGCATAGTCCAGAGGTGGCCCAGTTGAATGTGATGGTGAAGGGAGTGAGCAATCTCCGACCGAGACAACCGGTAGTCATTCCAGCCTGGAGTCTATCTTTAGTGCTTAATGTAATGGCCAAGCACCCTTTCGAACCGTTGCGTTCGGCTAGTCTAAAGCATTTGACTCTAAAGGCGGTCTTTCTATTGGCAGCTTCCTCAGCTAGAAGGCGCAGTGTGATCCATGCACTTTCAGCAGAGGGGGACCGATTTATTTTCTCCGGAGAGGGTCTGCGTCTACTGCCAAGAGCAGAGTTTATGTCAAAGAATCAATCTTTGAGATATCCCGGCAAACCGATCATTATACCGAAACTAACAAGGTTTGATTGTGATGCCAGTGTCTGGTGCCCAGTCCGTGCTTTGACTAAGTACAAAAAATGGACAGACTCGTTACGGTTGAATGATAGACATCTGTGGATCTGGCATAAGAAGCCATATGGCGCCGCATCCATGGATTCTATCTCTCGTTGGGTAGTCGAATGCATTCAGACTACCCATGAGGTTGTGACTGGGCAACAGGTGCAATGCGCAAGGACACACAATGTTAGAGGAATAGCCGCCTCGACCGCCCTTTACAATGGTGTTCCGTTAGAGGACATCATGGCTGTTGCACAATGGCACTGTGAGTCCTCTTTCACGGATTACTATATGAGGGATGTGTCAGACTCCGCCAATCCACTCGCTTTAGCTGTTTTAAAACGATAGTTATGCGACCACACTGCTCTTCTCCATTTTTTGGCATTTGTAAGAAAGAATTAAGAAGCAGACATGGTCGAGCGAGAGGATGTCAACCAGATTGTGTCACTGATGGCCGGACAAGTGAATGGTTGGAGGCGCCATGTCTGGAATCCATATCTCATGAGGTAATTCAAGTTTGAGTTTTTTGTATTATGTCTATATATCATGTTCATTCATCTTATATATTCATGCTCATTCCCAGGCTAATACACATATATATATATATATATATATATATATATATATATATATATATATATATATATATATATATATATATATATATATATGCAGAGCAGTTAACCCTCTTGGCATATTTGTGTTTTCAGGCAAGATGCATGTTCGTGAGTTCTCTCCCTTTTCTTAGGAGAAAAAAAAGGGGGGGAGGGCAGTGATGCGAATGTGATTCGGTTCCGTTAACTTGATGGTCCTTTTAGGTCTCCTTTAATCAAGTTTAAGTCTAGCTCTTTCTCCAAGGGGCAAAAGTAGCAGTTATGGCTTGCCCCTTCCCACCATGTTAATGATCAAATCCGGTGTATATCAGAAGTAATAGAATGGTGAGTATTGATCGAAGGAGAATGAAGGAAATTTCAATCTCCCTTTCTCCGAGATCTAACAATACTCATTCTATTACGGACCCAGCCTCCCAGCCCCACGGAGGCAAGCCATGGGTTTCTCTTGTTTGGTGGCTATGCAAACAATATGAGCTTCATGGCAGACTGGTACTCGGCAATTAGGTCAGCAGGCCAGCTGTATATCAGAAGTAATAGAATGGTGAGTATTGTTAGATCTCGGAGAAAGGGAAATCGAAATTTCCTTCATTTGCAGGCCAAGAAGACAAATTTTGGAAATTTATCACTGGAATAACTGGATTGATAACCGTGGTGTATTTAGCTCAGCGACTTGTCAGTCACTCCCCATCTGGCATCAGTCTGTGCGTCATTAACAATGGTGGCATGTTTCATTATTTCTGGATGGATTTAGATAAAAATGGCTATGTTCATCTACGTTATCCCTTATGAAAATGACACGGATTCGATGGCAAACAACAGAGTTATCCTCCTTGCAAATTTTATGTAGTATAGGACCCAGTATGTATGTATTTTTATTTTATTGACGCACTGGCAACGTGTGGCTTCAATTTCCATGTGCTAACCAGCCCACAGTCATGCACCCATTAGTTTAATTTGTTGATCACCATCTCCCGGTCGGGGGATCAAACCGCCATACTGCAACTCGGCATAGCATCAGCAACCAGACATCCTTCCACTGGACCACCGCGCCAAGACAAAAGTCTCGGGTTAGCAGACCAGCTTTCACATGTCCGATATACTGAAACACACTGATGATGCATATGGGACTCTGTGGATGCACCTGCCACGATTCAATCCTAGGCTTTTAAGCCTATTGTACTCTGACTCCATCACGGCTCTGGCAGTATATGTATTTTTATTTTATTGACACACTGGCTACGTGCGGCTTCAATTTCCATGTGCTAACCAGCCGACAGTCATGCACCCATTAGTTTAATTTGTTGATCACCATCTCCCGGTCAGGGGATCGAACCGCCATACTGCAACTCCGCATAGCATCAGCAACCAGACATCTTTCCACTGGACCACCGCACCTTGAGAAATGTCTGTTTGCAGGCCAAGAAGACAATTTTTGGAAATTTATCACTGGAATAACTGGATTGATAACCGTGGTGTATTTAGCTCAGCTGACTTGTCAGTCACTCCCCATCCGGCATCAGCCTGCGCGTCATTAACAATGGTGGCATGTTTCATTATTTCTGGATGGATTTAGATAAAAATGGCTATGTTCATCTACGTTATCCCTTATGAAAATGACGCGGATTCAATGGCAAACAACAGAGTTATCCCCCTTGCAAATTTTATGTAGTATAGGACCCAGCATATATTTATGTATTTATGTATGATTACTGTATTCTGTGACTGTAGTAGTAGAAACATCCTACAGCAGCAATCAGTCCTTCTTCACTTTTGCCCACTGTGTCTTGTCCTCAGCCGAAATCCTTAGCTTCCTCAGCTCGATTTTTTACTTGAGTGTACCGAGTCCTGCTTTCTTGAGGTCACCTCGTAGCATGCTTAGCAGATTTATGCATTGATGTCCTCTCCTGGCTTTGTATTTGCTGGCTCCGAGTAGGGCGAATTCCAAGGCTATGTGCTGGTGTGTCTTCTGGCATCCTTAGCACATGGCCAAACATGGACCGTCACTGCTGGGCGATTCTTACAGACAGCGGCGACGTATTACACATCTTGTATAGTGTATCATTGGAAATTACACTTGTCTCCCTGGAAGTCATGGATCTATAATGAGCTATGAATATGAATTATTTTGCTTTTCTCAGTTTATGCTTGTTATTTATTGCGCTGTAACATGTGTTACTGGCTTTTCGTGATTTTCTTTACAAGAATATACCATGCCTAGTAATAGTCCGTGTTAAGGCTATTAGTACATCAAAGCCGTATTCTTCCAACAACAAGTGTTGGTTTATTTCATGAATTTTGTTCAGAAAAAGCGTAATCCTCCTACAGAGACTAGGTTCAATTTGCTTTGGTTCAATTCCCGCCATTTTGGACTCTAAACATTGTGCCTTGTCATATGATTACCCTACATAGGCACAAAAAAGCATGCAAACTGGCGAGGTTCCAGAAGACTGGCATACCGCTCTTGTTTCTCCGGTATACAAGAAAGCCTCAAGATACCTTGTTTCTCCGGTATACAAGAAAGCCTCAAGATACTTAACCGAAAACTACAGACCAATCTCGCTGACAAGTATTTGCTGTAAGGTACTGGAACACATTACCAGTAACATCATGAACCATGCCCTTACAGAAATTTAAGCGTGCGATACGCGAACGATATTAGCTTGCAGTGTTAGTTCGCGCAAGCTATCCATAAGCACAGTGTTAGCTTGCACAAGCACAATAAGCTCGTATTTGAAAATTTGCGAGGTTGCACAAGCTTGCACAAACATAACATTTGGCCACCCGCGCATGCTTAACCACGCACTCCCGCAACCTCGCGCATGCTTAACCGCGTGCTCCCGCATGCTTAAATGCGCGCTCCCGCAACTGTGCTTCTGCAACCTTGCGCACGCTTAACCTTAATTAGAGATAATCTTTTTGACAGGCTCCAGGTGAGCTAATAATGGATATCAAATATATAATTTGAGCAATGCATTAACGCTGTACGACACCCTGTTTGATGTGTTTGCTATTAATGGATATCAAATACATAATTTCAGCAATGCATTAACGCTGTACGACACCCTGTTTGATATGTTTGCTATTAATGGATATCAAATATATAATTTCAGCAATGCATTAACGCTGTACGACACCCCGTTTGATATGTTTGCTATTAATGGATATCAAATACATAATTTCAGCAATGCATTAACGCTGTACGACACCCTGTTTGATGTGTTTGCTATTAATGGATATCAAATACATAATTTCAGCAATGCATTAACGCTGTACGACACCCTGTTTGATGTGTTTGCTATTAATGGATATCAAATATATAATTTCAGCAATGCATTAACGCTGTACGACACCCTGTTTGATGTGTTTGCTATTAATGGATATCAAATACATAATTTCAGCAATGCATTAACGCTGTACGACACCCTGTTTGATATGTTTGCTATTAATGGATATCAAATACATAATTTCAGCAATGCATTAACGCTGTACGACACCCTGTTTGATGTGTTTGCTATTAATGGATATCAAATACATAATTTCAGCAATGCATTAACGCTGTACGACACCCTGTTTGATATGTTTGCTATTAATGGATATCAAATACATAATTTCAGCAATGCATTAACGCTGTACGAAACCCTGTTTGATGTGTTTGCTATTAATGGATATAAAATACATAATTTCAGCAATGCATTAACGCTGTACGACACCCTGTTTGATGTGTTTGCTATTAATGGATATCAAATATATAATTTCAGCAATGCATTAACGCTGTACGACACCCTGTTTGATGTGTTTGCTATTAATGGATATCAAATACATAATTTCAGCAATGCATTAACGCTGTACGACACCCTGTTTGATATGTTTGCTATTAATGGATATCAAATACATAATTTCAGCAATGCATTAACGCTGTACGACACCCTGTTTGATGTGTTTGCTATTAATGGATATCAAATACATAATTTCAGCAATGCATTAACGCTGTACGACACCCTGTTTGATATGTTTGTTATTAATGGATATCAAATACATAATTTCAGCAATGCATTAACGCTGTACGACACCCTGTTTGATATGTTTGCTACTAATGGATATCAAATACATAATTTCAGCAATGCATTAACGCTGTACGACACCCTGTTTGATGTGTTTGCTATTAATGGATATCAGATATATGATTTCAGCAATGCATTAACGCTGTACGACACCCTGTTTGATATGTTTGCTATTAATGGATATCAAATACATAATTTCAGCAATGCATTAACGCTGTACGACACCCTGTTTGATATGTTTGTTATTAATGGATATCAAATACATAATTTCAGCAATGCATTAACGCTGTACGACACCCTGTTTGATATGTTTGCTATTAATGGATATCAAATACATAATTTCAGCAATGCATTAACGCTGTACGACACCCTGTTTGATGTGTTTGCTATTAATGGATATCAAATACATAATTTCAGCAATGCATTAACGCTGTACGACACCCTGTTTGATATGTTTGCTATTAATGGATATCAAATACATAATTTCAGCAATGCATTAACGCTGTACGACACCCTGTTTGATGTGTTTGCTATTAATGGCCATAACGGCCAAAACCAGCCTCTGCTATGATCTTGTCGAATGTCCATTGACAGGCCAAGGGAATGCTTTTTTGAAAATTTACCACTGGAATGTTACTGGTTCGATAACCCAGCCAGTCATTCATTTTAGTGATAAATCTTTAAAAATTGTGTTCTCTTGACCTGTAAATGTACATTCAATCGGCAGGTATTTACATTTTCTTAACCAAATATGACCAATAAATGGTTAACCAGAGATTGTTAACATATTACATGCATGTATTAATAGAAGGCCAGAGTGGTCACTGCATTACTATAGAGTATAGAGCTTAAGAAGGTGTACCAAAACTGGTATCTGTCAATAAATTGCAGCAAATCAACAAGATACATACATCCCAAGACAGTATTTCCATTTTAAGGTTACTAGTGCTAAGCATTCTATTTAACAGTTATATCAGACTTCAAAATAGTAAATTCTGTATCCATAACTCATACATGTAACCCATGCATATACTAATAGTAAACACACTGGATTTCTTCAAAGACTTAAATTTCCCGCCAATTTTAGCAGGTCATGGCCTGGTCAACTCGACTCAGAGTTATATTACCTAGAACCAGTGATATTGCCTTTCTTTATATATGTATGCACAGACTGAACGAGAAAATGATGTTAGTTTGCGCGAGTTTGCGCAAGCTCGCGTGTGTTTGTGCAAGTTTGCGTGAGCTCGTGCGACCTAACATGAAAATGACGTTTGCTTGGGCAAGCTCGCGAAAAAATAATGGTTAGCTCCCGCAAGGTTGCGGTGAACTTGCGCAAGGTTGCAGTGAGCTTGCGCAAGGTTGCGGCGAGTTTGCGCAAGCTCGCAGCAAGCTCACGCAATCTAAAATTCTTACTGCATGCTTGGCGCACGCTCGCCGCATGCTTAAATTTCTGTAAGGGATGGCGAATCAAACAATACATGGTTTCCAGAAGGGTAGGTCCTGTGAAACCCAACTAATTGAATTCGCTGAGGAAGTCACCACCATCCTCGAAGACGGGAAACAAACCAATGTCTTAGTGATGGAATTTGCAAACGCATTTGATAGAGTCAGCCACAGCTTACTGACTCTAAAACTACAACACTATGGCATTTGTGGAAGGGTTAATACCTGGATTAGTAATTGGCTTAAAAACCATCAGCAAAGAGTTGTTGTGGATGGAGAGATATCCGATTCTGTGAATGTCGAATCTGGAGTACCTGCTTATTCCTCTACTACATCAACGATCTTCCAGCCAAACTAAAATCTAGAATTCGACTTTCCGCAGATGACACGATAGCCTATCTCTGCATCTCATCTCCCAAAGACATTGACGATCTCCAGAGCGACATAACCATGATGGCCAAGTGGGCAAAACACTGGTGCATGGTATTTCATCCTGCCAAATGCACTGTCCTATCGATCACCAACAAATGTATGCTAATCGACACTGTACAAACTGCATGGCCATGCCCTAGATTCAGTATCAGCCGTGAAATACCTTGGGCTAACAATCACCCTCGATCTTAAATGGGACCAACAGATCACAAACATATGTAATAAGGCAAACAGAACCCTTGCTTTCCTGCGGTCAACATTGCGTCAACAACCATCAAAGAGCAAGCATATAAGACCCTTGCTAGACTCTGTATGCTGTACAAGACTTCGCATAACCAAGTAGCTATCAACTATGAGGGAAAACTGCTCGAACCAAATTGAGGATTTTGAAACGCACATGAATACTCCTTTCAGATCCTGTATTGTCATACAGAAGCATGCAAAATGTCGTTCTTCCTGAGGCCTATCTGTGACTGGAATGCCATACCATACGATCTTGCCCGATTTCAACAAAACCTGGATGAAACGATCCTATGACTGTAGGCTTCAACATATTAAACGAGTATCTTGATAGGTCAAAACCTTTATGGCCATCTTGGATTTTCCAAAGATCACCCATTATGTCTATTTAAATGTAAATGGTTTAAATGCCAATGGTTCAGGTGAGCGCCACAGGCCCTTTGGGCTCTTGTCTTTGATAATATTCTCACCCAGCCAATAATTATGTTGTTGAGTTGCATTCTTCCGTGAGGCTTGTTTTTTCCCCGATAATCTTAGCCTTGCCCATTTATTGTATTGTAGCGAAACTGGGGAACAATACATTTCTGGTCTTGGTGTGACGCAACACTTGAATAGAAGTCCCACATTCGGGATCTTGATTTATTGTTCTTAACGTTACCACCCCGAGTTCTCTTCGGCGAAGTTAAAACTGAAGGACACCAAGAAAAACCTGGGTGGTGATGCTATCACAGTTGAAGTTATGACCGGCTTTTGGGGGGGGGGGGGGGGACTGTGTGTTCTTAAGGTAGGATGGCGGGTTCTCAGATTGTTGGGTGTGTGTGCATACATGCGTTACTCCAATAACCCCATCTCCCACCACCCCTACAGTTGCTTCCCCTTCTTGGTCAATCTGCCTCAGCAGATCACCCATCATACCAGACAGTTGTTCTATCTCTCGAACAACATTGTGCCTGCGCCCAGAGGCTACAGGATGCGCTTGAATGATCCACTGACTATGAGCAGATGAAAAGTTCATATTGTGGGTCAGTGGCACTTAAAGTTCTCATCTATTCTTAAAAGATACATATCCTAGCTAAATTTAGGACTATTTGTTACTTTATGGACACTAACTAACTTGGAGTGTAGCCGCCATTTTAGATTGATATTTGCGGGCGCCATTATTTCAGACTCTATTGTCTTCGCCGGTGAGCTATTGTTCGTATAAAACCATTCTCGTAACGCTAATGCTGGTCATTCTTTTGCTGGCTTTCCAGGTGAGCGCGTATGAAGCATAGCATAGTACAATACTAGTTCTATATTTCCTATGGTGCAAATAAAAACAAATATATCTATAACAAGTTACTGAATGCTGTTGCTGCCTATAGTAGCAACAGCTTTCTGTCAAATTGTTGTCAAAATAATCAGCTGATAGTACAATTGTCACTAGGCAATGTTTTGATAACAATTTGGCTGAAAATCGTTGAAACAACTTTCAATCAAATTGTTCTCAAAATAATCAGCAGGGCAGTCAATGTTGCAAGATCGGCTGAAGATATTTCGCGCAACTTTATTGACAATCATTTCTTACTCAGGCAGCAACAGCGTTGTCAAATTTTTATCAGAATAATCAGCGAGCTTTCTATTTTGTTAGCTAACAAATGCCTACACAATAAGTTATGCCTATATGGTATACAGAATCAAGACCCAGTCTCAGATATGCTCGAAAATTCTGTTCATTTCATTGTCAATCAGGAGGTAAGCGTATTATTCTATTCACGATAGGCATGTCAGAGGCGATCGTGCATGTGCTGGTGGACTGCTTGATCTTTGTGAACATATTTCACTCTGAAAATCGGCCTCTATAGGCCTAACTAATTGTGTATGCACTTGCTCGCAAACAAAACAGGAAATCTGCTGATTATTCTGAGAAAAATTTGACAACGCTGTTGCTGCCTGAGTAAGAAATGATTGTCAATAAAGTTGCGTGAAATATCTTCAGCAAGTCATGCAACGCTGACTACACTGCTGATTATTTTGAGAACAATTTGATTATGTCAAGTTGGTTCAACACAGGGTTTCTGCAAACTTCTTAGTCTACACAAGTAAACCTCAGTTTAGCAAACAACTGGTCGCGCTCTAAGATTTTTATCGGCGAAATAAGTGAACAACTAGCTTAATAATTCCATATTCCACTGCTTAGCCAGGGGTAAAATTTATCTGACTAACGTGTAGTGTAAAATGCGCAGTTGTATCAAGGACAACTTATATAATTGAAAATTGACCGGATGATTTACATTAAACTTGGTATAAATTTAAAATAAGTGTCAACTAAGCAGCCCTAACATTAGCTAGCTCAGAGTAAGTTTGAATAATAAATGCAAGAACGCTGAAGGCATGTAAAGGCATAGATAGTGTAGATTGCCAAAGCAAACTGGGCATGGTTCGTAATACACATATTCAGTAAGGCACTAACAAACAAGTGTAACCAATGAAACATGGACAATTTTACCAAACTGCGCAGTCTGATCTTGAAATTTTTTTCCAAAATGAAACTAGTAAAAGGAACGACAATCAGAGATTGCAAAAGTATGCCCCCAATTCGGTTTCGACACCAAAATCGATAGGGTTCTTTGAAACACCAAGGACAACCTCCCACTTAAGATGAGTAATGATCCCTTCAATCGAACTCGCGTTATCATCCGGAAACGCTATATTACACCAATATTACATCATTAATCAGGTCATTGTGACCTTAACCGTTGACCGTTTGGCGCAAATATCGATAATGTTCTTCGGAACACCAAGGACAAGTTCCCATACCAGATTAGTAACGATCCGTTCGATAGAACTCGAGTTATCATCCGGAAACATTACGTAATTAATTAGGTCACAGTGACCTTGACCGTTGAAGGTTTGATGCCAAAATCGATAGGATTCTTCGGACCAGCAATGATAAGCTCCCATGCCAGATTGGTAACGATCGCTTCAATAGAACTTGAGTTATCATCCAGAAACGCAATATTACATAATTAATTAGGTCACAGTGACCTTGACATTTGGCAGTTTGGTTTTTCAAACCACCAGTGGCAAGCTCCCACACCAGATTGGTAATGATCCCTTCAATAGAACTCGAGTTATCATCCGGAAATGAAACCCAATGAAAGGGACAAAGTAAATGCTATATAACCCCCCCCCCCCCCCCCCCATATATTTATATGGGGGGGGGGGGCATGAGGCAGATATTACCCCCTGCATAGTAAATAACACTGCTGTAAAATTCTGATATCTGATGAGACATTGTTGAAAACAAGAGGTATCAGAAGATGCCAAATATCTAGCATTTTTATGTTACCGCAGGACCTGGTCTCAACCCTGGACTAAATATTCTTAGAAAAAATAATGTCCAAGCCATGTACATATATAGAACAAGAGCTATCAGAAGATAGCAAACAAATTACCTGTATATAAATTCTACATCACAGGATATGATGGACCACCGGACACTGTCTCATTTTGAAATTTGACAAGTCACTTGTTGATTCAAAATACACTTGGTACTACCCATCGGGCAAGCATAGCTTGGAGACTGAGCCGGTAGTAACCTGCAGTACAATGACTATTAGCACCCCTAGACTAACTGAAAGGCAAATTGTCCAAACATAAGCAAAGTTCATAGCCTGAAAAAAGAAAAAACATTTTCAAAAGCAAGTACATTAATATGATGCAGGCTATATTTAAGAAGCCTACATAGCAGATCAAAACATTTTATATAAACTGGATAAGTCCTTGCTGATTACATTGTCATTTGAAACCTGCAACATTAGCATTTGAAATACTGGGTAGTTCATATCTCATGAAAATATATTTCGTGAAACTTCTACATGATGACAGATAGATTCTGTTTTAATACGGAATAATCTTCGAAATAAGATCTTAGTAAATCTACCATGACAATTTGACCGAAGAATCATGTTTGTACTCCAATTTTGAATCCAAATATTTTACAATTTTTCAAGAACTCTAGTGAATAAATCTGACAATTATTTTCAAGAATTCACGCGCATAACTGCAGCTGTATTTTAGCCAAACTGAATGCCAGTCAACGTCTCATCTCTCATGTTCACAATATGAAGTGACTCATCAAGTTTTCGAGTGGAAACAGAATTACACGCATGAAAATGATTTCTATAATCCCTGCAGATAACGATTTAGAGTAAAATCTCATGACTCAATAATTCCAATTATAGTGTTCACTAGGTGTATAAATTTGATAATAAACTGAATTTATAACTTTGACAGGTGCCAATTTTTTTATCTGATTTGGAAAAGAATGTTATTGAAATAACAAAATTAACATTCTTAGATAAATGTGTGTGTCGACTCGTATGACAGTTATGTTCTTTGGCATGTTTGGACGTTAATGACAATGACATGGTGTTAGAGTCAACTGAATTTCATGCTCATCTATGGGCAATTTTATGTTGGTAAGAGATGATGGACACATGAAGTACAGTTGAATAAGATTAATTCTGGAATGATGGTTCGGATGAAGTATATGAAATGTGACATAGAGGTGGCAAGATGCGAATTTGTACTTACTATACAACAACAGATGACATCGCTAAGTTACAGACAGCATTTACTTTTAAGTAATTACTGACCATGGATTACAAATTCTAACTGATAACATGATGCATGTCATTGTAAAATCTTGTCATTCCGTCTCCACTACCTCTCACTATGTGCATGCTGTGAGTAAAGGGTTAACAAACGTGAACAAGAATATTGTATAACAGGTAACGTTATGTAATAGTAGCATTTTATGCAACACAAAATTACAATGACATTAGTGACAGAAATAAATGTATGGAAATCCTGAAAAGCACTTCTCAAACGTGGTCACTAGATCAACTTAGTCAATGAATTACTGGTAAAGACAGGAGAGTTCAACTTGTCATATGTTTTTTGGATTTAAAATAAGGCACTTCATTAAGACATCTGGTCGGAAGATTACTAGCATTAAATAAGGAACATAATTTGGACTCATATTAGTACCAATTCAACGTTATTAAAAATGCAATTTTTTCATGTCCACAATTAGCTATTTAAGAGACACTATCTTCATTACCTACCGCGTGTGGTAAGCAACGGGTTAACAAACATGAACAATTATACTGTATATATGGTACCTATGTGTAATTGTAGAACTTTATGTAACTAAGAATTATTAGCATCATATAAAAATTTATGATTACAGAAACTATTTTTAAAACCTAGAACATCGCTTCTAAAACAGCGTCAGTAGCGATAGGCATAACAGGACTGAACTAGACTACATAGTCCATGAATTACAAAAAGAACACTTCAACCTGTCAAGAAAGATCATCTGCCTTTTGGGTTTAAAAGTTCTTTCATTACCCCTCTAAGACTCGAGACGTCAAAAACGGCTTCTGCAGGTGTCTTGGAAAATGTCCATTTGCAGACCAAGAAGACTATTTTTGAAAATGCAATACAAGAATGACTGACTTGATAATCAAGCCAGTCAGTCCAGTGATAAATTTTCAAAAATAGCCTTCTGTAGGTTTGCAAATGGACATTTTTTATGAGAAAACTGAAATTTTATTAAACACAGTTGAGGGTTAAAGGTTTAAGACATTTCGTCGGAATATTACCATTAATATGTAGCTCAATCTTGTATACTTACGCGGTTTCATAGAAAAATTATTTGGGCAAATTAATAGTTGCACAGTTTAGCCAATGAGAACTCACTTTAAAATGATAGGCAAATTAAAACTTGCTGTCTAACATTCAATGTAGATGGAAGAGTTCGTCAAGAATGAATCAGTTGAAATGATGTAACAGATATTTCCGATAATTTGATTGGTCAAATCAGGATATCCCATTTATGACGTAGCCACATAAATTATGAGATAACTTTCTTTTAAGACTGTAAAAAATTTGATCTTTGATACAGGTTTAGAGACAAAACTTGTGACATTGAACTTTTTATGCAAAGAAACTCAGAAGCGTCTTCTAGGGAGATAGATTGCTTCTCGTTTCGACCAAGGTTTTCTAGGCAAGTAAACTACAAACCGATGATGAAAAACATACAATTCTGAGTTGACCATGAATTTTACTGAAACACACAAAATGAGTTTAAAATCCGCCAAGCGGTATAGGATGTAGATGTTTTAAAGCAACAGTTGACAGATGATTGAAGGATGGATGACGGATGAATTAACAGATTATGGATGGTCGGTCACCATGGCATCTAAAATGGCCACCAATAGGGTCCTAGGCAAATTTGTTTGAATGAAATCCATCGAGTGGAGGAGATGCGTTTTGAAATTTTGGTTAAGTTTTTCATAAAATCTAAGATGTGTACTAAAATTTGACAAACCAAAATTCTGATTTCTAGAAGTTCTAGAAGCTACAGCCATATGGACCGTCTAGCCAAATTTTGTTGAAATGCATCAAGTGGCTAACGAGGAGATGTGGGTTCGACAACTTACAGTAAATCTAAGAGTTTCATGCAAAGAAATTGACCAATCAAAAATCTGAATAGTAGTTCTAGAGCCTACCTCTATAGAATCCTTAAAGGCAAATTTGGTTGAAATCTGTCAAGAAGCTAAGGAGGAGATGCATTTTGACAATTTCTGGCAAGTTTTTTTTTTACAAAACTAAGATTTTCACCCCAAAAACTGACCAATCAAAATTCTAAACAGGAGTTCTAAAGCCCACCACTATAGGATCCTTCCAGGAAAATTTAGTTGAAATCTGTCAAGAAGCTAAGGAGGAGACATGTGACACTTTCCGGTAAATCTTTTAAAAAATCTCAGATTTTGAGCCCAAAAAATTTACCAGTCAAAATTTTGAATAGAAATTCTAGAGCATACCACTGTAGAATTCTTCCACACAAATTTAGTTAAAATCTATCAAGAAGCTAAGGAGGAGATACGTTTTGACACTTTCCAGTAAATTGTTTACAAAATCAAATATTTTAACCAAAAAAATTGACCAATTAAAAATTTGAATAGAGGTTCCAGAGCCTACCTCCATAGGATCCTTCAAGACAAATTTGGCTGAAATCTCGAGAAGTTAAGGAGATACGCTCCGACACTTACCGGTACATTTTTTACAAAATCTAAGATTTTCACCCAAAAAATGTACCAATCAAAATTCTGAATAGAAGTTCTAAAGCCTACCACTATAGGATCCATCCAGGCAAATTTGGCTGAATTCTGTCAAAAAGCTAAGAAGATGCGTTTTGAGACTTTCCGGCAAATTTTTATAAAATCTAAGATTTTCACCCAAAAAATTGACGAATCAAAAATCTGAAGAGGTTCCAGAGCCTACCTTCATAGGATCCTTCTAGCCAAATTTGATTAAAATCTGCCAAGCGGTATAGGAGGAGATACATTTTAAAGCAAAAGTTGATGGATGGACAGACGACGGACGGTCGCCATGGCGTAAGCTCACTTGGCCATTCTGGTCAGGTGAGGTAACAATATTAACCACAGGATAATGCATAACCTCGATGCAAATCAGTCATAAAATAATAAACGTCTAAACCCAGCAAAATCTATTTCCTTTTGATGTGGACTAGTCCTAAACATTGGATAGAACAAATCTGTGAAGTTTCATTCAAATTAAATAGGCCCTTGCTGATGTAAATGTTGTTTGAAAAACCGTAACCACAGAATAATGAGTATATCTTAGATGCAAATCAGTCATAAAATAACCAAAGTCCAACCACTGTAAAACTCTAGAAAGATTGAGAAAATCAATTTATTTTCGATGTGGACAAGTCCTAAGCATCGTATAGAACAAATCTGTGAAGTTTTATTCATCTCAGATAACACCTTGAGGTTGCAAATGTCATTAAAAAAAACTTAACCAAAGCATAATACATATATCCAATCAGCATAATACATATAACCTGGTTGAACCGTAAAATAATCAATATTTAAACACTAAGTCCTAAGCATAGTATAGAACAAATCTCTTAAGTTTTATTCAAATCTGATAACCCCTCGAGGGTGCAAATGTCATTTGAAAAAGACTTAACGCAGCCAAAACCTACACTTGTCCAATGCACATAACCTGCTTACAAATCAGCCATAAAATAATCAGAGTTCAAACGGTGAAAAAATCTGGAATAAATGTCAAAGCCTATTTCCTTTAGATGTGGACTAGTCCTAAGCATCATATAGAACACATCTGTGATGTTTTATTAAAATTGGAATACCTCTTGTGGGTGCAAATGTCGTTTGATAAAAGCTTAACCCAGCCAAAACCTATACCTGGCCACATAAACTGCATACAAATCAGCCATAAAATAATCAGAGTTGATGCGGCGATTTTTTTGTGAGCTAGTCCTAAACATCGTATAGAACACATCTGTGAAGTTTTATTCAAATCGCCCAACCCCTTGTGGATGTAAATGTTATTTGAATAAAGCTTAACACAGCCAAGAACCATAACCAGGATATATAACCTGCATGCAAATCAGCCATAAAATAATCAAAGTTCAAACTGTAAAAAATTTGAAAGTCAATTTCTTTTTGACTTCTTTTTTATGTGAACTGGTCCTAAGCATCGTATAGAACAAATCTGTGGGGGTTTTTTAAATCGGATATCCCATTGTGGGTGCAAATGTAATTTTAACAAGAGGTATCAGAAGATACCAAATATCTCGCATTTTTAAGTTGCCGCAGGATCCGACTGCTGCAGGATCCAGTCTGCCCAGGACTCTGGTGCTTATCTAGCAAAAATTCTAGGTGTGGTTGCAATTCAAATCTTCAAAATTGAGATGAAGTCAAGTCGCTATAGGACCCATGACTTTTTTTTGGGTATTTTGATCCCAAAAGGTGTGCCTGGTCGCAATTTTGAAAAAAGAAAAAAAAAATGTAAAATATTTTTCACAATTTTTCATTCCAAGTTGATTTCTGCAAAAAAAAAAGAGAAAAATTGTATTTTTGCTCAAAATTGTTTCATGGTGGCCATTTTGGAAACATTTTTTTTTCTTGAAACTTGAAACCTTGGGGACGATTGCACAAGGAGGAGTTTATTACAATCGATTGGTGCCCACATTCGATCCCACCCATACCCTCAGTTTGACCCAAGATCAAAATAATTCCTTGTACTGTAATCTATTCATCATTGGCTTCAAATGATATGAAACATGACAACCTTTGGGGAAATTAAATTTTTTACCCACAGTCATGGGGAGGGGGTTCATAACAAAATTTCAAAAATGCCATGCACATCCTTGTCCATATGTGTAATTATACCGAAAGTTTCAAGTTTCTATCTGAAATGGTCTAGGAGTTGCATTACAATCGATTGGTGCCCACTTTTGACCCCGCCCCACTACCCTCAGTTTGGCCCAAGATCAAAATAATTCCTTGTACTGTAGACTACTTATCCTTGGCTTGAAAATGATATGCGACATGACAAGATTTGAAAATCTTTTATTTTTTTTACTCCACATTTCCCACCCCCAGGGCCATACCCCTGGGGTCATACAAAAATTCCAAGTGTCATGCACATCCCTGGCCATATGTGCAATCATCCCCAAAGTTTCAAGTTTCTATCTGAAATGGTCTAGGAGTTGCATTACAATCGATAATCACTGGCCAATTTTGATCTTTTGACCCCTGGGCCCAGCCCCAGGGGATCAGAACAAAATTCCAAGTGGCATGCACATCCTTGCCCATATGTATAATCATCCCCAAGGTTTCAAGTTTCAAAAGCAAGTCTTTGCTGATTAAATTGTCATTTGAAAATCCTTAACCACAGCATAATACATATAAACTGGATGCAAATCAGCCATAAAATTATCAAAGTTCAAATGCCGAAAAAGTACGGAAAGATTTTGAAAATCAATATATATTTTATCTGGACAAGTCCTAACCATCGTATAGAACACATCTGTGAAGTTTCATTCAAATCGGAAGACCCCCTTGTGGGTGCAAATGTCATTTTAAAAAAGGTTAACTAAGAAATTATGAGTATAAATTGGATACAAAACAGGCCTAAAATAATTAAAGTTCAAAGCAAAAATTTTTTTTTTTAATTTGAAATTCAATTTCTTTTTCATATAGACAAGTCCTAAGCATGGTATAGAACATATCTGGGTTTTTTTTAAATCTGATGATCCCTTGTGGGTGCAATGCAGCAAATGATGGATCAACTTCCCTTGAACAAACTTTAATGGCCCTTAGTCCTTAATCATACCACTCACATTTCGGCTTGATCCCTTCAGCGGTTCTGGAGGAGTCGTTTTCGGGAAAACTAGGTCATCCAAGATGACCACCGAACCATTCTGTCAGTCAAGTCGTCTTGAGCAAACTTGGCTTACGTCTTTCCCTAGATGAGGTTTTATAAGTTTTGAATCGATTCCTCAACGATTTCGGAAAAGATTTGACATTTCCTAAAAATCGGCCGAAATCCAAGATGGCCACCGGCCAAATTAGCCAATCGGCTTCATTTGAACAAACTCGGATCCCTATACCCTAAGGATGTTTCCTGCTAATTATAATTGAAATCGGCCTAGTAGTTCTCCAGAAGAAGACATTTTAAATTTCCCATTGCTTTAGTATGGGCGCCTTTGGCGGGACAATAATCCAAGATGGCCGCCAAACCATTGATCCGAGGGTCTTGAAAATGGCAAATTTGAGCTCTGAATACCCAAAACCATATATAGGACCAATTTCGGCCTCAAAATCCATCAAATAAAAAAATCCAATATGGCCGCCAAACACGCTACATTTTGATTGGCCCACGACGGCCATGTTTTTTGACGGATCAACCTCCCTTGAACAAACTTTAATGGCCCTTAGTCCCTGATCATATCTCCCAAATTTCGGCCTGATCCCTTCAGCGGTTCTGGAGAAGTCGTTTTTGGGAAAACTAGGTCATCCAAGATGGCCACCGAACAATTTGGTCAACCAAGTCTTCATGAACAAACTTGGCGTAGCTCTTTCCCTAGATGATGTTTCATGAGTTTTGAATCGATTCCTAAAGTGGTTTCGGAGAAGATTTTTAAAGACGTTTCCTAAGATCGGCCGAAATCCAAGATGGCCACCGACCAAATTGGCCGATTGGCTCCATTTGAACAAACTTGGTTCCCTATGCCCTAAGGATGTTTCCTGCCAAATATAATTGAAATCGGCCTAGTGGTTCTTTTAGAAGAAGTCGTTTAAAGGAAAAGTTGACGGACGGACAACGGATGCACGACGAACGGTCGCCATGGCATAAGCTCACTTGGCCTTTCAAGCCAGGTGAGCTAAAAACCGTAACCATAGGATTAACATTAAACGGGACACAAAAATTATTCAACAACTTTTAAAAAAATAAAGAAAAATTAAAAAAATCGATATAGTTTTGATGTAAACTAGTCCTAAGTATCATATAGAACACATCTGTGACAGGTTTTTTTAAAAGTCGGATGAACCCTTAGGGGTGCAAATGTCATTTTAAAAATCCTTAACCAGAGCGGACACCAACGCCGACATTTTTCCACCCTCTCCCAAAATCTCTTTTCAACTTTGTGAAAATGCGAGATAAAAGCTTAATGCAGTCAAGAAAGATAACTCTGAACCCATAAAATATTGTATGTTCAAACATGATAAAATTATAAAATCAATATCATTTTGACGCACTTTTAAGCATCGCATATAGAACGCATTTGTGTAAGTTTTTTTGAAATCGGATAACAACAAATGTCATTTTAAAAAGATTAACCTGATCAGACGCAGACACCAACTTTTTCCCCCCTCTCCCAAAATCTTTTTTTAACTTCGTGAAAATGTGAGATAATGAATGGTGCATAAAAAACTATAACAAAAAAAAACATGAAAAAAGTTTGAAGTAAAAAAATGTGAAAAAAAGCATCGCATATAGAACGCAGATCATAGTTGAGTTAGATGGAACCTTAAAGAACCGTAACCCAAAAACCATGACACAAATTCAAAGTCCAAAACTGTGAAAAAGCAGACAAAATTTCCCAAGATAAAATTGGTAATGGTGCGGCTAGTACCGCTGCATAGTAAAATTCTGTTAATATCCGGTGAGCCACTGTTGAAAAAGAATGGTCCATAAAAAACCTTAACCAGAAAAACATGAAAACAGTTCAAAGTCCAAAACCGTAAAAAAAAGTTTAAATGCCCCAGAATGAAATATGTTGTTATGCAGAGTATACTGTATAGTATAGATCACTTCTGTAAAGTTTCAGAGAGATCTGATTAAGCCATTGTTAAAAATAAGTTGATTTAAAAACCTTAACAAAAAGTTCTCAAATGACGGACACCGTTGCCAACGACGCATCCGGAATTAGTGATCCCTATGTCTTGCTTTCTGCTTCTCAGGCGAGACAAAAATGGTAACAGTTAACAATGTTCATATTTGTACCATAATCAATAGCGATTGAGCGCACTATATGGCAATAATACCTACGGTTATTAGCTCACCTGGTCAGCATGGCCAAGTGAGCTTATGCCGTGGTGATCGTCTGTGTCAGTCAACTTTTTCTTTAAGCTACTTCTCAAGAAGCACTGGACCCGTGGGCCGATTTCTATTATATTCGGCAGGAAGCATCCTTAAGGCATAGAGATTCAAGTTTGTTCAAACGAAGACTATCTGCTAATTTGGCCGGCAGCCATCTTTGATTTTGGCCGATTTTTAGAAATCTTAAAAAATCTCCTCCGAAACCTTGAACAAACTTGAATCTCCATGCCTTAAGGATGCTTCATGTCAAATATAATTGAAATTGGCCCAGTAGTTCTCAAGAAGAACATATTATGGGAGCTTTTGGGGGGGGGGGGGGAAATGATCCAAGATGGCCGCCAAACCGTTTTTTCGACAGTTTCGAAAATTGTAAATTTGAGATCAGAATACCCAAAAACCTATATAAAACCAATTTCGGCCACAAAATCCATCAAATAAAAAAACCCCAATATGGCCGCCAAAGATGCTATATTTTGATTGGCCCACAGCGGCCATGTTTTTTGACGGATCAACTTCTCTTGAACAAACTTTACTGGCCCTTAGTCCCTAATCATATCTGCCAAATTTCGGCTTGATCTCTTCCACGGTTCTGGAGAAGTTATTTTCGCTAAAACTAGGTCAACCAAGATGGCTGCCAAACTATTTGACCAATTAAGTTCCCTTGAACAAATTTGGTTGAGCTCATGCCCTAGACCATATTTCATGAGGTTTCCTTCAATCCCTCAAGCGGTTTCGGAGAAGATTTTTAGACATTTGAAAAAAATCGGCCAAAATCCAAGATGGCCGCCGGCCTAATTGGCCGATCGGCTTCATTTGAACAAACTTGGATCCCTATGCCCTAAGGATGCTTCCTGCCAAATATAATTGAAATTGACCCAGCGGTTCTTGAGAAGAAGTCGTTCGAAGGAAAAGTTGATGGATGGACGGACAGACGGAAGGTTGCCATGACATAAGCTCACTTGGCCTTTCAGCAGGGCAGGGCAGGCTATATCAACAAGTCCTCTGATTGGCTGAATACGAGGAACAACCCTGCCCAGTATAATGAGGTCAATTTGGAATCCATTGTTCACTCATTCCCATTGGATAGTGGTCATAAGAAACCGGCACGTATGCTCAGCTTTTCAAGCCAGTAAAAAGGCGCCAATTTAATTTTAACTTTACAGAGATTAACTCTTAATTATATAAAACTCGCCCGTAGAGCCGATCTATGATGTTTCCCTATTTTCCAGCATTGGAAAAGCTGAATATTTTAGAAATCTTTTGACTGCGCGTGAAACAACAGCTTTAAGTATAAATTAGTTACAATATAATCAGTAGAATTTATGAAAATTTGGATCGAAAATTTTGTAATTTACTACGAAGTCAATTTTGTGCATTTTTTCCACGAAATGTCCATATTATTTTTATTTTTATAAATTTTGCCCATCTACGACGTTTCCCTATGTCCCAGCATTAGAAAGGTCAAATATTTTGAAAAGTATTTGACTGCGAGTTTTAAGTCAAATTGGTTCCAAAACAATCGTCAGAATTTGTGAAAATCCACATCAAAACTTTGTGAATTTACTATGAAAAACAGTTATTCCTTTTTAAATTTTTTTTCACAAAATGGCCACCATTACTCCAGCCCACATCCTTCAGAGGGGGATAATAAACACTAGCAATCAAATGCTTTCGATAACTGACACATCAAGCAATTACTTATATAAACATCCACGTGCATGGACTATGACACAGGACGGGCGGGCTTGAAAGTCAGAAATAGATATTTATACAACTAACTACCTTGCTAGAAACAATCAAACCATCGATGCCTTAGCTGTATTACAAGACTAAACACTAAATTATGACTGATTAAAATAAATAATCAATTTTTGCCCAATTAAATCGATTTTTTGATTATTTTATTTCACACTCGATTATATAATCGCCAGCAAAAATAATCGACTATCGATGAAATATCGATTAACCAAACAGGCCTACTGCCATTTTGGATTTTCTTAATATTTCTGATAAAATCATATAAAAGACTACTTATTAACCACTGGGCCAATTTTAATAAAATTTGGCTGACCATTCACAGAAATTAGATTAGTAGATTTTTCCATTGGTCATCTCATTTTGTTCGGCTGTGCCAGTGCCCAATAATTCCAGGTGAGTGATACAGGCCTCTTGTATTTTCAACTTCCGGTAGATGTCTTTGTAGCTGTCAGTTTTATTGTTATGTTGTTGCCAATTCGTCATTGCTCTATTTCGTCCCCTCCTCTTTTTACATTCCTGTCATTTTTTAAATCTTTTGGTATCTTTAATAAGTTCTCAGTTATAGTTGAGCCTTTTTCTTGAGATCCCATTTAATCTCATTTTTAGCTCACCTGGCCTGAAAGGCCAAGTGAGCTTATGCCATGGTGGCCGTCTGTCCATTCGTCAAATTGCTTCTCCTTAATGGTTTGACAGATTTCAACAAAATTTGGCTGGGAGTATCCTAAGCTCGACATTTTTTCCGAATTTTGATTGGTAAATTTTTTGGGCTGAAAACCTTAGTTTTTATTAAAAATCTACCAGAAATAGTTAAAATGCTACTCTTCCATAGCTGCTTGACATATTTCAACCAAATTTGGCTAGATGGATTCTACGGTAATAGGTTCTGGAACTTCTATTCATAATTTTGATTGGTACATTTTTTGGGTGAAAATCTTTTGTAACAAAATCACCGGAAATGGTCAACATGTTACTCCTCATTAACCGCTTGGCGGATTTCAAACCTAGTTTGGCTGGGACCCTATGGGTGTAGGTTTCAGAACTTGTATACCGAATTTTGATTAGTAAAATTTGTGTCAAAATCTTGACTTGGATGGAAGGGTCCTATGGTGGTAGGCTTCAGATCTGATCTAGTATGCAGAATTTTGATTGGTCAGTTTTTGGGTGGCCATCTTGAATTTTCCAAAAGTTGTGGTAAATCAGTTAAAAGCCTACACCTCATTAACCGCTTAGCAGATTTTAATCCATCTCAGCTGGAAAGACCCTAGGTGGGTAGGCTTCGGAACATATATACAGAATTTTGATTGGTCAATTCTTTCGGTGTCCAGCTTGGATTTTCCGAAAATTATCCATCATGTCTTTAAATGCTAATGGTCCAGGTGAGCGCCACAGGCCTTGGGCCTCTTCTTAAACATGATTTTGGTCCTATTTCATGGCTTTATTCCCAATAGGGCTTTTTGTCTTAATCAGTCCCTCATGCCATTTGTCTGTAGATGGTTTCTGTTGACATTGTGTTCCTGGGGGCTATCTTGAGATTCATTCTTCCTTTTGAGTTATTCGTAATGGCCATGTAGTTTCAGAGGTTAATCTTGGTAGTTTTTAAGGCGATCATTTCCATTTCTATTTCTAGTATGTTCCATTACGTATTATTTTTACTCTCCTCTCTGAAGCTTGGTTGTTCTTGTAGAGGATGTTTCCTTGGATTTATTTATTTAATCCCCTCATCCTTTTTAGTTCTCTTCCTTCATCAGTTGGGGGGGGGGTAGGTGGTGGCACTTGTCCTATCCTCTGTACTTTCTTCGTGGGTGAGTCTAGGTTTGTATCTTCTCTTTCCGGTTGATCTGTGTCCTAGGCAAATCTTATAATCATAGAAGTTTTTCTTGACACTTCAGAATGGCAGATCGCAAAAAATGTTCTATTTGCCTCGTTTTGGCATCTATTTAGTAGAGCCAGTGATAGTCTTCACAGGGCACATTTATAGGTCTAGCATCACATCTAAATTTACGACACATATTTTGGCAGTTGCTATACATTCTGCAACATGTAGAGCTGTATCTGCTATGCAAAATTGTACGAGTGCAATTTACCTTTGATTTTTGTTAGTTTTATCATTAATTGCCATTCAGTTTTGCTGTCAACTAGTTAATTTGTGATTTGCCTAGCTATACAGGCAATGCAATTGTAAATTTCTATATTATTCCCTGCTTCACATTCTTTATTCCTCCATTCTGAGATCTTCTGCTATCAGACGGATCATTTGCTTCTGATCCCAGGGGGTTTCCCTTCTTTAAGAGGGAAGAGTTAATGAATCCAGTTCCATCTTCTGTTTTTCTCCAGATCTCAGGATTTTCTGGAATGATCTTTCGTCAGATGTCTGCCAGATTCAGTTATATCTGATCTCGGCTCTTGTCTTCGGACTAAACATTTCATTGTTCGGAAGTTTTCTTCCTATTCCTCCAGAACATAATGATCTTTTGCCAAATGTCTTCTTAACTCTTAGGTTAAGGACTAGTTATATTCCTTGTTTTAGCCAAGAGCTATAGGCTTTGAATCCCTAAGTTCAGTTCCGTCCTCCTGGTGTGCCAGTAGAGGATGCCTTTTTTTGTTCTGGGAGTAGTTTTAGTTCTAGAGGAAGAGTTCAAGTCAAGGGTCAAGTAGCCGACAGTAGAGGAACTTTTACAAGGGAATAGAGATCTGGACTTCTTTTCCTCGATCTTCCTTGTTCAAGGGATATGTAGGGGCTGGCACTCCTTTTTGTCGAGCCCATAGTGAAGTGGAGGCTCTCGAGGTAGCGCTCCAAATGACGTCCGGCATAACAAGAATTAGGTAAATGTTAGTTATTCTATGAACTTTAATTCATCAAGGACTTATCCGATGTTAAGCCTTTAACCCTTGAATTTGTTCAAAAAATCTCAATTTTCTCATAGAAAATGTCCATTTGCAGACCAAGAGAAGACTATTTTAATTTGAAAATTTATCACTGGAATGACTGGCTAATAAAACTACAGATTAGATCTATACCATCATTGCTTCTAGTCTCCATCATAATTGAAATAATTTTCAAATTCTTTCTGTATTTTTATGGGGTTTGAAGATGGCTGCCAGAAAAATTGACCAATCAAAATTTGGAATAGAAGATCTGGAGCCTACCACCATAGGATCCTTCCTGACAAATTTGGTTGAAATTGGTCAAATCATAAATGAGGAGATGCAATTTGACGGATGGATGACGGACAGATGGCCGCCATGGCATAAGCTTACTTGGCACTTTGGGCTAGGTGAGCTAAGAATCCAACATGGCTGTCAAAAGCTACATTTTGATAGGCCCCTGACTGACATATTTTTAGGTATCAATTTCCGTTGAATCAACTTTAATGGCCCTTAGTCCCTAACTTCAGCTTGGTCAGTTCAGTAGTTCTGGGTAAATAATGTTTGAGTACAAAACAAAAACCCAAACATGGTAGTTAGTATAAATTTTAACATGATGTAAGAAATGTTTTGTTGAATATTTTGAACATAATTGGATTGGAAGATTGATTCCAATCAAATTATGTCCAAAATATTCAACAGCACATTTTATTCTGTTTTGGAAACATGTTAAATTTTTTCTGAGATGCGCTGACGGTCATCTAAGTTGATCACCAGACAAGTCAACCAATCAGGTTGTCTTGAACAACTTTACTTCAGCCCTTGTCCTAGATGAATCTTCGTGAGTTTGAAAACAATTGACCAAGTAGTTTCGGAGATCGTTAAATGCTTTGTATATCTCCCTCCTTGCCTCGCTCCATCACTCGCTCCTTCCCTCTCTTCTTCCCTCCCTCTCAGCTAATAAGGATCTTCTGTTTGAACATTATGATCACATGTATTAATTTTTGTGTGATTAAAGTTATTCATCTTTGAAAATACTAAAATGACACTCACGCTTCAAAATGTTACGCCTCTACTCAACACAATCATAATGAGAGTAAATGAGAATGGCATGAACAAAACCTGCTTCACGTCATACCAGTGTCAGTTACACATCTGTGTGCTGCTCGTCTGCTTATGGTACATCTGTGTTAGCTCCGCTCTCTTGTTTCCTGTCGTCACGTGTGCTCGTCTTTTGGCTTGACGTAACACGTGCATCATCTTTATTATTCTTATTATTCTTAAAAGTTTTAACTGTCTTTGAAGCCATAGTTGTGTTTGTGGTCAGTGCATATGCTGGTTTTGGTCTTCTGTATGGAGGTCGCCTGTGTAAAACACGTGTTTGTTTGGTGGAGATCTCGTGCCAGAACGCATCTTGTACACCCGGTGCTTGATACCTGCAGACACAAACATAGTACAAAGTACAATATCAGTCTCTATTACTCTCTAGCAGTCATTAGAACATTGAGATTTCAACTAGAAAGGCCCTGGGCTACAACCATAGATTCTGGCCGGAATTGCAGTAATCTTTTCTTGAGAGCAGGGAAATTGGAGACAAAAAGCACTGATTTGGGCCAAGTGAACTAAAAAAAATGACCATCTGTCAATGCAATATGATAGTGGATATGTCTGAGAGTGCACTGGCCAACGTTTACCTCAGCCTTTGACACATTGCCACAAAAATTAGTCACTTCAATTCGAAATCTTTCAGCACGATTCGATGCAAAACCTTTATAACATATCGGAAATCCACAGAAATCTGTCTTGACTGCATCTACAATCAGGCCTTTTTAAACCACTGTTTCTTATCTTCAGCGTGAGTCCTGAGCCGCTACAGGTTCATCTTGCTTCTCAATGGTTATGCCTTTTTATATGCCCGCGCAACCGGGGTCGTATTATGTGATGGCGCTCGCCGTCCGTCCATCCGTGCGTGGGTGCGTGCGTCCATCCGTCTGACTGCTTGTCCGGAGCAGATCTTGAAGAGTTTTGAACCTACAATCACAGTTTTTTTCTAGCAGATGTGTTAGGGATATACGAAGTGCAATGATTTCACTTCGGCAAATTCCAGCCATATTTGCCCGCGTTATCTCCCCTGAAAAGCTAAAATTTGTCAAAGTTTTCTTGTCCGGAGCAGATCTCAAAGAGTTTTGAACCTACACTCTCAATTTTTTCCAGCAGATGTGTTAGGTATAGATGAAGTGCAATGATTTTGTTTCGTAAAATCCAGCCATATTTGCTCCGAGTTATCTCCGAGTTATCTCCCCTGAAAAGTGCAAATGTGCCAAAACTTTCTTGTCCGAGCCATATCTCGAAGAGTTTTGAACATACACTCACAATCTGTGCAATGATTTCCTTTCTGCAAAATCAGCCCATATTTGCCCGAGTTATCGCCCCTGAAAAGCTAAAATTTGTCAAAACTTTCTTGTCCGAGGCATATCTTGAAGAGTATTGAACCTACATTCTCACAAGTGTTCAACACATGTGTTAGGGATGGACGAAGTGTCATGCTTTCGTTTCAGCAAACTCTGACCATATTCGCCAGAGTTATCTCCCTTGAAAAGCTAAAATTTGTCAAAATCTTCTTGTCCGGTCTAGCTCTGGAAGAGTTTTGAACCTACTCACAAATTTTCTTTCAGCAGATGTGTTAGGGACAGACGAAGTGTCAGTTATCAAAGACAAACTGTTCACATTTAGCATTCCTCAAACAAGTATGCCTGAGGGCATATGTTGAGTTTCACTAAAACTCTTGTTCAGCTTGGTACGTAGCATGTCTAGCAAGTTTGTGCAGTGGCATCCTCTGGCGGCTTTGTGGATGTTGACTCTGAGCACAGCAAATTCAAAGGCTTTTTGTGCAGGCCTGTCTAGTAACATTCGCAGAACATAGCCAAATATAGACCATCTTTGCTGGGATATTTTCACTGAGAGTGGGACTGTATTGCATAATGTGTATAACACGACATTCGAGTTATGCTGTCCGGCCAGTGATGTTCATTGATGGTACTAA
Organism: Chaetoderma sp. LZ-2023a; assembly: GCA_034401795.1. Classification (NCBI taxonomy): domain Eukaryota; kingdom Metazoa; phylum Mollusca; class Caudofoveata; order Chaetodermatida; family Chaetodermatidae; genus Chaetoderma; species Chaetoderma sp. LZ-2023a. The sequence goes on from CM067365.1 coordinate 86,379,652, forward strand.
GATTGTTGCACTGGCTGCGTCAAGTTTATCTAGAATTCCCTTTGGAGCTGAGCAGCTGTTGAACAGTATGAGTTATGCACAGTTTGTGTCGTACAAGTGTATCTGTTATAGTTGAACAGTATGAGTTATGCACAGTTTGTGTCGTACAAGTGTATCTGTTACAGTTGAACAGTATGAGTTATGCACAGTTTGTGTCGTACAAGTGTATCTGTTACAGTTGAACAGTATGAGTTATGCACAGTTTGTGTCGTACAAGTGTATCTGTTACAGTTGAACAGTATGAGTTATGCACAGTTTGTGTCGTACAAGTGTATCTGTTACAGTTGAACAGTATGAGTTATGCACAGTTTGTGTCGTACAAGTGTATCTGTTACAGTTGAACAGTATGAGTTATGCACAGTTTGTGTCGTACAAGTGTATCTGTTACAGTTGAACAGTATGAGTTATGCACAGTTTGTGTCGTACAAGTGTATCTGTTATAGTTGAACAGTATGAGTTATGCACAGTTTGTGTCGTACAAGTGTATCTGTTATAGTTGAACAGTATGAGTTATGCACAGTTTGTGTCGTACAAGTGTATCTGTTACAGTTGAACAGTATGAGTTATGCACAGTTTGTGTCGTACAAGTGTATCTGTTACAGTTGAACAGAATGAGTTATGCACAGTTTGTGTCGTACAAGTGTATCTGTTATAGTTGAACAGTATGAGTTATGCACAGTTTGTGTCGTACAAGTGTATCTGTTACAGTTGAACAGTATGAGTTATGCACAGTTTGTGTCGTACAAGTGTATCTGTTACAGTTGAACAGTATGAGTTATGCACAGTTTGTGTCGTACAAGTGTATCTGTTACAGTTGAACAGTATGAGTTATGCACAGTTTGCGTCGTACAAGTGTATCTGTTACAGTTGAACAGTATGAGTTATGCACAGTTTGCGTCGTACAAGTGTATCTGTTACAGTTGAACAGTATGAGTTATGCACAGTTTGCGTCGTACAAGTGTATCTGTTACAGTTGAACAGTATGAGTTATGCACAGTTTGCGTCGTACAAGTGTATCTGTTACAGTTGAACAGTATGAGTTATGCACAGTTTGCGTCGTACAAGTGTATCTGTTACAGTTGAACAGTATGAGTTATGCACAGTTTGTGTCGTACAAGTGTATCTGTTACAGTTGAACAGTATGAGTTATGCACAGTTTGTGTCGTACAAGTGTATCTGTTACAGTTGAACAGTATGAGTTATGCACAGTTTGCGTCGTACAAGTGTATCTGTTACAGTTGAACAGTATGAGTTATGCACAGTTTGCGTCGTACAAGTGTATCTGTTATAGTTGAACAGTATGAGTTATGCACAGTTTGTGTCGTACAAGTGTATCTGTTACAGTTGAACAGTATGAGTTATGCACAGTTTGTGTCGTACAAGTGTATCTGTTATAGTTGAACAGTATGAGTTATGCACAGTTTGTGTCGTACAAGTGTATCTGTTATAGTTGAACAGTATGAGTTATGCACAGTTTGTGTCGTACAAGTGTATCTGTTACAGTTGAACAGTATGAGTTATGCACAGTTTGTGTCGTACAAGTGTATCTGTTATAGTTGAACAGTATGAGTTATGCACAGTTTGTGTCGTACAAGTGTATCTGTTATAGTTGAACAGTATGAGTTATGCACAGTTTGTGTCGTACAAGTGTATCTGTTATAGTTGAACAGTATGAGTTATGCACAGTTTGTGTCGTACAAGTGTATCTGTTATAGTTGAACAGTATGAGTTATGCACAGTTTGTGTCGTACAAGTGTATCTGTTATAGTTGAACAGTATGAGTTATGCACAGTTTGTGTCGTACAAGTGTATCTGTTATAGTTGAACAGTATGAGTTATGCACAGTTTGTGTCGTACAAGTGCATCTGTTATAGTTGAACAGTATGAGTTATGCACAGTTTGTGTCGTACAAGTGTATCTGTTACAGTTGAACAGTATGAGTTATGCACAGTTTGTGTCGTACAAGTGTATCTGTTACAGTTGAACAGTATGAGTTATGCACAGTTTGTGTCGTACAAGTGTATCTGTTATAGTTGAACAGTATGAGTTATGCACAGTTTGTGTCGTACAAGTGTATCTGTTATAGTTGAACAGTATGAGTTATGCACAGTTTGTGTCGTACAAGTGTATCTGTTACAGTTGAACAGTATGAGTTATGCACAGTTTGTGTCGTACAAGTGTATCTGTTACAGTTGAACAGTATGAGTTATGCACAGTTTGTGTCGTACAAGTGTATCTGTTACAGTTGAACAGTATGAGCAATGCACAGTTTGTGTCGTACAAGTGTATCTGTTATAGTTGAACAGTATGAGTTATGCACAGTTTGTGTCGTACAAGTGTATCTGTTACAGTTGAACAGTATGAGTTATGCACAGTTTGCGTCGTACAAGTGTAGCTGTTATAGTTGAACAGTATGAGCAATGCACAGTTTGTGTCGTACAAGTGTATCTGTTACAGTTGAACAGTATGAGCAATGCACAGTTTGTGTCGTACAAGTGTATCTGTTACAGTTGAACAGTATGAGCAATGCACAGTTTGTGTCGTACAAGTGTATCTGTTACAGTTGAACAGTATGAGCAATGCACAGTTTGTGTCGTACAAGTGTATCTGTTACAGTTGAACAGTATGAGCAATGCACAGTTTGTGTCGTACAAGTGTATCTGTTACAGTTGAACAGTATGAGCAATGCACAGTTTGTGTCGTACAAGTGTATCTGTTACAGTTGAACAGTATGAGCAATGCACAGTTTGTGTCATACAAGTGTATCTGTTACAGTTGAACAGTATGAGCAATGCACAGTTTGTGTCGTACAAGTGTAGCTGTTACAGTTGAACAGTATGAGCAATGCACAGTTTGTGTCGTACAAGTGTAGCTGTTACAGTTGAACAGTATGAGCAATGCACAGTTTGTGTCGTACAAGTGTATCTGTTACAGTTGAACAGTATGAGCAATGCACAGTTTGTGTCGTACAAGTGTATCTGTTACAGTTGAACAGTATGAGTTATGCACAGTTTGCATCGTACAAGTGTAGCTGTTATAGTTGAACAGCATGAGCCATGCACAGTTTGTGTCGTACAAGTGTATCTGTTATAGTTGAACAGTATGAGTCATGCACAGTTTGCGTCATACAAGTGTAGCCGTTACAGTTGAACAGTATGAGTCATGCACAGTTTGCGTCTTACAAGTGTAGCTGTTACAGTTGAACAGTATGAGCCATGCACAGTTTACGTCGTACAAGTGTAACTGTTATAGTTGAACAGTATGAGTCATGCACAGTTTGCGTCGTACAAGTGTAACTGTTACAGTTGAACAGTATGAGTCATGCACAGTGTGTCATACAAGTGTAGCTGTTATAGTTGAACAGTATGAGTCATGCACAGTTTGCGTCGTACAAGTGTATCTGTTATAGTTGAACAGTATGAGTCATGCACAGTTTGCGTCGTACAAGTGTAACTGTTACAGTTGAACAGTATGAGTCATGCATAGTTTGCGTCGTACAAGTGTATCTGTTATAGCTGAACAGTATGAGTCATGCACAGTTTGTGTCGTACAAGTGTATCTGTTATAGTTGAACAGTATGAGTCATGCACAGTTTACGTCGTACAAGTCTAGATGTTATAGTTGAACAGCATGAGCCATGCACAGTTTGCGTCATACTAATGTAGCTGTTACAGTTGAACAGCATATCAGTGTAGCTTTTGCCAGAGATCCTTGACCTACTGAGCCACAGGAAACCATTCAGACACAGCGTCGCAAGTTATTCGGAAAATGATTTTCTAGATGGCAGGCAGTAGATGGTGGGCATCATGGATTTTGGATCATTGTCGCGATCGAAAGTTTTCTTCCCCAGGCCTAGTCCGATCAACCAATGAAGTTTCAAAGCGATCCAATAAATGGGAGCAAGAAATAATTAAAGCAACTAAAACCAAAACAAACCAAACATCTCTATTAATCTTGTGCTAGGCCATCCCTGTCAATCTTGTGCTAGGCCATCCCTGTCAATCTTGTGCTAGGCCATCCCTGTCAATCTTGTGCTAGGCCATCCCTGTCAATCTTGTGCTAGGCCATCCCTGTCAATCTTGTGCTAGGCCATCCCTGTCAATCTTGTGCTAGGCCATCTCTATTAATCTTGTGCTAGGCCATCCCTGTCAATCTTGTGCTAGGCCATCCCTGTCAATCTTGTGCTAGGCCATCCCTGTCAATCTTGTGCTAGGCCATCCCTGTCAATCTTGTGCTAGGCCATCACTGTCAATCTTGTGCTAGGCCATCCCTGTCAATCTTGTGCTAGGCCATCACTGTCAATCTTGTTCTAGGCCATCCCTGTCATTCTTGTGCTAGGCCATCCCTGTCAATCTTGTGCTAGGCCATCCCTGTCAATCTTGTGCCCGGCCATCCCTATCAATCTTGTACCCGGCCATCCCTGTCAATCTTGTGCTAGGCCATCCCTGTCAATCTTGTGCTAGGCCATCCCTGTCAATCTTGTGCTAGGCCATCCCTGTCAATCTTGTGCTAGGCCATTCCTGTCAATCTTGTGCTAGGGCATCCCTATCAATCTTGTGCCAGGCCATCCCTGTCAATCTTGTGCCCGGCCATCCCTGTCAATCTTGTGCTAGGCCATCCCTGTCAATCTTGTGCTAGGCCATCCCTGTCAATCTTGTGCCCGGCCATCCCTGTCAATCTTGTGCCCGGCCATCCCTGTCAATCTTGTGCTAGGCCATCCCTGTCAATCTTGTGCTAGGCCATCCCTGTCAATCTTGTGCCCGGCCATCCCTGTCAATCTTGTACTAGGCCATCTTGTCAATTTTGCAACTAAATATCTGCTGTATTATTAAGGCATGTGAGAGGAAAATGGTTACATATAACTCAAATTTTAACACAATGAAGGAACTTGCAAGAGGATTTCCTGACATTGGCCCTGATCCAGATCCAGATGAGATACAATTTAGTATCTGTGGATATCTTGGAAACTACTGAACACATTTGGCTCAAATTTTAACACATGAGTGTGTGATACACTAGGATTCCATAACTTTTGGACGTGAGACAAACAAATCTAGCAAATTTCTTTTTCACGATTGAGATGACATACTTACCTCCGTTATATACTAGTATATCGGCTCGAAGTTCAATAATATTCAGAATTATAAAAGGTTAGGTGCTCCTAATGGGCAGGTGGATGTACACAGTCATGCACATGACAGACCCCACCTACTGCGCATGCGCATACTGGTACTTCCGTTACTAAATATTGGCTGACATAGAAGCAACTATTCAAATAACCAAAGGACCAGGCCTCCGTGGGCTGGAGCGGCCGGGATCCTGTTAGGGAGGTAAGTATGTCATCTCACTCGTGAAAAAGAAATTTGGTAAATTTTCTTATTTCACATCATGAGAACATACTTACCTCCCTAACACTCTTGATAAAAGCCAGAATTTGAGTCAATTTGGCGGGAGGGAGGCAAGGTCCTGAAAACCAGCACACCCTTGAAGAGACTAGCTCTTTGATTTTTCAAGAGATTTAAAACATCTGAAATTGTATCTGAAACACGAGGAATAGAATTTTGCATTGGATAATCGACAGATGAAGAGAGATTGATCAAAAAGCAAATGCGCTCCCCTCCCTCTTTCTGAGGAAGGTTAGGAAAAAACGCTGCTCTAAATGACTAGCACGTTCTCTAATACTTGATGAAAAGTATTACTAGACATTGGAAAAAGAAGAATTGCTTCATTTTCAAAAAACTCTCTGAAAGAACCACAATTAAGAGACATTAACCATCACCATATTAAAAATTAAAAATATGACACCATCACCAAGACAAAAAACAAAATGGCCACATATACTGACCTCTGATGTCTTGGGCGTGGCACTCATCTCTTCCCCCACCGGATGAAGAGAATTGTACCAGCTAATAAGTAGGGATACCCTACCAATAGATGTGATATTTATAAATAGCAGAGGAGGAAACTAATTACAAAGATATACCTCTACATTATTTATTTTCTGAGGACTGAGATGGCGAGCGGGTTAGAAGTGTCACGAAGGTAATGGTCGGTAAAACTTGATTCACAGTGCCACTGGGCTATTGACAATGTCTTCAATAGAAACACCATTAAATAATGGCGTGAAAGTTATCACATCACGGACACTATGGGCCTTGGCTATATCTACTTGAATTCCAGTGGCTGTCTTATGACAGAATTGAATACATTCTACTATCCATCTGGAAATAGTATCTCGTGACGCCCTACCATGGGGTTCAATATATGACAACCATAGGGAACATGGGTACGTCCGCCAAACCTGAGTTCTTCTCTTGTACTTATTTAAAGCACGGACAAGACACCATGCTTTAGCACCAGGATCATATCTGGTTACGGCAGGTAAAATAATAGGTTGACCCGGATATTTTAAAGATTGATTCTTAGCCAAGAAATTCAATCTTGGTAGAGAAGCTTAAGGCCTTCACCTGTAACTATATAACGGTCAGGTTCAGCAGACAACGCATGAATTTCACTCCTGTGTCTGGCTGATGCTGCCGCAACTAAAAATACAGTTTTAAGTGACAATAATTTTACAGATATAGCACTAAGTGGTTCAAAAGGTTTATCACTCAAAACTTGAAGAACCAGAGAAAGACTCCATGACGGTGTCAGTGGAGGATTTCTCGGTCTGAGATTGCCCATACCTTTAATAAGAGTATTTAAAACACTTACTTCATCACTTCCCCTCTTTGCCAAGCAAGGGATAACAGTCATTAATGCTGGTTTGTATCCAGCAATAGAATTAGGCTTAAGACTATAGGCATCATACAGGTGACAGAGAAAATCAGCTACTACCTGAATAGATGCTTCCATCGGATTGATACATCTCGTTGAGCACCATTCTGCAAATCTGTTGATTTTATAATTATATGCTCTGGAGGTTGACCCCCTTCTGGCTCTGGCCATGAAATTGGCTGCTTGCTCAGAAAAGCCCTCCTTAATCGGGGATTTTTTTGACAACATCCATGCAGTCAATTGAAACATTGACGGATTGTTGTGAAGGGTCTTACCCTGGAAGATAATATTGTCCATCAGAGGCAGCGGAACCGGATTGCAAACCAGAAGGTCCAGCAGATCCGTAAACCATGATCGGCTTGGCCAATTCGGGGTGATCAGAAGCACTTGGCATTCCTCCTGCTTGATCTTCTAAAGAATCCTTGGAATCAGGATTGTTGGAGGGTATGCGTATGCATACATTCCCTTCCAACTGATAGCTAAGTGCATCTATTGCGATAGTGCTTGGATCTGGAATCGGAGAAACGTACGTCGTCATCTTCGCATTCTTCATTGCGAACAAATCTATGTTGGGCTTTCCCCAATGATTGAACAGGTGATCCGCCACACACTGATTTAGTTGCCATTCCATAGGCAGAATGCTCATCCTTCGGCTCAATGAGTCTACTAACAGATTCAGCCTTCCCGGAATATGAACTGCTTTCAAGGTGACCATATGATCCATACACCAGCAAAGCAGCTTCCATGTCATCATACAGAGACTGGGCGACTTCATTCAGCCCTGGCGGTTTATGTAACTCACTACTGTAGAGTTGTCTGAATGTATCATCACAAATTTTCCCTCCACTTCTTTTAAGAAGTGTTCCAGGCCTAGAATTACAGCCCGTAATTCTAGCATGTTGATATGTTCCTTTGACTGTTCCAGATTCCAAAGCCCTGATATAGTGGCTTCTTCCAGGCAAGCTCCCCATCCCTCCATCGATGCATCCGTAAACATCGTTACTTGAGGGTGGGGAGGGGTCAGCACGACCCCCGCCAGGAGATTTCCTCTCTCCATCCACCAATGAAGGTGATGAATGAGAGGGTCCAACACTTGAATGCGCAAATCCAGTGATCCTGAACTCTGCATCCACTGAATCATGAGAAACAATTGAATCGGCCGCCTGAGGAATGAGTCAGATTTCTGAAAGTTGATTATCCAGCTTAAATCTGTGAGAGTTTTCAAAACCATCTCCAGATTTGCTGTCAAACTTTCTGGGTTGTGTGTTTTCAGCAACCAGTCATCTATGTAAGTGTGAACAGCTATATTTCTCCTGCGGAGGTATGCCGTGATAGCAAGTACCACTCGAGTGAAGACCCATGGAGCTGTCGAGATGCCGAATGGAAGAACTTTGAATTCCCATTGGCGTCCCTGAAAAGCAGATCTCAGGAACCGACGAAAACTCCTTGCAACTGGAATGTGGAAATAAGCATCCTTGAGATCTATTGATGCTGTCCACATCCCCTTCTCTAACCCCAACAACACCGATTTTATTATTTCCATTTTGAAACTCGGTGTATCTATAAACCTGTTTAGAGGTATGAGGTTGAGAATTGGTCTCCAACCCCTGGTGTTCTTTGTCACAAGAAACACAGTTGAATAGAAGCCCGGACAATCTTGCGCCGGTTGAATTGCTTCTTTTAGAATTAGAGATACTATCTCCTCTTCTATGCACAACCGCTTGTCTGGATCTCTTGGAATTCGAGTCCAGACTGGTACCAGAGACAGATACAATGGCGGACCTTTTACCCATTCTGGACTGTATCCGCACGAAAGCCATTGCAAGACTAAGCGGTCCTGAATTAACCACTCCCACTTCTGAATGTGGCAAGTCAAACGACCTCCCACTGGTGCACCAAGGGTTGATGGGGTGCCCATGAATTTTAGAAGTGGGTGTGTCTCTGGTACGAGTGACAACACCCGAGTGGTACCTGTGGTAACCGGAAACACTTTTAGCCCATCAGACCCGGTTACCACATGCCGCTCCTCATGCGCCACGCCCAGCACCACGTGCACCTCGGTGTGTGGGCTGCTGTCTGGCTGACTGCGCTCGAGGCGCTGGCTGACGTACAGCAGCACACTGCTGCTGGCGGGGCCGACGCAGTCTCTGAACCCGGCTGGCCTGATGGCCTCTGACAATGCCAGCACAGCCACGAGCGTACTGCTGTCGAGCAGCCGAGGGCTGAACACGCACGTGTTCTCTGCGCAGCACTTCAAACTGTGCGTGCAGCGCCCTCTGGTTATTCACCAAAGTCACTGTCTCTTGGAGGTGCCGACAACCTTCACCTCCAAAAAGACCAGGGCCCGCCATCGGCGCTTGCAACAAGCGCAACTTGAGCTCTTGTGATGGGCACAGATTGTCCAACGCAAAAGTGCGCCTTGTCCTCAGCGACTTGGTGACTGACCTAGTCAGACAGTCCAACGCCAGGTTGATCCCATCATGGATGGCTCATTGGACTGTCACGGGGCTAGGTTGTTGCTGCACCGAGGCTGCTACTACCCCAGATAGCAGCTGAGACACATGAGAGAGCGCACTAATCACTGCTCGTGAGCTCTCCTCGGTGTCGCGCAAGGCGGCATTAGCCGAGCACATAGCACCCAAGCACAACGCTCCCGTGTCAGCACGGGAACCCAGCCGCGTATCTTCTCCCAGTGCGGCGCAGACGCGCTCGGTCCGGGCGCTAGGCCATATCAAGCATACTGACTAGCAGTAACTCGACATCGCCTAGCAACCTCGCGGGGGGGGGGGGGCCTTCGTGAGGCGACCTTTCGGTCTAATCGACTCCTCTGCCACCGAGAAGATATCTAAGATATGTTCAGCATACGGCAGAGACAGAGCCGTGTTGGCCAACGGCTTTGCCTGTAACCATGCCCGAGGGTTACCGGCGGCCGTTTCGTCCACGGAGAGCTCTGGTCTAACAGCGAGGAGCCACGCGCATGCTTCAGACCAGTCTTCATCCGTGGCTACCTGCGAATTGCCGATGAGCAGCGGGCCCTCATCATCCTCAATGGCATTCACAGGTAGGGCCGAGGAGGCTATAGACGTACGCGGCTGCCCAGGGAATGCATACTGGCCCGCGAATTGCCGATGAGCAGCGGGCCCTCATCATCCTCAATGGCATTCACAGGTAGGGCCGAGGAGGCTATAGACGTACGCGGCTGCCCAGGGAATGCATACTGGCCCGCGAGGGCTGGCATAACATTCTCCATAGGCTGACTGGGCACCAAGGTCGCGCTTGTGTGTGGGGTATCATGCACACCAGCGCGGCCCGGATCGTCCGTATGAGATTCCACGCTTAAGTGTGGAATCTTATACGGGCGGCCATCCGCTCCAAACTGGCCCACAGGCTGAATCATGAAACCTGCTCCCGAGGGAACAGTGCCATAGGTGCGAGTGGCCACGCTCCCCATGAGAGGAGTATAGACGCTCGCATCCATGTCTTCATGATAATCCTGTGGACCGAGCAGGTAGTCTTCATCATCTTCCTGGTCAGGAAAGTTAGACTCTGGGTTAGCAAGAAAAACTAACCCAGAATGACCAGGAGAATGCCCGAAAGCAGATGATGAGGGTACTCCGCGAGTGATCGTGGTCAGGCCCGCTGGTCGGGTCCCGCCTGATGCTTCTCGCGCCGCTGGATCACCAGGCAATGCGAACATCAAGCCTGGGTGCAAGACGGCCGCCCCTGGATCACTAAACACTCTGTCCAAGCTAGTACAGCATGATCCAGGGACGGGGGCTACCTGCACTGAGGTCGATGCGCAGGAAGTTGAAACACCTGTGCCAGGCAACATGCCATGAAGCATGTCAGGCATCAGATCTTTCAAAGTCCTGTGCATCTCACTCACTAACTCAACCTTCTCAGGCCTTCTTCTTACCCTCCTTCTTTGCCTTCTTGCCCTCCTCAGCCATCAGCTTAGCCTGAAAAGCAAAGAATTCAGAGGTTATATCCCCCCCCCCCCCCTACTCTTTACAAATGACACATTTGTTAGGCAGCCTACAAACTGTACAAAGATGGCAAAGGTGGGGGAAGAATCTAGCCTTCATGGGCATAAAGCATGATGGACATGACTTCTGAAAGGGAAGGCATACGAAGACAATGAGTATTATAGTTGGCAAAACCTTGTTATTTGACTATTAGTACAAAACAAGAACAAACTCGAGAGAAGACACCCACTTTTATTACAGACAACCCTGACAGGACAGCTGACTTCTCTTGTTAATAATAACCAATCACAACTAGGATCCCAAATTAAGAATGAGAGAGAGAAAGATTATTGACTATCTAGATATCTCTCCACATTCATAATAAAGGGCGATAAAAACATCAAAAAGATTTCTCTAGACTAAGATTATGACATCAAGGAGAGAAAAAACTCTGGTTGATTATGACATCAAACCTCAATGCAACAGCTCCTTCAAGGAGCGGGGACATCAGAAATAAATGCAAGAAATATCTAGAGACTAAAGACATTCATTACTCCCGAATAATATGATATTAAATTATATATATTCGAGAACCCATGCACATACAAGAGAGAATACAGTGCAATAGACAAAAGGCAGCAGAAATTTGTGAATATTTTCAAATAATTATGTGCCATAACTAATAAACTCACTTAGCCTGTGCACAGGCAAAAAACATCCTCTTGTGCAGGAGAACACGTCCATCCATCCGCCGAGACTCTTCTTTCTGTAGAACTGATGAGGGGGATGGGACAAAAGGAAGGAAATATTTCTTTTATTCATTTACTATATCTCCAACCCTTAGACATATCACAATGATAAGTAAAAAAAGAGACGTGAACAACCTTCGAGAGAAGAACAGGAACCCTTACCATCTATAAGTTGAACCTGTGAACACAAAGCACAAGGGATTAATAGCCCTAGGCGCTGGGAGAAATTTAACATGGATTCCCAGCGCCTGAAAATGCGGAAACGCCAAACGGCCGCGAACAAAAACCGGTAACATATAAAAGTTACAAGTCTTAATTAATATATGGCACAATATTACCTTAATGGATGAAGAGGAGGACACCTCTGACACTTTTGCCTCAGCCATTTTGAATAAAAGATGATAATAGACAGTGAAAATTCTCAATAAAGAGCTTGGAAAGTTTTCCATAAGCTGACTGTCAGCCAATATATTAGAAAACGGAAGTACCAATATGCGCATGCGCAGTAGGTGGGGTCTGTCATGTGCATGACTGTGTACATCCACCTGCCCATTAGGGGCACCTAACTTTTTATAATTCTCAATATTATTGAACTGAGCCGATATACTAGGATATCAAGAATGTTAGGGAGTTAAGTATGTTCTCATAATGTGAAATTTGTAGACGTTTTGCAATGTGACAAAAGTGTCTGCAATTTCTGATCCCTCTTGTTATGTGTTTTGATTTGGAGATGCTATCACCTGCATACTTAATCAGTTCATTGCTGAAGCTGTCAGGTCCAGATGTATGTCCATTTCTCAATGTCAATCTTAGTTGCTTAATGATCGGTATTTGTAGTGGCTTGGGATCACTTACAAAAGGATGTCATAGCTCATTGTCTAGATGTGTGAATTGTTTCTCAAACCATTCTCTGCATTTTCCTTGCGTGTCCCAATGCAGTTGCCAACACAGAAAGAGATGGTAGTGGACCAGCTACTCTCAGAGCCTGGGTAACCCTAACCACTTTGTGACAGTCATCTGTGTATGTGGTGTCATCTGACAAGAGGTCTGCTTGTAGGCACAGCAACAGCCACTGTCACACCCTGATAAAAGCTGGTTGGCTTGTGCGTTAAACTAGGTGAATTTTTACATTATGCGTTTCCAGTTTGCTTGAAATTGGCTCAGTGGTTAACCCTTTCAGTGGCAAATCCCTGAGAAAAGTAAATTCTTCACGACATAAAACATATTCTGTTGAATATTTTAGAATTTGACTGGAAGTCATTGTAGCCTAAGGCAGCAATGTCATCCAGTTAAATTAATTTCAAAATATTCCATAGCTTTCCTGTTGCAGGTTTCCATGGAAATGATATCTGGGAAATTCATCGGTGAAAGGGTTAATGGCATAACATAGCTCAGTTGGAGGTTCGGGTCAGGTTAGCTAATATTGCTATTATAGAGATGCAGGTGGTCCTGTTCAGTTGGAGCTTCAGGCCAGGTTAGCTAATAATGCTATTATAGGGATGCAGGTGGTCCTGTTCAGTTGGAGCTTCAGGTCAGGTTAGCTAACATTGCTATTATAGGGATGCAGGTGGTCCTGTTCAGTTGGAGCTTCAGGCCAGGTTAGCTAATAATGCTATTATAGGGATGCAGGTGGTCCTGTTCAGTTGGAGCTTCAGGCCAGGTTAGCTAACATTGCTATTATAGGGATGCAGGTGGTCCTGTTCAGTTGGAGCTTCAGGCCAGGTTAGCTAATAATGCTATTATAGGGATGCAGGTGGTCCTGTTCAGTTGGAGCTTCAGGCCAGGTTAGCTAATAATGCTATTATAGGGATGCAGGTGGTCCTGTTCAGTTGGAGCTTCAGGCCAGGTTAGCTAACATTGCTATTATAGGGATGCAGGTGGTCCTGTTCAGTTGGAGCTTCAGGCCAGGTTAGCTAATAATGCTATTATAGGGATGCAGGTGGTCCTGTTCAGTTGGAGCTTCAGGCCAGGTTAGCTAATAATGCTATTATAGAGATGCAGTTGGTCCTGCTCAGTTGGAGGTTCAGGCCAGGTTAGCTAATAATGCTATTATAGGGATGCAGGTGGTCCTGTTCAGTTGGAGCTTCAGGCCAGGTTAGCTAATAATGCTATTATAGAGATGCAGGTGGTCCTGTTCAGTTGGAGCTTCAGGCCGGTTAGCTAATAATGCTATTATAGAGATGCAGGTGGTCCTGTTCAGTTGGAGCTTCAGGCCAGGTTAGCTAATAATGCTATTATAGAGATGCAGGTGGTCCTGTTCAGTTGGAGCTTCAGGCCAGGTTAGCTAATAATGCTATTATAGAGATGCAGGTGGTCCTGTTCAGTTGGAGCTTCAGGCCAGGTTAGCTAACAATGCTATTATAGAGATGCAGGTGGTCCTGTTCAGTTGGAGCTTCAGGCCAGGTTAGATAATATTGCTATTATAGAGATGCAGGTGGTCCTGTTCAGTTGGAGCTTCAGGCCAGGTTAGCTAATATTGCTATTATAGAGATGCAGGTGGTCCTGTTCAGTTGGAGCTTCAGGCCAGGTTAGCTAACAATGCTATTATAGAGATGCAGGTGGTCCTGTTCAGTTGGAGCTTCAGGCCAGGTTAGATAATATTGCTATTATAGAGATGCAGGTGGTCCTGTTCAGTTGGAGCTTCAGGCCAGGTTAGCTAATATTGCTATTATAGAGATGCAGGTGGTCCTGTTCAGTTGGAGCTTCAGGCCAGGTTAGCTAATAATGCTATTATAGAGATGCAGGTGGTCCTGTTCAGTTGGAGCTTCAGGCCAGGTTAGCTAATAATGCTATTATAGAGATGCAGGTGGTCCTGTTCAGTTGGAGCTTCAGGCCAGGTTAGCTAATAATGCTATTATAGAGATGCAGATGGTCCTGTTTGGATTATTAACCCTTTCACCGACAAATTCCCCATATCTCATTTTCAAGGCAACCATACAGGAAAACTGTTGAATATTTTGAAATTAATTTGACTGAAAGTTATTGCTGTGTTAGGCAGCAATGACTTCCAGTCAAATTAATTTCAAAATATTCTACAGAATAAGTTTTAAGTCGTAAAGCGTTTACTTGTTCATCGATTTGAGGGTGAAAGGGTTAATAGTATTATGTAGATCCACCCTCGCTGGATAATATGCTACTAACAAAGAACTCCCCAAACAGTGTATAACACACTGCCATGAATACTGTGCAGGAAGTAGTCTGCCAATGTGATCACACGTTATCATCCATCAGAATGAACACAACGAGACGAATAAAGGAATGGTCCCTATACCTCATTCGCTATAGAGCCATTCTGAATACAGTAGATGTATGTATGTATGTCCGCCAGCACTAATGCCATCGACACCATGACTGAACTGCCACCATGATGGTCATATATGGCTTTGATTTTGACGCTGCTACACATGCACGCACGCGCACACGCACGCACGCACGCACGCACGCACGCACACACACACACACACACTGTTCTCTATTCCATTCCAGCCTCACTTGATGGTGCCTCTCAATCAATCTACAGGTCCTCAAATAGTCTTGACTGGCCTCCTGATACAGTTCCATGCCCTGTAGATGACACACTGACTGACTCCTGGACAACAGCTCCTCTTTCTTTGCCTTGCAGCAAACCAAATGCCATGAGAAACTTGCTGATCGCTCAGATGACGTCTGCAAGGTATTATTGATAAAAAGAATCCGCAAATCCCTTCAAGTGCGATGACAAAATGGGGTATTAAGTGATGGCACTGTCTGGGTGGGCGGATGGGCGGGGTATTAAGTGATGGCACTGTCTGGGTGGGTGGATGGGCAGGTAGAGTAGTTGCCGGATGATAACTCTGTTACTGTTTATCGGATCGCTTTGAAACTTCATAGGGTTGTTGGACTAGGCCTGGGAAGAAGCCTATCGAAAGTGACGATAATCGGAAATCCAAGATGGCCACCAGCTACCTTGAAAATTGGTTTCCGGATGATAATTCTGTTGCCATTAATCAGATCGCTTTGAAACGTCTGTGATGATAGCTCTGTTACCCTTTATCGGATCAAAAAAAACTTCATAGGAAGGTTGGACTAGGTCCGGCTTAGAATGCAAATCGACGATAATCTGAAATCCAAGATGGCCACCAGTCACCAACGGCCATCTTGAAAATTTGTTTGCGGGTGATAGCTCCGTTACCGTTTATCGGATCACTTTGAAAGTTCATAGGGAGGTTGGACTAAGCCTGGGGAAGAAACCCATCGAAACTGACTATGATTTGAAACCCAAGATGGACACCAGCCAGCGACGGCTATCGTGAAAATTGGGTTCCGTATGATCTGTTACCATGATCGCTTTGAAACTTCATAGGGTGGTTGGACTAGGTCTGGCGAAGAAGTCTATCAAAACTCACGACTATCCGAAATCCAAGATGACCACCAGCGGCCATCTTGAAAATTGGTTTCCAGATGATAGCTCTGTTACCATTCATCGGATCGCTTTGAAACTTCATAGGAATGTTGGACTAGGTCTGGCTTAGAATGCAAATCGACTATAATCTGAAATCCAAAATGGCTGCCAGCCAAGGCCGGCCATCTTGAAGATTCGTTTCCGGACGATAACTCAATGAGTGCTTAGCGGATCACTTTGAGACTTCATAGGATGACTGGCCTGGGTGTGAGGAAGAAATCGCTATTTTCTGATAGCTCTCATTCATTGGTTTGCCATCATGGCGGGATATTATGAGCCGTTTGTGGAGCTCTTGTTGAGTAGTGTAATAGTATTATGTAGGTACTCTGGTTGCATTAGAATAGTATTTAAGATATATATATACCCTGGTTGACTGGCATCCACCGCATCCGATGACAACAATATAGAGATTGCTGGAATGTCTTTATTTACTTTCAGCCTACAAGGAAAAGACAAGAATGTGTGATCATACAGAGTAATCAAGGCATGTCCAGCACTGCTTGATCATACAGAGTAATCAAGGCATGTCCAGCACTGCGTGATCATACAGAGTAATCAAGGCATGTCCAGCACTGCGTGATCATACAGAGTAATCAAGGCATGTCCAGCACTGCGTGATCATACAGAGTAATCAAGGCATGTCCAGCACTGCTTGATCACACAGAGTAATCAAGGCATGTCCAGCACTGCGTGATCATACAGAGTAATCAAGGCATGTCCAGCACTGCGTGATCATACAGAGTAATCAAGGCATGTCCAGCACTGCGTGATCATACAGAGTAATCAAGGCATGTCCAGCACTGCGTGATCATACAGAGTAATCAAGGCATGTCCAGCACAGCTTGATCATACAGAGTAATCAAGGCATGTCCAGCACTGCTTGATCATACAGAGTAATCAAGGCATGTCCAGCACCGCGTGATCATACAGAGTAATCAGGACATGTCCAGCACAGCTTGATCATACAGAGTGGTCATGGCATGTCCAGCACAGCTTGATCATACAGAGTAATCAAGGCATGTCCAGCACAGCTTGATCATACAGCGTAATCAAGGCATGTCCAGCACAGCTTGATCATACAGAGTAATCAAGGCATGTCCAGCACTGCGTGATCATACAGAGTAATCAAGGCATGTCCAGCACTGCTTGATCATACAGAGTAATCAAGGCATGTCCAGCACTGCGTGATCATACAGAGTAATCAAGGCATGTCCAGCACAGCTTGATCATACAGCGTAATCAAGGCATGTCCAGCACAGCTTGATCATACAGAGTAATCAAGGCATGTCCAGCACTGCTTGAGCATACAGAGTAATCAAGGCATGTCCAGCACTGCGTGATCATACAGAGTAATCAAGACATGTCCAGCACAGCTTGATCATACACAGTGGTCATGGCATGTCCAGCACAGCTTGATCATACAGAGTAATCAAGGCATGTCCAGCACTGCGTGATCATACAGAGTAATCAAGGCATGTCCAGCACAGCTTGATCATACAGAGTAATCAAGGCATGTCCAGCACTGCGTGATCATACAGAGTAATCAAGGCATGTCCAGCACTGCTTGATCATACAGAGTAATCAAGGCATGTCCAGCACTGCGTGATCATACAGAGTAATCAAGGCATGTCCAGCACAGCTTGATCATACAGCGTAATCAAGGCATGTCCAGCACAGCTTGATCATACAGAGTAATCAAGGCATGTCCAGCACTGCTTGAGCATACAGAGTAATCAAGGCATGTCCAGCACTGCGTGATCATACAGAGTAATCAAGACATGTCCAGCACAGCTTGATCATACAGAGTGGTCATGGCATGTCCAGCACAGCTTGATCATACAGAGTAATCAAGGCATGTCCAGCACTGCGTGATCATACAGAGTAATCAAGGCATGTCCAGCACAGCTTGATCATACAGAGTAATCAAGGCATGTCCAGCACTGCTTGATCATACAGAGTAATCAAGGCATGTCCAGCACTGCTTGATCATACAGAGTAATCAAGGCATGTCCAGTACTGCGTGATCATACAGAGTAATCAAGGCATGTCCAGCACTGCGTGATCATACAGAGTAATCAAGGCATGTCCAGCACTGCGTGATCAGAGTAATCAAGGCATGTCCAGCACAGCTTGATCATACAGAGTAATCAAGGCATGTCCAGCACTGCATGATCATACAGAGTCATCAAGGCATGTCCAGCACTGCGTGATCATACAGAGTAATCAAGGCATGTCCAGCACTGCTTGATCATACAGAGTAATCAAGGCATGTCCAGCACTGCATGATCATACAGAGTAATCAAGGCATGCCCAGCACAGATTGATCATACAGAGTAATCAAGGCATGTCCAGCACAGCTTGATCATACAGAGTAATCAAGGCATGTCCAGTACTGCCTAACTGTCTGCCTGCTCAATTTCTGCACACTACATTTTCCATGGCATTTAACCCTGGATACGCTAAATATTTTGAAAACAATTTGACTGAAAGCCGTTGGTGTCTAAGACACCAACCATTTTCAGTCAAATTGGTTTCAATATATTCAGCAGGTCCAGTTATTTTGCACAAAACACATGAGCATATATAAAATATATATACACATAGGCTAAGTAGTGTATTTTAAAATTTCCATGGTCACACTCCAGACACGCACCCACATAGTGGCACGATGCTCGACCCACATTGTCTACCTTCTCTCCTTCCGTAAACAATAAATTAGTGAAACTCTAAGATCATTCAAAATATGCATGCAAGAGCACCCCAGATCCATCGCCAACATTTATAAGCATGAATGATACAACATTCGAGTCGAAAATGACATGATTCAGAATTATCCATGTTATTTCATCTGATCCAGTGGGCCCCCAACTCCACTCCATGCAGGAGAAAACACCAACTTCATACCATAGACCCCAGATTCATGATTCATCAAGGAGCAGTTCCTTACAAAAGGAATTTGAAATAAAATGTGTCATAACAAACATATTGAAATGAACATCCTTGGTTTAATCAAATTTCATGTGATTCCAGGGCAATTTACATTGCTTTGTTGCCTGTTCAGGTTCTAGCATGTTATTTGATACCTCCTTCCCAATTTGATCTGAATCTGATGATTTTCCAACCTCAGAATTACTTTCCGGGTTATAATCCACCTTTCACACTTACCCAGTTGGTGTGTATTTGGAAATATAGAATTATGTAGAGAGGTAGACCCAACATGCAGTATTATACTTATACTTACTTATCATATACTACCTTGATAGGCCATTTAGCCTGTAGGTAGATCATATAGTAAAAGCATTGCATCTTATAGGTTTCTAAGATAGGCAATGTTTACTGCAGAGCACCTGTTGTGCATAGGTTCTTTGCATATACCAACAGGTAGTCCAATACATATCTAATTGCTCTTTGAAGCTATTTAAGCTTGGGGAATTTACGACAGTTTCAGGTAACCCATTCCAGTTGTTGGTGATATGAGTTGTTAAGAAATGCCGTCTTATGGTTTTATTTGCCCGCTTTTTGGATAATTTCAGGCTATGACCACAGGTTTTGGCTTTGTTATCTAATTCAAGACACTGGCTTTGAATATTATAAATATTATGTAGAAGATTGTATGATTCAATCATATCCCCGTATTGTGGCCGCAATAGCGTCATACGGCGAACCACATGATGTTATCATCCTTTATACACGCTGGGGTGAACAGACTGAATTCTTGCCACCACTAATGAATTTATGCAATAGATATTGGGGAACACCCCATAAACCCATTTATCCCCATTTTCATGACCCCATTAGCCGATGTCAACAAGAACCTCAGACTATTTGTGTACCGGCACATGTATTTTTAATTCTTGTGTTGTTCAGATCTTCGAGTATAAAATATTTGCAATGCTTGTCTTACAGGCATTTTTCATGAATTATGTTTAAACTCCCTGTTCATGTTATCATAGTCGAATGTCACTGATGTTCGTAATGCATTTGGTCTTAAATCATAAATTGCATATAGAAAACAGGCATATGTGAGACTGCTATCCCTTTTTCGTCTGAAAAATGTAACGAAATATTTGCCATAATAATTCTCGAATCTGCATCTTATTTCGTGAAATTTATTACGTGATGAAATTGTGCCTGATCAAGTCAGTGTCATTTAGGATTTTATTCTTTGCGTGATCTGATGCGGTTTCTGAGTTCATCATTTTTCAACTAAAATTCTTTCTGACTTGCAATTTCTAGGGTTAAAGAATGAGCACATAAATCTCACGACAACTGATTATATCATCTGTCTTTAATGTATTGATCACGCTAGACTTTGTCAGTAGGCTGGATTCTGATTGGCTTCATTACTCAGCCAATTATGTTTCTGGTTTCTGCTGTTCCTTAGAACGAGGATTTTGCAAACAAGCCGAAAAGTAGTTTCCGGTCTTCTTGTTCTGGCTTTCATCAGATTAACATCTAAATTTTAGTGGTCTAAAAGTCTTTGTTTTGTGGCAAATTTCTAAGTGAATTAAAAAATTTATCAATTGAATAATTGAGCGCACACATTACAGCTTTGAAATAGTTTAAAGTTAGTTGTGTTCAGTTCTCAGTAAAATGTAACATTCATGTAGGCACTCATCAACAGTACAGACACCAAGCAGAGATAAGTGATCACCTAAACCTAGGAGTTTATCTGATTTTTAATTAAAAGGAAGACATCATTTATTGAATATTTCACATCTGTTTGTTAAAGTGCTAGGTCATTGTCAAAGGGGCGTTCCTCCCTCTTGATGACGGCTTCAGTACTAAAATGTCATAGTCTAGAGATTTATATTTGAGCAAGTCGGTCACATTCCTTTTTAGTCTCAAGCTAGGATAGGTGAACCTGGACCAGTTAGGTAACAGCTTAGGGTGTACGGATCCAATTTATCCTCAAGAATTGAAACCGTGACTGCATATTTGAATTTTGTTAAAATCATATTAGATTTGACTTTAAATAAAGGCACCCTTTAGCTGCTATAAACCTAATCGGCACCACTTTGAACTAGGCTATTAAAACATGTTCACTCTCCTATAACCTCAGGACAGTTTAAATCAAGTTACTTGAATGATTTAGTTAAAACTTGATCTCCGTCTCTCGTGATTTCGAACCATTCAATTTATCTAAATTGAGTTTCTAAACTATATATTTATAGGACAACGTTCAAGGTCATCAATTAAGTACCCACACTCATTCGGTAGTTAAAGGAGTCACTCTGCTTTCTCGAAGTAGAAAGGTGAGCAAAGCTTTTCCGTTCCTGACTACCAAATTATGAGACCTTACTTATACTTTTATAATTAATCTTATTTACCCGCTGTCTCAGAATTTAGCAGATAGATGTCCCAGTCCGCTTACATGTATTTTTCTTAGAATAACTTTCAGGTGAAAGCAACTTGATTACTTGTCCAATAAGCGGCACAAGATTCTTTTCTTGAACAGGTTCTTCTAGGATTATAGGTTTGACATGTTCCTAGACGGTGTCCGAATTCTTTCTTGGCATTTTTTGATTATCAACATCAGTTTAGCAAATATTTAAGCCAGATAGAATTTGTATTGGAGTGTTGATGCCAGATAGTGCGCTCAATCGCTATCGATTACGGTATAAAATCTGAGCATTGTTAACGGTTGCCAGAACAACATTTCCAAAATAACCGTAGGCATGCCTCATAATGCGCTCTAGTAGACTCCCTATATGCACAATATATACTATAAATATCATTCCGCCAATTGGAGTGTTGTTGCCAGATAGTGCGTTCAATCGCTATCTTTAACGGTACAAAATCTTAGCATTGTTAGCTGTTGTCAGATTGTTATCAGAACATTTCCAATATAACAATAGGTATTATTGCCAGATAATGCACTCAATCGCTATCAAACATTCAGCTTTGATGCAAATCACTTAGTCAGTTTTTAACCGACACTATTTAAGTGATCTTTTATATACCTACTACACTGTAGCCTGATTTGACCTTTGAGCCGTTAGCTAGCTACTATTCCATTAGGTTTTTCCACTTTGTTTATATTTGAACTGCTGTTCTGTCTGGTCCAATGACTTTTCAACTATCAGCTTATTGGTTTAAGATCTATTTTCTTTCGCAGCTCGGTCTTTACAGTTAGAGTCTTTATATTGCATTACACTTCCCTTAAGAACTTGATTCTTCTTTAGAACCTGAGCAAGCTTTTGCACTAACTAATACCTTCATTAATTATTGTACCCAGCACTAATTTCACTACTGCCCGACATTGTACTCTTCTCAAGGTGTCCAATAGAGCCACCTGACTCTGATTAATTATGAACGCTTCGGCCTCTCATGGAGAGTGGACTGCTTGGGCACAACAACTGCTCAGCGAGTGCGCAGTCCACCAGAGAATGAAGCCTTCTGTAACATTGGAGGAATTTGACTGGGAGATTGAAAACATGACACGAGAGATAAGTGATCTTATGGATCAGATATATCTGAGATTGGGATCTGAAGAACCAGATCACAAGTGGGAATTTGGAGTTCCAGGGACGCGATAGTAATGGGACCGAAGGGGCAATTATTGCCATACTGGCCATACCGATGTCTTCCCATGAGGACCCGTCTTTTCCTCTTTCTTCTCACACCCCAACACCCATGTTATCTTCAACCGCCTTGTCATCTCATGACAGGATATCAAAATCACTTATTGACACATGATGGAAGCAGGCATAGGCTTGGTTCCACTCATTGCTCAATCTGTTACCAACCTATCTGAACTTCGGGATTCGAATACCTACAGTACCCGGCTAATAGAAATGGTTCCCGAGTCCCCTATTGGGTCTGTTCCGAGTCCACTTATATCTAGGCATTTCAGTTAACGCATGAGGGGTAGATCACATCAGCTAGCTCTCCCGTTAGCACATGAGGGGTAAATCACATCAGCTAGCTCTCCCATTAGCACATGAGGGGTAGATCACATCAGCTAGCTCTCCTGTCAGCAAATGAGGGGTAGATCACATCAGCTAGCTCTCCTGTTAGCAAATGAGGGGTAGATCACATCAGCTCGCTCTCCCGTTAGCAAATGAGTGGTAGATCACATCAGCTAGCTCTCCTGTTAGCAAATGAGGGGTAGATCACATCAGCTAGCTCTACTGTTAGCAAATGAGGGGTAGATCACATCAGCTAGCTCTCCTGTTAGCAAATGAAGGGTAGATCGCAACAGCTTGCGAGATCCCGTTAACGTATGAGGGGTAGATCGCTTCAGCTAGCTCTCCAGTTAGCGTATGAGGGGTAGATCACATCAGCTAGCTCTCCAGTTAGCATATGAGGGGTAGATCACATCAGCTAGCTCTACTGTTAGCATATGAGGGGTGGATCACATCAGCTTGCTCTACTGTTAGCATATGAGGGGTAGATCACATCAGCTAGCTCTACTGTTAGCATATGAGGGGTAGATCACATCAGCTAGCTCTACTGTTAGCAAATGAGGGGTAGATCACATCAGCTAGCTCTCCAGTTAGCATATGAGAGGTAGATCACATCAGCTTGCTCTACTGTTAGCATATGAGGGGTAGATCACATCAGCTAGCACTCCAGTAAGCATATGAGGGGTAGATCACATCAGCTAGCTCTCCAGTTAGCATATGAGGGGTAGATCACATCAGCTTGCTCTACTGTTAGCATATGAGGGGTAGATCACATCAGCTAGCTCTCCAGTTAGCATATGAGGGGTAGATCACATCAGCTTGCTCTACTGTTAGCATATGAGGGGTAGATCACATCAGCTAGCACTCCAGTAAGCATATGAGGGGTAGATCACATCAGCTAGCTCTCCAGTTAGCATATGAGGGGTAGATCACATCAGCTTGCTCTACTGTTAGCATATGAGGGGTAGATCACATCAGCTAGCACTCCAGTAAGCATATGAGGGGTAGATCACATCAGCTTGCTCTACTGTTAGCATATGAGGGGTAGATCACATCAGCTAGCTCTCCAGTAAGCATATGAGGGGTAGATCACATCAGCTTGCTCTACTGTT
Organism: Chaetoderma sp. LZ-2023a; assembly: GCA_034401795.1. Taxonomy (NCBI): domain Eukaryota; kingdom Metazoa; phylum Mollusca; class Caudofoveata; order Chaetodermatida; family Chaetodermatidae; genus Chaetoderma; species Chaetoderma sp. LZ-2023a. Next base: position 86,403,643 of record CM067365.1, read on the forward strand.
AGCATATGAGGGGTAGATCACATCAGCTAGCACTCCAGTAAGCATATGAGGGGTAGATCACATCAGCTTGCTCTACTGTTAGCATATGAAGGGTAGATCACATCAGCTAGCTCTCCAGTAAGCATATGAGGGGTAGATCACATCAGCTTGCTCTACTGTTAGCATATGAGGGGTAGATCACATCAGCTAGCTCTCCAGTAAGCGTATGAGGGGTAGATCACATCAGCTAGCTCTCCAGTAAGCATATGAGGGGTAGATCACATCAGCTAGCTCTCCAGTAAGCGTATGAGGGGTAGATCACATCAGCTAGCTCTCCAGTAAGCATATGAGGGGTAGATCACATCAGCTAGCTCTACTGTTAGCATATGAGAGGTAGATCACATCAGCTAGCTCTACTGTTAACAAATGAGGGGTAGATCACATCAGCTAGCTCTACTGTTAGCATATGAGAGGTAGATCACATCAGCTAGCTCTCCGGTTAACAAATGAGGGGTAGATCACATCAGCTAGCTCTACTGTTAGCATATGAGGGGTAGATCACATCAGCTTGCTCTCCAGTTAGCATATGAGGGGTAGATCACATCAGCTAGCTCTCCCATTAGGGTATGAGTGGTAGATCGCATCAGCTAGCTCTCCCGTTAGTGCACGAGATATCGTGAGAACATGAATATGCGTCTTCAAGAAAAATTGTGCATTAGATTTTTGTACCATCTGCATTTTTATTTTCTGCTGTGAATATTCTTCATTACTGCAAATTTGTATCAATTTAATTTGATCACATTTCCTTACTTCTTACCACCTGTCTGTATTACCGTACTCTCCTACTTTTATTTACTTTAGTGTTAACGGGCCGATTGTAGTGCAGTAATTTTGATGCTAAAACAAATGATGCCACATGCTGAAATAACAGTGTCTTTATTGTATATAAACAACCGGAGATGCATCCCGAATTTCTACCCCGACTTAACACCTGTTTTTGCACACACAAGAATGGTCATACAATCAAAGGGCATGTGAGAAAGTGTCGAGACTAAACATTCTCTGATTGTGATAGCCCAGTTAAATGTTCACGCCATTAAAGAAATAAAGTGGGAACATTCATCATTCGGTAGATTTTATTGTCCCCACACACCCCCTTGCTATACGATCTTTCTGTATGGTAGCCTCTGCTGTCAGTCAGGCACTATGAAATGTATCACAGCAACCGCATCATCACCTGACGTTCGTCCTTCCCCATAAGGAAACATAGTGCTGGTAGGAAACTGAATAGGAAATCCAACAAAAAAAGCCTCAAAATTTTCTTTTTTTCTCATAAATTTTGATGTTTGGTCCAAAAAGTAACGCTTGCTGTGAAAATCCCATTGATTTGGGAAATATACTATCTAGTGCTAACCGCTTGAAGAAATTGTTGAATTCCCGGGAAAGAAAGATAAGGAATTCCTCTGCCATATTAGGCGTATATACATCCAGAAAGAGGTAATCAAAATATATGTCTACGAGTGCGCTATGGGCAAGATACATGTCTGCCGAGAATGCGGCCAGTCATTCAGCCAGACCTATGACATGAAGACTCATGTAGAGATTTCATCAACGCATTCGTGCTGTATGCTGAGGATGTCGGAAGTTCTTCATCCGTTCGGCCAAGTCCACGCCAAAAAGTTTGGACACCAAGTCACTTTAGTGACGTTAACCCACAGAGAAATGGATTCACCATTAGCCTCCCAGCGGACCACGGCTAGGTTGGCCGTTGAATTTCCCGGACCGGACATGACACAGCCTGGAGATTCCACTGCTGTGCCTAACCGAGTTGATGAAGACCACGCCCCAAGACGACCTGTTCTTGCCGCTGCTGGTAGTGCTGACCAGTCTCCTTCGGACATGCACACTTCTGCGACATTAGCCAGTCAAATACGACTTTTTGCTGCGACAGCCATCTCTCCAGAAAAGAAGGAAGGTGTGCTTGCCACCACTCGCGTCCCGAGAACCCAACCCAGCCAGTCTACATCTTCTGGGATAAATATGACACGTGACCCCTGTGTCCCAATCAGGACCACGCCAACATTAGTCACAGGACCTCGGAAGCCTACTACTCCGGAGTTATTAATTGAACTGGAGCTCAGTGAGTCGGATGATTCTCCAGCCACTGACACCATGGATTCCGAGGTACCGACCAAAATTGCCACCGCACCCGACAGCAACACTGAAGATTCCACCGCGAGGCAGCTTCAACAGGTATTCAGCGATTATTGCCGTTTCATCCTTGCTTACGATTGCCATTACTACTGTGGAACCAGTATTCACCACGGTTACCGACGTTTGATCTTCAACCACGGCCGAACCTATTCTACAAAAATTCTACTGCTACTGCATCGACTGACGTGTCATTCGCGTGTGTCAAAGAACCTATTGAGCTTCTCTACCCTAAGCAATTCGGTTGATTCTGGAAGCATGGTACCAATGATGACCGCTGGAGAAGACTTTGCACTGCCAACGTACCATTCTCGCCACTGCGCCCGCCACCTACCATTGTCCTAGCACCTCTTCCGGATTTAGCCGTCATCCCCACTCCTGTCGATGAGTACATGCATGAATTGCTATGACCAGCTTGAGCCTATCCAACCGCCGGTTTCACAGCTGGTGAACCACATACACGTGCACAGCTGGTGAACCACATACACGTGCACTTCTGGTTATGCGCTATACGCTTTGACGGCCTTGTTAGCCAGCTCCCTTGGACCATCGATTGATCACGCAACGTAGTTTGGGACATTCCTTCGTTGTGTCAATCGCGAAAGTATCACAAGGTACACAGACAGACGTCACACCGATCAATCGACTGCTAGATCAACTCTTAGTGCCACCGTGACTACCCTTAAGATTGCTACCACGAGAACCCATCGACCATCCTCCATGACGGGACCCTTCTACAAAATGGCCAAGAACGGATTCTGAATGAACATTCTAACAAACATCCTGAACGGATTTATACCACCGCAAACAATATCTTCCGCGACTATACCTTTGGACTGACCATATTTTTCCGTGCTGAAAACGAACAGTGAGAAAAGTCGAGGACCAGTGTACATACAGATACCAAAGACTTTATATATATATAAACATTATATTATGTGATAAACATATATTTCTCACTGTACATCATTGTTTAGGGGCTGCTCATTCTTGGGTCGTGGAGGAAAGAACTACTCTGTGGCTAATGGGGCTATTTTATTGTATTAGGGTTCATTTATGTTTAATAAAGAGGCAAAGAAAAATTGATGGTTGCCCACCACACACACGCTCGCACAATTGCACGCACACATACATAGCCCAAAAAGCTCAAGCAAAAATCTAAAAGAATGACACCCTCTCCATCCCCTTCACACACCCCCCCCCCCTTAGGAAAGCACACACACACACACTCACTCACTCACTCACTCACCCACTCACACACACACACACACACACACATACTTTCCCGCTACCCTACAATAAGAGTAACAGGAAGGACTACCCAACCCTGAACCGGTAATCCACTCCCCAGAACGCATTCAACTGTTCTGGGGACGCCTGTACCTAAAGCATGCATGATGGCAAAAATGTCTAAGACATGATTTGCCCTCTCTGTGCATGCGCCGGGCTACTGGGAGTACCACTGTAATAGACAGGGATTTCTTCCTAATGGGGGTTCTGACTGGATGGATACTTTTAGCTTGTAGATATGATCTTTGCACAACTTCTTCCTTGTGTAATGGTCATGATCACAAAAGTCGAGAATATTTGGTACATTTGGAAAGCCTGAGATTTCCGCTTCCTCACTATGATAATGACAGGTCAAAATAGAAAAGGAGCAATGCTCAAACAAGGAATTATTAGACATTCCATGAGAGAAGACAACTTGAAAAATAACTCGTTATTAAACTTGCTGACTCCAGCTAAACCATATGGAGGCTGGCGTGAGTGTAAGAATGACTGCCGATTGGCTATTGTTCACTACAGAAAGTCTCCCATTCACCAGAGATAATGAGATTCAGAGTAGAGTATAAAAGCTGATCGTTCTCCACCATAAAACATCCACATAGAGGTTGTCCCCTGGTCGACCCCTCCGCTCATTAGTTCTGAAATGACAGCGAAATTGCACGGCGGAACTTTTTTGACAATTACATAGGCAGGGGACAGCCTACTTTTTGAAAACGCCGCCAAGAAAAAGTGGCCCGATTTAAACAAAAAACTCATAACTACAGCTACAAATTCTTTCACCTCTAGAAATCTCCACTGTGATTTTAGCTGCCTCAGAAGACCCCTCTGATCTGAAAAATCTTGCATCCTCTCCTGACTCCGAACTGAAGTAGATTCGATTATACACCGGCAAGACCTTTGACTTTGCCCGTGCTCGAACATCACCTGGGATTTGTTCTGCCGCCCTTCGTCTGCTGTTCAAGAACTTCAGGAGCAATCTCTGATCGGTACTCACCTTCGACTGTGTATGGTTTCCTACGACTACGGAACTTTCTTATTTCTGTGAACGTTGATCCCGAAATCTACTGCTCCGTCTTGTGTACCAGATTCTAGATGGACTATTCTTCCTTCTCCCGTGTCGCCTCCCAGTGACAAGGCCTGGTGTCAGTTACATTTAAATGTAACTAGTTACAGTTACATTGCACTATGTCAGTTACAGTTACATTTGTTGAGCAATGTAACTAGTTCAGTTAGGTACTTTGCACAATGCAACTAAAGTTATGTTTCAGTTACATTAGTTACTTTGACTGATAATTATTATGAAGGACTATGTGAACATCAATGTCATCATAAAAGGTTTAATGTAGTCAACCAAATTGAGATAAATAGCAGAAACAAAATACCACTATAACCACTGATATAATATACTGACAGAACTGAATCCATTTCAGATATAAAATAAAACTTGCTGAAAATTCTTTCATAAATTTGACTGAATTTTGTTGCTGCCATATGCAATAACAAATTTCAATCAACTTGTTTACAAAATAATAGGACACTAGTTTAATTCCACAGCCTTCATAGATGTACATATATATTTCTTCCTCTAACCCTTTCAACCCAGACATGTCATATACCGTAACAAATATTAATCTTATTGTACGAAATAATTGGTTGAATGTTTTGAAACAAATTTGACTGAAAGCTTTGCTACCATAGGTATCAACATTTTTCAGTGAAATCAGTTTCAAAGTGTTCAACAGATTTCCTTAGAGCATTGATTTTCTATGATAAGATAATCCGCCATTTATGGGACAATAACAGTTTCCTGTGAAATTAGCTTCAAAATGTCCATCAGCATTGATGTTTGCTTGATTTCAAATAAGAATTTAAATGTTTTGAAAATAGTTTATTACTTTCATTAGTTGAAATGGCAAATTGATTCCGATCAGAAAATCTGCTGAGTACTTTATACTTACTACATTTGTAATTTTACTTTCAAAAGCTGTTGCTTCATATGGCAGCAACAGTTTTTTAGTTCAGATTAGTTTCTAAATGTTCAACAGCTTTCCAGTAAACTAGTTTAATTCCACAGCCTTTAAATTTTGTCCGCTATACCAAAATGGTTGATGGCTTGACTTTTATCAATGACATTGTCCTTTGATCTTTATCAGCACACCTATGTGAATTGAATTTAGCTTGAGTATAATTGCTGAGCTATGATGTCCTAAGCTGGCCTAATCAATAAAGAAAAGAACAGGACATGCTGTTAAAGCATACTGTGGTAATAATAATAATAATAATAATAATAATAATAATAATAATAATAATACTGTGGTAGATTTTAACTTTCTTTACAATTCAACATTTGGTGTGTTTAATACTTTTAACCCTTTAGCACTAAAGTTGGACAAAACAGCTTTTGCAGTGGTTTTGAGAAATTACCATTTTCAGACAAATATAACATATTTTTGAAAATTTACCACTGGAATGACTGGCCCAATAACCAAGCCAGTCATTTCACTGGCAAATTTTCAAAAATAATCTCATGGTCAGCAAATGGACATTTTCTATGAGAAAGCCAACGTTTTCTTCAACAAATTTAATCTTTAAAAGGTAACAGTTAATTCTTTAATGATTTAATACACAACCTGTTTCTAAGCTACATTGTAGATTAATGTAAAAGCTGTATAAGATTTTGATTAAAAGTTGTTGTTGCCTGATGTAGCAATAACATTCAGATTATCATTGCTAAAATATCACATATACAGATATAGAGTGGGTTAACCCTTTAATGGCTAAGATTGGTCAAGAAATGTCTATTTTGTAGGCTACAAGATTTATGTTTGAAAATTTACCACTGGAATGACTGCCCCAATAATCAAGCCAGTCATTCCAATGGTAAATTTCTAAAATAAATATCACTGACGTTTAGAAATAAAGTTGTTGCCCATGGCATCGACATCTTCTAGTCAAATTAGCATCAATATATTCAACAGCTTACCTAAACGATTAAATTGAAATTGGTATATTGGAGTGTCACATGTATAACAGTAGCTATGCAGCAAATCAAGAAAATTGTAATAAATTTCGTAAAAAAGTTTGAAATGTTACTGAAAAGTAACTGAAATTTCAGTTACTTTTGCAATGTAACTGGTTACATTTCAGTTACAGTAACTAAAGAATTTTTCAGTTACAAGTTACTTCAGTTACATGAAAAATGTAACTAAGTTACAGTCAGTTATAGTTACCCCAGTCCTGCCAGTGACCATGCTTCGTGTGAAGGACTGCTGAACTTTCGCCCGCTCCTAAACGGGTACTGTCTGCTCGGCTTATTGTGATCTTTGGCCGCCGATAATTAAGTCACCGCACGACATTGTGCCTCAGGAATATAACAACTGAGGCTGGTTAAAAGGCAAGAATGCCCGCAATAGCAAAACCTAGACCCCGCATTCGATGGGACAGTGATTACTAAACTTTCTAACGCACTTATATAGAATATGGAGTGAATCGTGCATGTTGTCTCTATATGTTAAATGTACGCACTAATCTAATTTGCTTTTTCTCTATAGAAGTTAGATTTTAACGCCATAAGCGCCTTTTTCTTTATCCTTCGCTGTTTAGCGGCAGTTCCCTCTTCTTCGCTTTTTGACCGGGAACGTTCTGAAAAAGGGACTGTCAGTCTTAAACGTTTTCTGCGGGCTGCACTCCCGCACTCGGTTCAGTGTGAAGTTAAATTAAATAGCGCCGCAATGGTGTCGCTCTTTTTGCCGAAAGAAACCTAGAGAAGTAGGATGCTCGCTTCTTTTGCCACCTCTTGTGAAGCGGGTGACGCCCTCCATGTCAAGACACGATTTTCCCACCTGCCAAAAAAGCTGCTTCTTTTTCTTCCGTTCAGTAGATTTCCGCACCTCACTTAGACTGCACTCAAATAGTATATTGTCGCCGACGGAATTCTACCATCTTCTCCGTCTCTGTCGAAGCTGTCGCGCTCGGTGTGTGCGCTTGGTCTTCGCAATCTGCGCAGCTTTGACTACAGGCCCACAAGGGGGGGGGGGGGGGCCTCCTTCGAGTAGGGAAGTTTGCTAAGCTTAGGAAAGATGAGACCTCGGTTCTTCGTGCCTTTCAGATCGCCTTTCACCCACACGAAACTGAACACTGAGTCGCTCTCGCCTCCGCTCCACTGCAAACGACTTCGATGTCGCGAGGCTGCCTCACACCAAGTAAGGTCGTTTTCCACGGATGCTCCTCGCCTAAGGCTCCAGATAACCTCCAGCATCCTTTCGACCACCCTACAGGTCTTGTGACCCTTGTTTAGAAGAATTTGCGGGAGGCCACTTTGCTGCTTAAACCTTTGCACCCCGCACTAGGACACTTCAAGCGTGGGCCCCTAGGCTGGATTTTCGACACGACGGCGAAGCTCCACACACACACACACCCCCCCCCCCCCCGAATAACCTGGCGTAGGAAGCATTTTGCTTTGCTTTTCTTTTCAGACCGCTAGGCCAGTGGTCAGGACAATGCTTAGGTAGTTATCTGATCCTGTGGTTAATACCGGTTCAGGCAACTGAACCCGATAACCACTGCATCACCGGAATCTTTTCCAGGTCCGTCGCGTCTTCATAGCGCCCGGGTCAGGCAGAGGTTCCACTAAACTCTTTCCTTGTTCAACTAGTTAGATGGGCCTGTTCACGTGTCTGAAACTTGGAAGGACTGTCCTCTGTGCCACGTCAAACCCTTTTTGGACGTCGTACAAGACGGTCTAGGCGCTGAATGGAAGGCATGCCTGACCCTTCGAAGGAAGAGGTTCTCGCATAACCTAACCGATTGTGTCCTTTTGACGACCAAAAAGAGCCATAAAATCTGCACGCACCTGAAATGTAGGTAAAAACACTACCCAGCGCAGAACGTCACCCTCTAAAAACTGAGTAGACACAGAAGGACTGCCTCGGAATGCCCGCTGAGAACCTCGAATCAACTAGGCAGTGACTACGTACCCTTCTAACCCACCTTCCTCCCTATGCGAACACCAAAATAGGATAAACCATCAACGCTGTAAGTAATTCCGAAAAACCTAACTACTTTCTCGCGACCGACTAACCTTAATTGTATCGACTGACGAAATGATTAGCGACTGATAGCGACATATCGACTGCCCTGGATAAGGATACGAGAAGACCTCTGTCTCTCCCGCCGGTAGAAATACTGCCCGTTTCCTTCCATGAGGTGATTTTAGTTTGGTTAAGGACCCAGAGACATTAGGAAAGCGAATTGCTCCCGACGTCGCTCGCGTGCGCACCTTTCTCGGCATACAACTACTCCCACTCCCTTCCCCCGAGACACTAGTGCAGGAGAGAGGTGCATAAAATAGAGCTCAGTTCGAACGCGGGTGGGAAAGATCGACAGGCACCCGCAGCCATTTCTTTTTTCCTGGCTCACACGCACTACACCCATAACTCACCTCCCACTCCCCACAGGACTAACCCGAATGGATCCGTCTCCCCAGAAGGACCCACCTCTTCCGCCTGGGGACGCCTTTTCAACCACACGCTCCGAGGAGATTTGCCTCACTGGTTGCGGCACGAGTCACCACCACAGAAACTCCCGCCGATGACGCCACAACCATTTTCATCACCATTAGAACTACCGCTACGGACAGCACCGCTGCTGGAAATCCTTCAACCACACCTGTGACTTCCTCTCTCACTAGCAACGCCACTTCTGATCCTTCTTCGACCGCTCCTGTCATTTTGCCCGCTACCGCTGGAACGAACGTCTACAGCACGAATCAAAATTTCTGGTGTCAAATGCCAGCCCTAAAAATTTCAAATATTTGCGAGACCCATTTTTGGGTCCCATGTTTTCAGGTCTGCGTAACCAATTGTTCGGTTGCGCAAAATCAGTTTTTTATCCAAACCTGCTTTATCTGAACATATTTCATTTGTATATTAAGTTAACAAGAGGCCCCTTTTTTGGCCTGTGTCGCTCCCCTGGAACATTTACAACTCAACTAATCTTTATGGAGTTTTACATCAATCAGTGCCACTTCCAATGACTTTCAGTCATATGGTTATTTTGCAAAGGTTCTTTTGAACAATATTTAAGCAAAAATAGAAGACATCAGTACTAACAACAGAAATTGATGACATGCAGTCAAACTTGTATTAAGACACCCCTCAAGTGAGAATCAGAAGACAGCCTCTTATGGTAGCTGGTGTCTTAATGGTCATGATTTTTCAGTAAAACAAAAATTTCAGGTTATGTCTATTTGCAGGCCAAGATATGGAGCATTTTGAAAATGTATCACTGGAATGACTCGCTCGATTATCGAGCCAGTCATGCCAGTGGTAAATTTTCAAAAATACTCATGCTGGCCTGCAAATCAACATTTCTCAAGGCCACTGCAGAGGCAGGTTTTCGCTGGTTTGACCATTAAAGGGCTAATAAAGTTTCAAATACATTGCTTAATTGCATTTAGCAAATGAAGAAAAAGTCTTTAAGGCAGGTGGTTTCTTAACCCTTTCACCCATAAATCCCGGAAAAAGTATATTCTTTATGATATAAAACTTATTTTGTTGAATATCTTGAAATTAATTTGACGCGAAGCCGTTGTGCCTTAGGCAACATTGGCTTTCCGTTAAACTAATTTAAGAAGGGTTAATACAGATGGTCTTTATAGCAGGTTCAACTGAGTATATTCCAAACCATCCTTTTAACACGTGTACATCTTGCTGAATGGCCAAGTTCGCGATGCTGCAGTTTATTTAAAAAATAATTTGACTTAGTCATAGCTGACTTTCAATAAATCAAATACATTTCAAAATATTTTAACAGTATAGGTATCAGAGTACACAATACATATCTTAAATATTTAGGCAGCAGTTGCAGGGAAAAGGTTAACCTGTTAATTTAGTTTTTATCTATTATGGTAATAAAAGCTGTCATATGTCAATGGATGGTGGAAATAAAACTCCAATTGCACATTAATTAACCATTTAACCATTGAATTTAAGAAAAGTTCAATTTTCTCATAGAAAATGTCTATTTGCAGACCAAGACTATTTTTGAAAATTTACCACTGGAATGACTGGCTCGTTAAAAAAAGACATTTCTCAAGACCACTGCCGAAGCCGTTTTTGGCTGATGTGATGGCTAAAGGGTTAACCGTTTTCCTAACCTAGCAAAATAGGTAAGATATTGTGTCCTCTGATATCGATAGCCAGGTGAGCTAATAATAATAAATTGATAAGAAGCGAATCTTATTAACACATTTAACTGGAAATAATGCGCTAAGCTGTTGCTTAACAGCTGTTGTGTAAGCTGTTGCTGTCAATTGTATAACAGCAACAGCACTGTCTATGACAGCAATGGTCTTCAGCAATGGTGTTTACAAACTGTACACCAGCCTTTCTAATACTGGCTTTGTGATCCCTTCAGCGGTTCTGGAGAAGTCGTTTTCGCTAAAACTAGGTCAACCAAAATGGCCGCTGAACCATTTGGCCAATCCAGTTCCCTTGAACAAACTTGGTTCAGCTCTTGCCCTAGATCATATTTCATGGGATTTGCTTCGATCCACCAAGCGGTTTCGGAGAAGAAGATTTTTAAAGACATTTCCTAAAATCGGCCAAAATCCAAATTGGCCACCGGCCAAATTGGCCGATCCGCTTCGTTTGAACAAACTTGGATCCCTATGCCCTAAGGATAGTTCCTGCCAAAGATAACTTATATCGGCCTAGTGGTTCTTGAGAAGAAGTCGTTTAAAGGAAAAAGTTGATGGACAGACAGACGGATGGACGCCGGACAGTCGCCATGGCATAAGCTCACTTGGCCATTCTGGCCAGGTGAGCTAATAATACATCGGTGCAGCCGACGGTTGCACGTACTTTCATGCAATGGTTTATAATTGAACAGTCCGTTGTTGATGCATAACGTGTAGCGAGACTAGTTCCCGGCCTATGTAGTAATGCTAGCGGAAATACAACGGAAGTTTGTCTCTGACACATGCGTGCTGTCGCTTATTTATAGAATTTGACAGACAGATGTTATCGATCTTTTAGATGTTTGAAAATGCTAAATTCCGTTGTAAATAGCATGCTTCATATCAAAAAGTTGTTGAAACTTTTCTCTTTTCAACGATCAGAGATAACTACCGTTCTGGGCTTTGTCACTTACGCGACCATTTTTTCGTTCACGGTAATTTTACTTCACATAACCGACACGCGAACTAAACGATTGCTCGCGCCAAATTTTGAGGGCTGAATGCCAAAATGCAACAGCATTAGCAGTATTGTTTTCAAAATAGATACTGCAACATCTTTTTTCATTAACCCTGGTTCAACTGGTCCGATCCTGTTAAAATGCAACAGCAACAGGTTTCAGCAACGAAGTTCCAAAATAGACACTTGATATTTTTCAATCACGCTGTTATAACAGCGTGATTGAAAAATATCTGGACGACGTGGATATTGGACCCCTTTAAATACCTCATTAAATAAGCAAATTGTTTAAATGCACACCCCGGATGCCATCAGTACAAGTCAGCTGCACACCCCGGATGCCATCAGTACAAGTTAGCTGCACACCCCGGATGCTATCAGTACAAGTTAGCTGCACACCCCGGATGCCATCAGTACAAGTTAGCCGCACACCCCGGATGCCATCAGTACAAGTCAGCTGCACACCCCGGATGCCATCAGTACAAGTTAACTGCACACCCTGGATGCCATCAGTACAAGTCAGCTGCACACCCCGGATGCCATCAGTACAAGTTAGCTGCACACCCCGGATGCCATCAGTACAAGTCAGCTGCACACCCTGGATGCCATCAGTACAAGTTATCTGGCCACACCCCGGATGCCATCAGTACAAGTTAGCAGCACACCCCGGATGCCAACAGTACAAGTTATCTGGCCACACCCCGGATGCCATCAGTACAAGTTAGCTGAACACCCCGGATGCCATCAGTACAAGTTAGCTGCACACCCCGGATCCCATCAGTACAAGTTAGCTGCACACCCCGGATGCCATCAGTACAAGTTAGCTGCACACCCCGGATGACATCAGTACAAGTTAGCTGCCCACCCTGGATGACATCAGTACAAGTTAGCTGCACACCCCGGATGACATCAGTACAAGTTAGCTGCACACCCCGGATGACATCAGTACAAGTTAGCTGGCCCCAAGAGTTCAAGCATTTGAACATGTTAATCCTACTACACACTGTGCATGGTGGTCCTAATGCATGTTGTGTGTTCGCAGCATGGTGTATGTACATTTGTATGCTGTATTTGCCGCCCGACATACCTAAAGCAGTGTATAATCGCTACATCCATGTATTAGTTTGCTTAATAAACAATTCATACAATTTATGCGTTCTGACAATGCTTTTCATATTCTATGTTACATGAAATAGAGATGAAGGCGGGAGGCAGTGGCTAAGCTTATACACGTGTCTGGAATTTAATGAATAGCCAAATTTGATGGCTGTGTTCAACCATTACTCTAAACCAGTAGCCACTAATAATGCTCAGGGCATAATTTAGTGTAAAATTTGTATGTAGCGGACATTGCTATGCAAATTTAAACTTGTGTAGCAGGTGCCAAATTTGGTGTAGCAATTACAATATTTGTTACTCACCGTGAATTTGTTAAGATATGGTGTTTTGAGGGGCGCAGGAAACAATACTAAATAATACACTCTACTAAACATATGTTTGCCTATTTCTAAGATTTAATAATAAATTGTTGTAAACTTGAAACTAAAATCTATATATTAATGATGATTATAATAAAAATCTACAATACTGTGGATATGACACCAATTATGCTTTGTTGTTTGTATCATGATAGACACTGTTTTTCCAATCAACTGAACAGAGCCATGTATCAATTGATGGCAAGGAAAGAAAGAGTTCTGACTGATAGCAAGTCTCGGGTCTGACTGTGAGTACAGTTACAGATGATACAGTACACTTACTTATCAGACAGTTAACTCTCATATTTGATCATGACACCTGGATAACTTAAAACAGAGTCAACTGTCTGATAAGCAAGTGTACTGTATTTAAAATCTGTAACTGTACTCAGTCAGGCCGGAGACATTCTGTCAGTCAGAACTCTTTCTTTGCCATCAATTGATACATCAGTCGTTACCATTCAGCAACTGTATGTAGAAGCTTTGTACAATAATGATGGCTTCAGGTGTGACAAATGGTATCATTTCAGCCAAGAAAAATTGCTCATTCATGCTAGGTATTTTTACACAAAGAAGCCATCTCATTATTTTAATTTTTATTTTCAAACATTAATTTTCTATTTGTGTAAAATATCTAACATGACTTAGTAAATTATTTCTAGCTTTGAGTAGTATGATTTCAAACATATATTAAAATAATTCAGCGGGAAACATGTTTGTTTGTTTGCATGGTAGAATAGTACAATTGCCACAGATTGCAGATCTGTATCTAAAACAAAAATTACCTGCATATCACTGCGGTATGTTCTTCAGACTGGTTTATGGTAGCGACTTTGAACGCGGTAGTAGATATGAATTGGGAACCATATAGCAATATATTATCTGTTTAGAAACACGTTTAATTGACGATATACTTGGTAATCAACTCGAAATAATATAGCGATCTCAAAATATACGCCAAAAATTACACAATCATATTTCCTGCCACGAGCGAGGAACCAGTCTTTTTATTGGTTTAGTTGTTAGTATTTAACCAATCAGTGACAGCCTTATATGATGCCAAGTTTAGGAAAGGAGTCGCGTAGCTACTCTTAAGCATGTACCCGAATACAAATTCTAACCGTTTAGGCGCTACGCTTACAACTTGAGTAGCTACCCTGCTACAGACCTAAACTCACTCAATGTTTTGATTTTTCCCGGAAATCAAGACTGTATTGTCAAACTACGTTGTGTTATTTATTGGATTTATTAAAATTACGCTGGATTTCTCTCCATTCGTACTCAAAATACCAAATTCTGAACAACACAAGTAAGTCTAAAGATAATGTTGTCAATTTATATCACTTCGCAATCTGTGCGACACAATAAAAAAAAAATATCGCTGGTATTGTAAAATGCATCACATTTTGCGATGCGATACCGGATAAATTATGCCCTGATGCTTCACTAGAATTGACCCTAATTGTAAAGTAAGGTCTATAACCTTGTTGATTGGCTGACCAGATCATGTGGTTTCTACCAGGTGATGGTCTGCAACAAGTTCCCATATAGGGATGGTGACTGCTACTAGCTGTCACTGGATTGGAATCCTAGTTCGATGATGTTGCATGAATGAGTTAGCTATTACACACAGCACCAAGGAAGATAACTCTGTGACTGTGTTCCAAGTTCCCTTGGAACAAGTTTTCGAAGAACTTTAGATTACATCGCATCCCTGTATTGTTAAATGAAGTCATATGAACCATTCTTGATGATTAAGTTCATTTGAAAACCGTAACCAAAAGATTTTCTAGTGCGACGCCTCCGCTGCCCCACATGTCGCCGGAATGAGTAATCCCTAGGTCTCGTTTTCTGCTACAAAGGCAAGACAAAATTGCATATTGCGGTTTTCAAATCGCTACCTACAAAATCATTGACAGTTTGAATACTGGTATAATGTCTAGGCTGAAGTAGATTCTATGCATGGATGTGTGTTCTAGGTTGAAGTAGAGTCTATGAATGGATGAGAGTGATCTATGCTGAAGTAGAGTCTGTGAATGGATGAGTGACCCAGGCTGAAGTAGAGTATGTATGGATGAGAGTGATCTATGCTGAAGTAGAGTCTATGAATGGATGAGAGTGAGCTATGCTGAAGTAGAGTCTATGAATGGATGAGTGATCTAGGCTGAAGTAGAGTATATGTATGGATGAGTGATCTAGGCTGAAGTAGAGTCTATGTATGGATGAGAGTGATCTATGCTGAATTTGAGTCTATGAATGGATGAGAGTGATCTATGCTGAAGTAGAGTCTATGTATGGATGAAAGTGTTCTTGGTTGATGCCAGTATTCTGTCGACACCTATGAAAATACAAATAGACTCTCTCTGCTACATGCACACACCCTTGTTTAACAATGCCAAACACACATTTCCATAGTAACCGAGAATCTTAATTTAAATCTAGCACTCACCTATCTAGACCAGCAACTTGTGGTTCCCAATACTCCTCAACCCTGTCAGCAATATAAATAATAGAGTCAATAATAGTCAGTATTGAACTAGTAAATGGTGCCAGGCTACAATACTTGCTGATTACCTGTAGGCTTGCGCGATTACATGATTAAATCGAAAATCGCCATTATGTTTTAAATTGTGAATTTATATGACTGAAAATTAAATAATCAAATAATCGTGACTATTTTATATTACATAAAGTATTTCAAAACCTAACTTTCAATTACTTTTTAATGCGATCAGTCATGAAAAATTACATTTTGCTTTAGTGAATGTATATCCATTTGCAGGGCAAGAGGACTATTTTCGAAAATGTATTCCTGGAATGCCTGGCTCGAGAATCAAGCCAGACATTCCTGCGATACATTTTCAAAAATAGTCTTCTCTTGCCTTGCAAATGGACTTTCTCTGAACACCATTGCAATTTTCGTCATTGATATTCCTTTGGTGTTATGTCTCAGTAATTTGTATCCAAGCTGATTAATCGAGTAATCATGATTATTTTTTAATAATCGATCGCGATCACTCAACACAATAATCGCACAAGCCTAATTACCTGGTCCATGTCCTCGACTTGAGGATAAAAGTTGCACACCTGACACTGGTTTTGTGCCTGCTATTTCTAGGCCACATATAGGCTCACAAGTGTGCACAGGCTCGTGCATGCTCCCCCATTGTTCCTCCAAGTGTTTCTCATGGCATCTAAATATTGGAGGTCCCAGGGACCCAACACCTAGAAATCCAGGGGTTCCAACCTGAAATCTGGGGGTCCCAAATTGAAATTTAGGATTCTCATGCAGTTTTCTTATCCATGCTAAAATTAGAGTATCATGGGTGCACAGCTATGAATTATGGGGGGTCCAATGCTGGCTTTTGTGGGTGTCTGTGCTAAAACCTATAAATCTAATTAATATTTAACAATCATGCAAGATTTTCAGGGGTCCAATGGGACCCACTACCACAACTTTTGGGGGTTCCCAGTTAAATTTTGGGGGGTCTATTCCCTCAAAAGGACCCTTATGAGAAAACCTGGATGGACCCAGATCAGATTTCTGGTAATTTATTTTCCAGCCTAGGTCTGTCAAAATTTTGACAACTGTCTGTATAATGGCTGATAAGCTGTTTTGTGTGTGCTTTTAACCCTTGTCACTCTGATGTCAAAAATCTAATTTTTATTGGTTCGACAGCGAAGAATCATTTTCAAAAATTTTGGTGGACGATGTTGCTGTCTACGACAGCACCATTTTCCACCAAATTTATCAGAGTGGTAAGAGTTAATAGCCAGTCATCTATGTATGTGTGGACTGCTATGTTTCTCCTGTGGTATGGTAGCAAGGATCGCTCTGCTGAAGACCTGAGGAGCCGTCGATAAGCCAAATCAGAATGGAAGAACGTTCACTTCCCAGTCATGGACCTGGAATGCAAATCTCACGTACCGTCAGAAAATTCTTGCTATTGGAACCTGAAAATATGTATCCTTTACATCTATGGAAGCTGTCCAGGTTCCTTTTGTCAATCGAATTTCCTCTTTCCATTTTGAAATTCTGTGTCAGAATGAATTTGTTGAGTGGCTTTAGATTGAGAAGTGGTCTCCACCCACTGGTGCTCTTTGTCACCAGGAATGCAGCTGAATAAAATCACAAATGTTTTGTATGGGCAGGCCGAGTTGCCTGTTTTAAAATGAGATTGTATTTTCTTTTATATAAACTACCACTGATCTGGATCTCTTGGAATTTAAGACCAGAGAGGAACCCGTGACAGCAGTAGTGTTGGCTGATTGCCTATTCAGTCGTGATGATACCAGACTGAGTCCCTGCAAGACAAAGATGTGATTGGCCAAGCAGCCTCCAACAGGTCCATCTAGGGGCTGAGGTAGAACCAGAGCTGTTCATGGTAGCACCGTAGTCATCATGGGAACCTCGCCCTGAGGCATGGTTCCCACGGCCAGGTCCATGCCCTCCCCTGCTGGTGCCCACCTTGGGGCTAGGGCTGCCTGGCATGTTGGGGATGTGGGGGACTTAACGTTAATGCCACCCTCGCCACCGGAAAACTGATACTGATGCCTTGCTTTCTGCTTCATACTTATTGGCAATACGGGTAAGCTCAGGAAAACATCAGTACACTTCAATCCAACAGACACACATGATGAGCAGACACACGTAATCAGATGACACATGATGAGAAGACACACGTGATGAGCAGACACACACGATGAGCGGACACATGCGATGAGCAGACACATGCGATGAGCAGACACATGTAATCAGACGACACACGCGATGAGCAGACACACACTATGAGCAGACACAAGTGATGAGCAGACACGTGATGAGCAGACACACGTGATGAGAATACACACGATGAGCAGACACAAGCGATGAGCAGACATGTGATGAGCAGATACATGATGAGCAGACACACATGATGAGAATAGACATGATGAGCAAAGACACAAGATGAGCAGAGATACAAGATGAGCAAAGACACAAGATGAGCAGAGACACGAGATGAGCAGACACGAGATGAGCAGAGACACGCGATGAGCAGAAACACGAGATGAGCGGAGACACGAGATGAGCAGAGACATAAGATGAGCAGAGACACGAGATGAGCAGACACACGAGATGAGCAGAGACACAAGATGAGCAGAGACACAAGATGTGCAGAGACCCAAGATGAGCAGAGACACGAGATGAGCGGAGACACAAGCTGAGCGGAGACACGAGATGAGCGGAAACACGAGATGAGCAGAAACACGAGATGAGCAGAGACACGAGATGAGCAGAAACACGAGATGAGCAGAAACACGAGATGAGCAGAGACACGAGATGTGCAGACACGAAATAAGCAGACGCATGTGACGAGCACACATATGATGAGCAGAGACACGAGATGAGCAGAGACATGAGATGAGCAGAGGCACGAGATGAGCAGAGACACGAGATGAGCAGAGACACAAGATGAGCAGACACGAGATGAGCAGACACGAGATGAGCAGAGACACAAGATGTGCAGAGACACGAGATGAGCAGAGACACGGGATGAGCAGAGACACGAGATGAGCAGAGACAGATGTGCAGAGACACGAGATGAGCAGACACGAGATGAGCAAAGACACGAGATGAGCAGAGACACGAGATGAGCAGAGACACGAGATGAGCAGAGACACGAGATGAGCAGAGACACAAGATGAGCAGAGACACGAGATGTGCAGACACCAAATGAGCAGAGACACCAGATGAGCAGACACGAGATGAGCAGAGACACGAGATGAGCAGAGACAGAAGATGAGCAGAGACATGAGATGAGCAGATACAGAAGATGAGCAGAGACACCAGATGAGCAGAGACACCAGATGAGCACACATGTGATGAGCAGACACAAGCGACAAGCATACGTTTATATGTGAGAGACATTGATTGATTCAGAAAACCTCATTATGATTGATTCAGACAAACCTCATTATGATTGATTCAGACAAGTCTCATTAGGATTGATTCAGACAAGGCTCATTATGATTGATTCAGACAAGTCTCATTATGATTGATTCAGACGAGTCTCATTATGATTGATTCAGACGAGTCTCATTATGATTGATTCAGATGAGTCTCATTATGATTGATTCAGACAAGTCTCATTATGATTGATTCAGATGAGTCTCATTATGATTGATTCAGACAAGTCTCAATATGATTGATTCAGACTAGTCTCATTATGATTGATTCAGATGAGTCTCATTATGATTGATTCAGATGAGTCTCATTATGATTGATTCAGATGAGTCTCATTATGATTGATTCAGATGAGTCTCATTATGACTGATTCAGATGAGTCTCATTATGATTGATTCAGATGAGTCTCCTTATGATTGATTCAGACTATTCTCATTATGATTGATTCAGACTATTCTCATTATGATTGATTCAGACTATTCTCATTATGATTGATTCAGACTATTCTCATTATGATTGATTCAGACACGTCTCATTATGAATGATGAAGACTCACCTTTTATAGTGTAAGCTTGATATCTGATGTAAGCCCTATAAGAGAAAATAAACAAGCAACAGAACTCTAGATACATGTAAGGTGAAATAATCATCATTTTGTTTTAATGACTAGGTGTTACTGAGATTTAAAAAATTTCATGGCATGGCATGGCCTGAATATATATATATATATATATATATATATATATATATATATATATATATATATATATATATATAAATAAATTATTGCAACTATTCAACACATATTTTTGGGAAATATTGCCAATTTTTACAGGCATGACTGGGGGAAATACTCATATTTGCACTGGCAAATTTGCTAATAGGAGCTAGTCTCTTATAATGTTAACAAAACGAGAGTTGTCTTTCTTTCCAACCATATCACAAAACTAATTTGCAGGCTGTACATCTTAATCAAATTATTAGTCCCCTATAGGCAAAACCAGTATTCCCTGAGGCAGACATCCAAATGTTTGGCTTCATTACTAGAAGGGAGATCACAGTGATTTCTGGTTAGCCTGATATCTGAAATGTCCGAAATCATTTGATGGATTTCCAGGCCATGTAGCTAAATTCCATTTACACAGCCATCTTTAATAGTCGCGGAAATTTGCGCAAAATGCAATAAATCTGGAAAACTCTCGTAGCACTCTACTGGAATAGTCTATGAACATGCAATTAGGCTTAAAATGGTTGTATCTGCATATGCTTGTCCATATTCATTTTGTAGTATCTGTTCAGAAATCAAAGAAGTCCTTTTAAAAAAGTGGTATTTTAAATGTTTTTTCATGATTGGTCTTCAAAAGTTGTTCGATGATTTGAATAATTAATCGATTTATCCCAACTTCTGTCCTAGGTCAACTAGACTGCTTTATAATGTATACACAAAAAGTTTATTTTGACTTTATGCAATTCTGTAGGCACATTTCGTATACATATTAATATTTTTGATTCTTGGGGAGTACGGTAACATGGTCTCAGAAAACCTGTTCTAACAAACCACATAGAGTATTCTAAAATGTACAATAAGTTTATCATAAATAAAATAAGATTCTGCCATGTATTTTATGTGACTCCTTTTTAAAACAAATAAATAGTGTTTATCAACGTTACAATGTTTAGCCATCATCACTAACACTGTCATCTTGGCATTCATCTTCCACCTCATCCTCTCGCATGTTGGCACAGTTGTGTAGTCCGCATGCTGGTATCAAGTGTTCTCGACACAGGGACAGTTTTCACTGTAACTTCTAGAGCATGAACATGATATGCCTGTCTCCATTCAGCAGCAGTTGTGTCTTTAGAGATTGCTGTTATAGACCAAGCCTTGGTGACCTGGGAGCTAAAACGTAAATATGAGAGCATAGTGCTGATGATGGCAAATTTCCACATAATTTGCAATTTGTGTAAATTATCGGGAAACTGTTCCGTGATGCCTGACTTTGCGACCTCCCCATTGAATCTGGAGTGACAACACAGGGATCAATTGTCAGTGCTAGATATAAAATGGTACAACAGAAGTGTCTGTCTCCACAAACTCAGGTCTGAAGCTGTGATGCGACATGCTTGGAAGGCTCTCTTTAAATGGTTGTATGTAAACCACAATACAGACCTTCAAAATTTAAATAAAACATCACATATTGTCACAAATCTGCATGTCCATTCACGTGCAGACCACCTCAAATCCAGCATGAATAGCGAATCATGGCAGACAATTTTTCACGGGTTTCGAGCTTAACTGGAAGTTCTGTGGCAGGAAAGTGACCACTGGACCTTTCCAGTTTTAGCTATGCCCCGCCCATCTCTATCTAATCTCCACCCGCACCTTGCTCGTCTTAGGATCGATCGATCTCTGAACTTCCTATCAATATCCAGAAAACTATACAGGTAAGCTTTTGAATATTTTGAAACTAATTTAACTGGGTCAAATTAGGTTTAAAATATTCCGAGCATACCGAGCATCGTCGCCCTGTC
Organism: Chaetoderma sp. LZ-2023a; assembly: GCA_034401795.1. Taxonomy (NCBI): domain Eukaryota; kingdom Metazoa; phylum Mollusca; class Caudofoveata; order Chaetodermatida; family Chaetodermatidae; genus Chaetoderma; species Chaetoderma sp. LZ-2023a. Next base: position 86,425,269 of record CM067365.1, read on the forward strand.
CTTGATACCCATCCCCTTGCATACAGTCTTGGCCTTGTTAAAGGCCGATTGTCCTACCGTATCAGTGTTCCCGATGAGATCTCGGGCTAGGATGGTACCGCGGATCTCCCCAAGTGAGCAAGATCGCCTAGCTCTTTGCTTTCTAGGTCTGTGAGTGACAGAGTCATAGTGCTATATACACGGCTTAAACCTACTAGTCATACCCCCAGTGAAATAGTTGGGCATAGGAGGACCACGCAGTCAGCCAAGGGAATAGGTAGCAGTGCTCAGGGTACTGGCCTTCTCTGCAGGGGCACACCTTGTGGGCAGTCCACCATTCCCGGGCACTGGCAATCCTCAGTCCGCGTGCTCGACTACGGGCTACACACCACCCTCCGGCACGCCATGCCTCATATGCTGCAGCGGGTCTCGTGATCCATCTTTCACTATTCAGAGTGGTTAAACATAGGCGACGATGATCTCAGCCATTACACTCGTTGCTAGCCCTAGAACCACGGCCTCCATTAGTGTAACACGTTCACCTATGATCTTGGCGGCGGCAGCAGTGCAGGAGGCACCACTGATGGCGATCTTTGGGATGGGGTGAGTTATTCCGAGACAGTGCTCGAACACCCCACTCACTACTGTAGCGAGGACAGCCGCAGTGGCAGCAGGAAGAACCTCATTTCCACCTGTCATCTTCACCACGGCCACATTCACTGCCACGTTACTGGCGATATGGACTGTCAGGGGCTTAGCCTGTGTCAGTAGCTTCTGGGTCTTGGTTCGCAGCAGGTTCTCCACCTTCTGAAGACTTGCCTGGCTCTCGGGCAGTTGCTTCACGATCTGTACCATTGACGTCATTGTTTAAGCACTGAGTATACAATGCAGTTAAACGCCTGCGTTCCCTGTCGAGTGAGCTAATAAGATCTTCCCAGTCTGCATCTGCCAGGTGTCCGGGTTGGTACTCAGGAATATTCATCTCTCTATTGAGACATCTTAAACATGTCCGGGCTCACGCTATGCGAGAAGTACTATGAGGTCTTCCGGAGGGAGTTGAAGGACTACAAGAAGAAGACACCAGATGAGCTCGCTCAGCTTTCTGGTGCTGAGCTGACAGAGGAGCTGACAGCTGTGAAGCTCTATCTAGGATTTGGTACGGGGCAGATCTGCTTCCTCGAATACCTTATCATGGGCGGGAGTATTGTCGAGCAGCTCTTGCGAGCTAAAGGTTTCTACAAGGATCGGGAGTATCTGTCAGATGTGTTCCAGCAGTTGTAGACCTCCATGGCCTCACCTGACTCAGAGCTGAACAAGGCTCTGCGATACTACAAGCTGGAAAAAGGATGTGCTGTGGAACCATCCAGCCCTTGGATGTGCATGTTGGCAGCGTGTATAGGGGCTGTAGGGAAGGCCAAGCTGGTTCAGTGTCTCACCATGGTCCCCACTGCTACTGTAGAAAGTCAGGACAGTCTTATAGCTGATTTGCTAGCGGCGGAGTAGGCTGATCACGAGCGCCATGATAGCTAGGCCTGACACCACTCGTAGAGCTACCACGGGAAGCGCTGTCGTGTCGACTGGCTGCAGTGTCGGGGTCGGAATGACTGTATGGCCCGTACTACGCGTAGGTGCTTTGATATCAGTGTTGAAGCCGAAGTGGACACTGGGGGAACTCCCCTTGACTATCATGTAGTTATAGCCCCTGACGTGGAGGTCCTCGATGTTCACGATCATGTTGCTCGGAATCAACCGTAGGTGTGGTGAAATAGCAAAGTCAAGCTTGCGATGGGCCTTCTGCTACCCCTGTTGGAACTTAGCAATAAGACTGCTGGGATCTGCCACGATGATCATATCTTCAACGAGACTGATGAACATGGCCTGAACCTCTGCTCCGCTGACACCATCTATGGAATGACGCAGCTTGGTCTGTGCTGTAAGGAGGCAGTAGCACAGTGCTTCCAGGGACTGGTTGATCCGAACAATCCCTGCTGGTGTGAGACCTGAGATGGTGTGTGGGACAAAGTACTTCCACACATCTGGATAGTCCTGCCGCAAGCCAGTGATGTGCATATTTTGCACCAGCGCTCCAGGGTCGGAGTCTGGATCGAACGAGAATGTCGCGGCCTTCCGACGGCCTACTCGTCGGGATGTTCGATAGGGGAATCCTGAGTAGTCACGTCTCGGGTCACCGTACATAACCCCTAGGCCGCTGTTGTCCCCACCATGCCACCGATAGTCTGGGTGAGTGCTGAAGTCATTCTGTAGTCTGCTGGCCGCTGAGACGCTATCACTGTTGAGCTGTGGGTCGAAGTCGTTTGTATCAGGGAGGCTTGCACCCAGCTCATGGAGGATTCGTCGCACCGTGAAGTACACGTGGAATCTGAGACAGCTGGCAATGAGCACAACCTCAGGAGTACCAGAATAGGAGTGAAGCAGGGTGGAACTTATTCCACAGCCTGCCGTGGCACAACACACAGCAAAGTTCAGCTGCTTATTCCAGTATGAGAGGCTTGGAGCAGCCATCCAAGTATGAGCTTGCTTCGCATCCTTGATGGTGATGGGGCGGTTGGTCAGCGGTCGTGGGTTGATGGAGAAGCTGGTTCGGGACCATCCATCCACTGTGATGGAGAACGGTGTTAGCTCTGGTATATCATCCAGTAGACCTCTCAGGCCAGTCAAGGGTGTACCCAGGAGGGGCGGTTGGCTCCGGATAACTGTCATGAGGTTCAGTGGGAAGGCAATCTATACTGGTGTTCTTAAAGCTACCGTACAGGCAGCACACTATTTGTAGTCGTCTGGACTCTAGAGACCGGCGAGGTGACCTCGCATCACCTCGCCGTAACATCTCGTTTTTTAGCTCCTCCATATCAACCCGCCCGCTGGAGCCTTTGAGGTATAGCTGTCGCACTTTAGGTTTCTCCGTGCGGTACAGGGCTTGGACCTTCAATATATGGTGGTACTCTTCATCGGTGACCCGGCCATCCTCGAGAGCTTTGCTGACAGACTCGTCGATAGTCCGTAGCATACTCTGTGCCAGTGTCACGTACTTAGCATACTTCTCCAGCCTCCTTGTGATCTGCCGCTGTCCCACCCCCAAGCCCGTGGCCAAGACAGTGGCGGCTAGTGGCACGCCACCCAGCAGGATGGCGATGAGGGCACCCACCCCTGTAGCGCGAGTGGCCACAGCTGCCACACCAGCACTCGCTCCAATCACACCCGCAGCAGTGGTTGGACGCGCGAGGACGTTGTATGCTGTCTTATATCGCCTGCATGTTCTGCTGTACTTTTCTGCCTCACGGACGAGATTCTGCCTGATGGTATCTATCTGCTGGATCCACCAGCCATGGATGGTACCGCCCTCGTCAGCAGTCAGGGAGGGGTATAGTTCTGGTTGCTTCCGCCACTCTGATTTTGCCATAGTATATCTGGAGGCTTAAACGGCATCACCTGCAGAATCTGCTCATGAGTCATAGAAGGGTTCATTTTGGAGAGCCTGGCGAACCATACCAGCTTGTTGGTGTTGAGAAAGACGTCTTTTAGACAGTGGTCATCCAGCATTATGTCGGGTGCCAGTAGCTTTCTGAGACATGACATCTGGAACTTCACCTTATCACCAAGATAGGAGGTCTGCCGCTGGATGGATTTCTTGGTCTTACACTTCTGCGCCATCTCCTCTTTCCACTGTATCATATCTGGCTCATCCTCGTCTGAGAAGACACCTGGCTCATCCTCGTCTGTGAAGACATCTGGCTCATCGTCGTCTGACAAGACTCCTGCGTCCCGCTTACTCCTCCAGGAGGGCCTGCCATTATCGGAAATTTTCACTGTTCCTTCGCCTCCTTGCAAGGCTCGGATTCTGTTGATACCAGTTCTCCCGCTGTAGTCGCTCTCCTTCTTGTTGCAGTGCGAGCCTCTGTTCGTTTAAGGCCTGTGCAGGGGTCATGAATGGGCGAACCGCTTTCTTCATCATCTCGGCCAAGGTCAGATAATGCTGGTATGATATCATGTTGTCGTCAGGTCAATGAGTAATAAGAGTGTAAACTCTAAATGGGCATCCGATATCCCGCTGTCAAACAGGTGATTTACAGGTGCGAACAGGGTAGGACTGATAGCGTTCCATAGGTTGCTGTTGGCACCTGGGAGATACTCTATCACGTCCCGGCCGACTTCTACTAGTGAGCTGCTGTGTGCACTGCCCGGAGGTTGATGTAGCACATCGCCGTGTATGTATGAGCGGGGCACCTCAAAGAGGACCCATTCTACATGGTACTGTACCACCCGTCTCCCCTCTAGAGGGTGAGATTACGTTCTCACCACCGGAGAGCAGCAGTCGGACAATCGGCATGGTTATATCTCCTGTTTAAACCCCTTCTATAGCGTGCTATGGAACCCATATTTGCTCACTCGACTGGTCTTGCTGACCTGGCAGATGTGTACGCAGTTGATGCTGTCAAGGTAGAAGAGAGCGATGGCAAGTCATTCGCCCTACAGTACGAAGCAAACTCAAAGGCATTCTCCCTCCACCCCATTGGTGGTGATCGGGTGGAGCTGCTCACAGACCTCAAGGATGTGTCGAAGGAGCGCCTGGGCTGCAACATAGATGGCCACAAGATCGTGTTTCGGTACGATTTCCCGAAGAGGAAGTGCATCCTCGAGCCGTTGATTGAGGTCTCGGATACAGAGGTGGCAGACATCAACACCCTAAATGACGACCTCACCTTTCATCTGGTCAAACCCTATTCGAGCGGTGCCCCGCCGATGACCCATGAGGGTCTGCTATTGACCCTGGCAAACCTGCAGTTCATGTTTGAGAAGAATGAAGTGTGGTACCGCGCTGGACCTGGTGGTAACTGGCAAACATGGTTGCCACTATATAGGCCTCCCGCAGTCATTGGCATAGAGGTTACTCCCCTCTCCACTGTTGTGAAAAGGGATGGGACAGTTCGAAAGCTCTACAATCGGGGATCATCCTTCCTCACCTACATAGGTGAAGGTGTCTCCCTGACGAGAGTGGGTCACTTGATCGGGGTTACAGGTGGGCATCCTACGGTTAGATGGTGTGTCACATGTCACCAAAGCCAAGGGTGCTGTTAAACTGCTTCAGCGAGTCGGTCTCACTAGCCCGCAAACGACTCATATAGTCCTAGAGCTACGTTTCTTAGCCGGCGGCAAAGTGAAGCAGCTAGTCCTTGCCCCTGAGGGGATGAGGATCACTATCGAACCGGATGGAGCAGGGCTCGATCTCGCACAGATATTTTTCGAGGGGTTCACTCTGCTCAGTTTACCTCTTCATGTAGAGCCATGATTCTCATCATACTGCTCGTGCTGGTATCTACAGCAGTGGCACAGGGAGCTGAGACTGCCATGATATTGGATGCTAAGTGGGCCAACTTCCGGGACGCCCCCCCCCCCCCCCCCCAGTACAATCCTTGGGTCGACCCCTGCGGAGAAACATTTATGACCGCTTTCACCCACGTGAAGAGATCGAGTCCGTATGCCACTTCTATGGTGTGGAGAGGGTAGGACGTGGTTGTCTGCTGGAGACACCTGCTCAGCACCAGATTCTCTGCGTAACATGTGAACATGCTAGTCTGCCGTGGTGCAAATGCTAAGCACTTTAGCCTCCTACCAGGTGAGCGTTGTCAAGGTAGATGGAAGACACTATGGGTGGTCCCATCATGCCGATGCGACTCTGGCAGAGACCACGTGTTTGTCTGAGCCTACACAGAATAGAGAGGCCGGCCACTGGCCGGTATTCTGAGGAGGTTCTCCCGGACAGTGGGGTCTGCAGGGGAGTTTTATTTTCGCCATGGCCTTCCATGTCAGCAGCTCCCATCTCGACCAGAACATCACATGTCTCAAATTCCTATGCCCCAGGGATTGAGAGGGCGGTGGGGGCCACGGATAGCCGAACGGCGGCCAGCTGAGGTCGGTGGTATCATTTTAATTCCGACCGGGATTAAATCACTTCATTCTCGTGGTACCGATCAGGACCAGAATGAAAGGCAAACAGCAACCACATGTCTCAACAACCCTAAGTCCCCAGGGATTAAGAGGGCGGTGGGGGCCACGGATCGCCGATCGGCTGCAAGTTGAGGGAGGTGGTATCATTTAAATTCTGACTCCACTACTCCCTGCAATGATAACACGTGATCAATGATCTGGAAAACCACCCTGTAATGACAACAACGTGATCAATGATCCGGACAAACATCCCTGCAATGAGAACACGTGATCAATGATCCGGACAAACAACCCTGTAATGACAACACTGTGATCAATGATCTGGACAAACCACCCTGCAATGACAACAATGTGATCAATGAACTGGACAAACCACCCTGCAATGACAACAATGTGATCAATGATCTGGACAAACCACCATGCAATGACGAGAACATGATCAATGATCCGGACAAACCACCCTGCAATGACGACAACGTGGGCAATGATCAAGACAAACCACCCTGCAATGACAACACTGTGATCAATGATCCGGAGAAACCATCCTGCCATGACAACACGTGATCAATGATCCGGACAAACCACCCTGCAATGACAACACCATGATCAATGATCAGGACAAACCACCCTGCAATGACAACACATGATCAGTGATCTGGACAAACCGCCCTGCAATGACAACAATGTGATCAATGATCTGGACAAACAAGCATGCAATGACAACAATGTGATCAATGATCCGGACAAACCCCCCCTGCAATGACAACACATGATCAATGATCCGGATAAACCACCCTGCAATGACCACACTGTGATCAATGATCCGGACAAACCACCCTGCAATGACAACACTGTGATCAATGATCCGGACAAACCACCCTGCAATGACCACACTGTGATCAATGATCCGGACAAACCACCCTGCAATGACAACACTGTGATCAATGATCCGGACAAACCACCCTGCAATCACACCCCACATGATCAATGATCCGGACAAACCACACTGCAATGACAACACTGTGATCAATGATCCGGACAAACCACCCTGCAATGACAACGCCGTGATCAATGATCTGGACAAACCTCCCTTCAATGACAACACTGTGATCAATGATCCGGACAAACCACCCTGCAATCACAACACATGATCAATGATCCGGACAAACCACCCTGCAATGACCACACTGTGATCAATGATCCGGACAAACCACCCTGCAATGACAACACTGTGATCAATGATCCGAACAAACCACCCTAAAATGACAACAATGTGATCAATGATCCGGACAAACCACCCTGCAATGACAACACCATGATCAATGATCCGGACAAAGCACCCTGCAATAACAACACTGTGATCAATGATCCGGACAAACCACCCTGCAATGACAACACTGTGATCAATGATCCAGACAAACCACCCTGCAATGACAACACTGTGATCAATGATCTGGACAAACCCCCTGCAATGACAACACATGATCAATGATCTGGACAAACAACCCTGCAGTGACAACACATCATCAATGATCCAGACAAACCATCCTGCAATGTCGACGACATGGTCAATGATCCGGACAAACCACCCTTCAATGACAACACTGTGATCAATGATCAAGACAAACCACCCTGCAATAACAACACTGTGATCAATCAAGACAAACCGCCCTGCAATGACAACAATGTGATCAATGATCCGGACAAACACCCCTGCAATGACAACACATGATCAGTGATCTGGACAAACCGCCCTGCAATGACAATACTGTGATCAATTATCTGGACAAACCACCATGCAATGACAACAATGTGATCAATGATCAGGACAAACACCCCTGCAATGACAACACATGATCAATGATCCGGACAAACCACCCTGCAATGACAACACATAATCAATGATCCGGATAAACCACCCAGCAATGACAACAATGTGATCAATGATCCGGACAAACCACCATGCAATGACAACACCATGATCAATGATCCGGACAAACCACCCTGCAATGACAACACTGTGATCAATGATCTGGACAAACCACCCTGCAATGACAACAATGTGATCAATGATCCGAACAAACCACCATGCAATGACAACAATGTGATCAATGATCCGGACCCCCCCCCCCTGCAATGACAACACATGATCAATGATCCGGACAAACCACCCTGCAATGACCACACTGTGATCAATGATCCGGACAAACCACCCTGCAATGACAACACTGTGATCAATGATCCGGACAAACCACCCTGCAATGACAACACTGTGATCAATGATCCGGACAAACCACCCTGCAATGACAACCCCACATGATCAATGATCCGGACAAACCACCCTGCAATGACAACACTGTGATCAATGATCCGGACAAACCACCCTGCAATGACAACACTGTGATCAATGATCCGGACAAACCACCCTGCAATGACAACACTGTGATCAATGATCCGGACAAACCACCCTGCAATGACAACCCCACATGATCAATGATCCGGACAAACTACACTGCAATGACAACACTGTGATCAATGATCCGGACAAACCACCCTGCAATGACAACACATGATCAATGATCCGGACAAACCACCCTGCAATGACCACACTGTGATCAATGATCCGGACAAACCACCCTGCAATGACAACACTGTGATCAATGATCCGAACAAACCACCCTAAAATGACAACAATGTGATCAATGATCCGGACAAACCACCCTGCAATGACAACACCATGATCAATGACCCGGACAAAGCACCCTGCAATAACAACACTGTGATCAATGATCCGGACAAACCACCCTGCAATGACAACACTGTGATCAATGATCCAGACAAACCACCCTGCAATGACAACACTGTGATCAATGATCTGGACAAACCCCCTGCAATGACAACACATGATCAATGATCTGGACAAACAACCCTGCAGTGACAACACATCATCAATGATCCAGACAAACCATCCTGCAATGTCGACGACATGGTCAATGATCCGGACAAACCACCCTTCAATGACAACACTGTGATCAATGATCAAGACAAACCACCCTGCAATGACAACACTGTGATCAATGATCAAGACAAACCGCCCTGCAATGACAACAATGTGATCAATGATCCGGACAAACCACCCTGCAATGACAACACATGATCAATGATCCGGACAAACCGCCCTGCAATGACAATACTGTGATCAATTATCTGGACAAACCACCATGCAATGACAACAATGTGATCAATGATCAGGACAAACACCCCTGCAATGACAACACATGATCAATGATCCGGACAAACCACCCTGCAATGACAACACATGATCAATGATCCGGACAAACCACCCTGCAATGACAACAATGTGATCAATGATCCGGACAAACCACCATGCAATGACAACAATGTGATCAATGATCCGGACAAACCACCCTGCAATGACAACACTGTGATCAATGATCCGGACAAACCACCCTGCAATGACAACACTGTGATCAATGATCCGGACAAACCACCCTGCAATGACAACACTGTGATCAATGATCCGGACAAACCACCCTGCAATGACAACACATGATCAATGATCCGGACAAACCACACTGCAATGACAACACTGTGATCAATGATCCGGACAAACCACCCTGCAATGACAACGCCGTGATCAATGATCCGGACAAACCACCCTGCAATGACAACACTGTGATCAATGATCTGGACAAACCACCCTGCAATGATGACAATGTGATCAATGATCCGAACAAACCACCCTAAAATGACAACAATGTGATCAATGATCCGGACAAACCACCCTGCAATGACAACACCATGATCAATGACCCGGACAAAGCACCCTGCAATAACAACACTGTGATCAATGATCCGGACAAACCACCCTGCAATGACAACACTGTGATCAATGATCCAGACAAACCACCCTGCAATGACAACACTGTGATCAATGATCTGGACAAACCCCCTGCAATGACAACACATGATCAATGATCTGGACAAACAACCCTGCAGTGACAACACATCATCAATGATCCAGACAAACCATCCTGCAATGTCGACGACATGGTCAATGATCCGGACAAACCACCCTTCAATGACAACACTGTGATCAATGATCAAGACAAACCACCCTGCAATGACAACACTGTGATCAATCAAGACAAACCGCCCTGCAATGACAACAATGTGATCAATGATCCGGACAAACACCCCTGCAATGACAACACATGATCAGTGATCTGGACAAACCGCCCTGCAATGACAATACTGTGATCAATTATCTGGACAAACCACGATGCAATGACAACAATGTGATCAATGATCAGGACAAACACCCCTGCAATGACAACACATGATCAATGATCCGGACAAACCACCCTGCAATGACAACACATAATCAATGATCCGGATAAACCACCCAGCAATGACAACAATGTGATCAATGATCCGGACAAACCACCATGCAATGACAACACCATGATCAATGATCAGGACAAACCACCCTGCAATGACAATACATGATCAGTGATCTGGACAAACCGCCCTGCAATGACAACAATGTGATCAATGATCCGAACAAACCACCATGCAATGACAACAATGTGATCAATGATCCGGCCACCCCCCCCCCCCCCCCCCCCCCCTGCAATGACAACACATGATCAATGATCCGGATAAACCACCCTGCAATGACAACACTGTGATCAATGATCCGGACAAACCACCCTGCAATGACCACACTGTGATCAATGATCCGGACAAACCACCCTGCAATGACAACACTGTGATCAATGATCCGGACAAACCACCCTGCAATCACACCCCACATGATCAATGATCCGGACAAACCACCCTGCAATGACAACACTGTGATCAATGATCCGGACAAACCACCCTGCAATGACCACACTGTGATCAATGATCCGGACAAACCACCCTGCAATGACAACACTGTGATCAATGATCCGGACAAACCACCCTGCAATCACACCCCACATGATCAATGATCCGGACAAACTACACTGCAATGACAACACTGTGATCAATGATCCGGACAAACCACCCTGCAATGACAACGCCGTGATCAATGATCTGGACAAACCTCCCTGCAATGACAACACTGTGATCAATGATCCGGACAAACCACCCTGCAATCACAACACATGATCAATGATCCGGACAAACCACCCTGCAATGACCACACTGTGATCAATGATCCGGACAAACCACCCTGCAATGACAACACTGTGATCAATGATCCGAACAAACCACCCTAAAATGACAACAATGTGATCAATGATCCGGACAAACCACCCTGCAATGACAACACCATGATCAATGACCCGGACAAAGCACCCTGCAATAACAACACTGTGATCAATGATCCGGACAAACCACCCTGCAATGACAACACTGTGATCAATGATCCAGACAAACCACCCTGCAATGACAACACTGTGATCAATGATCTGGACAAACCCCCTGCAATGACAACACATGATCAATGATCTGGACAAACAACCCTGCAGTGACAACACATCATCAATGATCCAGACAAACCATCCTGCAATGTCGACGACATGGTCAATGATCCGGACAAACCACCCTTCAATGACAACACTGTGATCAATGATCAAGACAAACCACCCTGCAATGACAACACTGTGATCAATGATCAAGACAAACCGCCCTGCAATGACAACAATGTGATCAATGATCCGGACAAACACCCCTGCAATGACAACACATGATCAATGATCCGGACAAACCACCCTGCAATGACAATACTGTGATCAATTATCTGGACAAACCACCATGCAATGACAACACTGTGATCAATGATCCGGACAAACCACCCTGCAATGACAACACATGATCAATGATCCGGACAAACCACCCTGCAATGACAACACATAATCAATGATCCGGATAAACCACCCAGCAATGACAACAATGTGATCAATGATCCGGACAAACCACCATGCAATGACAACACCATGATCAATGATCCGGACAAACCACCCTGCAATGACAATACATGATCAGTGATCTGGACAAACCACCCTGCAATGACAACAATGTGATCAATGATCCGAACAAACCACCATGCAATGACAACAATGTGATCAATGATCAAGACAAACCACCCTGCAATGACAACACTGTGATCAATGATCAAGACAAACCATCCTTCAATGACAACAGCATGATCAATGATCCGGACAAACCACCCTGCAATGACAACACTGTGATCAATGATCCAGACAAACCACCCTGCAATGACAACAGCGTGATCAATGATCCGGACAAACCACCCTGCAATGACAACACTGTGATCAATGATCCGGACAAACCACCATGCAATGACAACACGTGATCAATGATCCGGACAAACCACCCTGCAATGACAACACTGTGATCAATGATCCGGACAAACCACCCTGCAATGCCAACACCATGATCAATGATCCGGACAAAGCACCCTGCAATGACAACACTGTGATCAATGATCTGGACAAACCACCCTGCAATGATGACAATGTGATCAATGATCCGAACAAACCACCCTAAAATGACAACAATGTGATCAATGATCCGGACAAACCACCCTGCAATGACAACACCATGATCAATGACCCGGACAAAGCACCCTGCAATAACAACACTGTGATCAATGATCTGGACAAACCACCCTGCAATGATAACACTGTGATCAATGATCCAGACAAACCACCCTGCAATGACAACACCGTGATCAATGATCTGGACAAACCCCCTGCAATGACAACACATGATCAATGATCTGGACAAACCACCCTGCAGTGACAACACATCATCAATGATCCGGACAAACCTCCCTTCAATGACAACACTGTGATCAATGATCTGGACAAACCACCCTGCAATGACAACACCATGATCAATGACCCGGACAAAGCACCCTGCAATAACAACACTGTGATCAATGATCTGGACAAACCGCCCTGCAATGACAATACTGTGATCAATGATCTGGAAAAACCACCCTGCAATCACAACACATGATCAATGATCCGGACAAACCACCCTGCAATAACAACACTGTGATCAATGATCCGGACAAACCACCCTTCAATGACAACACTGTGATCAATGATCCAGACAAACCACCCTGCAATGACAACACTGTGATCAATGATCTGGACAAACCCCCTGCAATGACAACACATGATCAATGATCTGGACAAACAACCCTGCAGTGACAACACATCATCAATGATCCAGACAAACCATCCTGCAATGTCGACGACATGGTCAATGATCCGGACAAACCACCCTTCAATGACAACACTGTGATCAATGATCAAGACAAACCACCCTGCAATGACAACACATGATCAATGATCCAGACAAACCACCCAGCAATGACAACACCATGATCAATGATCCGGACAAACCACCCTGCAATGACAACACTGTGATCAATGATCTGGACAAACCACCCTGCAATGACAACAATGTGATCAATGATCCGAACAAACCACCATGCAATGACAACACTGTGATCAATTATCCGGACAACCACCCTGCAATGACAACAGTGTGATCAATGATCCGGACAAACCACCCTGTAATGACAATACTGTGATAAATTATCCAGACAAACCACCATGCAATGACAACACGTGATCAATGATCTGGACAAACCACCCTGCAATGACAACGTTGTGATCAATGATCCAGACAAACCACCATGCAATGACAACACCATGATCAATGATCCGGACAAACCACCATGCAATGACAACACCATGATCAATGATCCGGACAAAGCACCCTGCAATGACAACGCTGTGATCAATGATCTGGACAAACCACCCTGCAATGATGACAATGTGATCAATGATCCGAACAAACCACCCTAAAATGACAACAATGTGATCAATTATCCGGACAAACCACCCTGCAATGACAACACCATGATCAATGACCCGGACAAAGCACCCTGCAATAACAACACTGTGATCAATGATCCGGACAAACCACCCTGCAATGACAACACTGTGATCAATGATCTAGACAAACCACCCTGCAATGACAACACCGTGATCAATGATCTGGACAAACCCCCTGCAATGACAACACATCCTCAATGATCCAGACAAACCATCCTGCAATGTCGACGACATGGTCAATGATCCGGACAAACCACCCTTCAATGACAACACTGTGATCAATGATCAAGACAAACCACCCTGCAATGGCAACACTGTGATCAATGATCAAGACAAACCGCCCTGCAATGACAACAATGTGATCAATGATCCAGACAAACCACCCTGCAATGACAACACCATGATCAATGATCCGGACAAACGACCATGCAATGACAACACCATGATCAATTATCTGGACAAACCACCCTGCAATGACAACAATGTGATCAATGATCCGAACAAACCACCATGCAATGACAACACTGTGATCAATGATCCGGACAACCACCCTGCAATGACAACAGCGTGATCAATGATTCGGACAAACCACCCTGTAATGACAATACTGTGATAAATTATCCAGACAAACCACCATGCAATGACAACACGTGATCAATGATCTGGACAAACCACCCTGCAATGACAACGTTGTGATCAATGATCCAGACAAACCATCATGCAATGACAACACCATGATCAATGATCCGGACAAACCACCCTGCAATGACAACACTGTGATCAATGATCTGGACAAACCACCCTGCAATGACGACAATGTGATCAATGAGCGAGACAAACCACCCTGCAATGACAACACTGTGATCAATGATCTGGACAAAACCCCTGCAATGACAACACATGATCAATGATCTGGACAAACAACCCTGCAGTGACAACATCATCAATGATCCAGACAAACCATCCTGCAATGTCGACAACATGGTCAATGATCCGGACAAACCACCCTTCAATGACAACACTGTGATCAATGATCAAGACAAACCACCCTGCAATGACAACAGTGTGATCAATGATCAAGACAAACCGCCCTGCAATGACAACAATGTGATCAATGATCCGGACAAACCACCCTGCAATGACAACACATGATCAGTGATCTGGACAAACCGCCCTGCAATGACAATACTGTGATCAATGATCTGGACAAACCACCATGCAATGACAACAATGTGATCAATGATCCGGACAAACCACCCTGCAATGACAACACTGTGATCAATGATCTGGACAAACCCCCTGCAATGACAACACATGATCAATGATCTGGACAAACCACCCTGCAATGACAACACATCATCAATGATCCAGACAAACCATCCTGCAATGACAACACCATGATCAATGATCCGGACAAACCACCCTGCAATGACAACACTGTGATCAATGGTCAAGACAAACCGCCCTGCAATGACAACAATGTGATCAATGATCCGGACAAACCACCCTGCAATGACAATACTGTGATCAATGATCTGGACAAACCACCATGCAATGACAACACGTGATCAATGATCTGGACAAACCACCCTGCAATGACAACGTTGTGATAAATGATCCAGACAAACCACCATGCAATGCCAACACCATGATCAATGATCCGGACAAAGCACCCTGCAATGACAACACTGTGATCAATGATCTGGACAAACCACCCTGCAATGATGACAATGTGATCAATGATCCGAACAAACCACCCTAAAATGACAACAATGTGATCAATGATCCGGACAAACCACCCTGCAATGACAACACCATGATCAATGACCCGGACAAAGCACCCTGCAATAACAACACTGTGATCAATGATCTGGACAAACCACCCTGCAATGATAACACTGTGATCAATGATCCAGACAAACCACCCTGCAATGACAACACCGTGATCAATGATCTGGACAAACCCCCTGCAATGACAACACATGATCAATGATCTGGACAAACCACCCTGCAGTGACAACACATCATCAATGATCCGGACAAACCTCCCTTCAATGACAACACTGTGATCAATGATCTGGACAAACCACCCTGCAATGACAACACCATGATCAATGACCCGGACAAAGCACCCTGCAATAACAACACTGTGATCAATGATCTGGACAAACCGCCCTGCAATGACAATACTGTGATCAATGATCTGGACAAACCACCCTGCAATCACAACACATGATCAATGATCCGGACAAACCACCCTGCAATAACAACACTGTGATCAATGATCCGGACAAACCACCCTTCAATGACAACACTGTGATCAATGATCCAGACAAACCACCCTGCAATGACAACACCGTGATCAATGATCTGGACAAACCCCCTGCAATGACAACACATGATCAATGATCTGGACAAACAACCCTGCAGTGACAACACATCATCAATGATCCAGACAAACCATCCTGCAATGTCGACGACATGGTCAATGATCCGGACAAACCACCCTTCAATGACAACACTGTGATCAATGATCAAGACAAACCACCTTGCAATGACAACACATGATCAATGATCCAGACAAACCACCCTGCAATGACAACACCATGATCAATGATCCGGACAAACCACCCTGCAATGACAACAATGTGATCAATGATCCGAACAAACCACCATGCAATGACAACACTGTGATCAATTATCCGGACAACCACCCTGCAATGACAACAGTGTGATCAATGATCCGGACAAACCACCCTGTAATGACAATACTGTGATAAATTATCCAGACAAACCACCATGCAATGACAACACGTGATCAATGATCTGGACAAACCACCCTGCAATGACAACACATGATCAATGATCTGGACAAACCACCCTGCAGTGACAACACATCATCAATGATCCGGACAAACCTCCCTTCAATGACAACACTGTGATCAATGATCTGGACAAACCACCCTGCAATGACAACACCATGATCAATGACCCGGACAAAGCACCCTGCAATAACAACACTGTGATCAATGATCTGGACAAACCGCCCTGCAATGACAATACTGTGATCAATGATCTGGACAAACCACCCTGCAATCACAACACATGATCAATGATCCGGACAAACCACCCTGCAATAACAACACTGTGATCAATGATCCGGACAAACCACCCTTCAATGACAACACTGTGATCAATGATCCAGACAAACCACCCTGCAATGACAACACCGTGATCAATGATCTGGACAAACCCCCTGCAATGACAACACATGATCAATGATCTGGACAAACAACCCTGCAGTGACAACACATCATCAATGATCCAGACAAACCATCCTGCAATGTCGACGACATGGTCAATGATCCGGACAAACCACCCTTCAATGACAACACTGTGATCAATGATCAAGACACACCACCTTGCAATGACAACACATGATCAATGATCCAGACAAACCACCCTGCAATGACAACACCATGATCAATGATCCGGACAAACCACCCTGCAATGACAACAATGTGATCAATGATCCGAACAAACCACCATGCAATGACAACACTGTGATCAATTATCCGGACAACCACCCTGCAATGACAACAGTGTGATCAATGATCCGGACAAACCACCCTGTAATGACAATACTGTGATAAATTATCCAGACAAACCACCATGCAATGACAACACGTGATCAATGATCTGGACAAACCACCCTGCAATGACAACGTTGTGATCAATGATCCAGACAAACCACCATGCAATGACAACACCATGATCAATGATCCGGACAAACCACCATGCAATGACAACACCATGATCAATGATCCGGACAAAGCACCCTGCAATGACAACGCTGTGATCAATGATCTGGACAAACCACCCTGCAATGATGACAATGTGATCAATGATCCGAACAAACCACCCTTAAATGACAACAATGTGATCAATGATCCGGACAAACCACCCTGCAATGACAACACCATGATCAATGACCCGGACAAAGCACCCTGCAATAACAACACTGTGATCAATGATCCGGACAAACCACCCTGCAATGACAATACTGTGATCAATGATCTAGACAAACCACCCTGCAATGACAACACCGTGATCAATGATCTGGACAAACCACCCTGCAATGACAACAATGTGATCAATGATCCGAACAAACCACCATGCAATGACAACACTGTGATCAATGATCCGGACAACCACCCTGCAATGACAACAGCGTGATCAATGATTCGGACAAATCACCCTGTAATGACAATACTGTGATAAATTATCCAGACAAACCACCATGCAATGACAACACGTGATCAATGATCTGGACAAACCACCCTGCAATGACAACGTTGTGATCAATGATCCAGACAAACCACCATGCAATGACAACACCATGATCAATGATCCGGACAAACCACCCTGCAATGACAACACTGTGATCAATGATCTGGACAAACCACCCTGCAATGACGACAATGTGATCAATGATCGAGACAAACCACCCTGCAATGACAACACTGTGATCAATGATCTGGACAAAACCCCTGCAATGACAACACATGATCAATGATCTGGACAAACAACCCTGCAATGACAACACATGATCAATGATCCGGACAAACCATCCTACAATGACAAGACATAATCAATGATCCAGATAAACCACCCAGCAATGACAACAATGTGATCAATGATCCGGACAAACCACCCTGCAATGACAACACTGTGATCAATGATCCGGACAAACCACCCTGCAATCACAACACATGATCAATGATCCGGACAAACCACACTGCATTGACAACACTGTGATCAATGATCCGGACAAACCTCCCTTCAATGACAACACTGTGATCAATGATCCGGACAAACCTCCCTTCAATGACAACACTGTGATCAATGATCCGGACAAACCACCCTGTAATCACAACACATGATCAATGATCTGGACAAACCACCCTGCAATGACAACACATGATCAATGACCCGGACAAAGCACCCTGCAATAACAACACTGTGATCAATGATCCGGACAAACCACCCTGCAATGACAACACTGTGATCAATGATCCAGACAAACCACCCTGCAATGACAACACTGTGATCAATGATCTGGACAAACCCCCTGCAATGACAACACATGATCAATGATCTGGACAAACCACCCTGCAATGACAACACATCATCAATGATCCAGACAAACCATCCTGCAATGACAACACCATGATCAATGATCCGGACAAACCACCCTGCAATGACAACACTGTGATCAATGGTCAAGACAAACCGCCCTGCAATGACAACAATGTGATCAATGATCCGGACAAACCAACCTGCAATGACAACAATGTGATCAATGATCCGAACAAACCACCCTGCAATGACAACACTGTGATCAATGATCCAGACAAACCACCATGCAATGACAACACTGTGATCAATGATCTGGACAAACCACCCTGCAATGACAACAATGGGATCAATGATCCGGACAAACCACCCTGCAATGACAACACCATGATCAATGATCCAGACAAACCACCCTGCAATGACAACACTGCGATCAATGATCCGGACAAACCACCCTGCAATGACGACAACGTGGTCAATGATCCAGACAAACCACCCTGCAATGACGACAACGTGGTCAATGATCAAGACAAACCACCCTGCAATGACAACACATGATCACTGATCCAGACAAACCACCCTGCAATGACAACACCATGATCAATGATCCGGACAAACCACCCTACAATGACAACACTGTGATCAATGATCTGGACAAACCACCCTGCAATGACAACAATGTGATCAATGATCCGAACAAACCACCCTGCAATGACAACACTGTGATCAATGATCCGGACAAACCACCCTGCAAATGTGATCAATGATCCGGACAAACCACCCTGCAATGACAACACCATGATCAATGATCCGGACAAACCACCCTGCAATGACAACACTGCGATCAATGATCCGGACAAACCACCCTGCAATGACGACAACGTGGTCAATGATCCAGACAAACCACCCTGCAATGACGACAACATGGTCAATGATCAAGACAAACCACCCTGCAATGACAACACTGTGATCAATGATCAAGACAAACCATCCTGCAATGACAACAGCATGATCAATGATCAATACAAACCACCCTGCAATGACAACACATGATCAATGATCCAGACAAACCACCCTGCAATGACAACAGCGTGATCAATGATCCGGACAAACCACCCTGCAATGACAATACTGTGATCAATGATCTGGACAAACCACCATGCAATGACAACACGTGATCAATGATCTGGACAAACCACCCTGCAATGACAACGTTGTGATAAATGATCCAGACAAACCACCATGCAATGACAACACCATGATCAATGATCCGGACAAAGCACCCTGCAATGACAACGCTGTGATCAATGATCTGGACAAACCACCCTGCAATGATGACAATGTGATCAATGATCCGAACAAACCACCCTAAAATGACAACAATGTGATCAATGATCCGGACAAACCACCCTGCAATGACAACACCATGATCAATGACCCGGACAAAGCACCCTGCAATAACAACACTGTGATCAATGATACGGACAAACCACCCTGCAATGACAACACTGTGATCAATGATCCAGACAAACCACCCTGCAATGACAACACCGTGATCAATGATCTGGACAAACCCCCTGCAATGACAACACATCATCAATGATCCAGACAAACCATCCTGCAATGTCGACGACATGGTCAATGATCCGGACAAACCACCCTTCAATGACAACACTGTGATCAATGATCAAGACAAACCACCCTGCAATGGCAACACTGTGATCAATGATCAAGACAAACCGCCCTGCAATGACAACAATGTGATCAATGATCCGGACAAACCACCCTGCAATGACAACACATGATCAATGATCCAGACAAACCACCCTGCAATGACAACACCATGATCAATGATCCGGACAAACCACCCTGCAATGACAACACTGGGATCAATGATCTGGACAAACCACCCTGCAATGACAACAATGTGATCAATGATCCGAACAAACCACCATGCAATGACAACACTGTGATCAATGATCCGGACAACCACCCTGCAATGACAACAGCGTGATCAATGATTCGGACAAACCACCCTGTAATGACAATACTGTGATCAATGATCTGGACAAACCACCCTGCAATGACGACAATGTGATCAATGATCCAGACAAACCACCCTGCAATGACAACACATGATCAATGATCTGGACAAACCACCCTGCAATGACAACACATCATCAATGATCCAGACAAACCATCCTGCAATGACAACACCATGATCAATGATCCGGACAAACCACCCTGCAATGACAACACTGTGATCAATGGTCAAGACAAACCGCCCTGCAATGACAACAATGTGATCAATGATCCAGACAAACCACCCTGCAATGACAACACCGTGATCAATGATCTGGACAAACCCCCTGCAATGACAACACATCATCAATGATCCAGACAAACCATCCTGCAATGTCGACGACATGGTCAATGATCCGGACAAACCACCCTTCAATGACAACACTGTGATCAATGATCAAGACAAACCACCCTGCAATGGCAACACTGTGATCAATGATCAAGACAAACCGCCCTGCAATGACAACAATGTGATCAATGATCCGGACAAACCACCCTGCAATGACAACACATGATCAATGATCCAGACAAACCACCCTGCAATGACAACACCATGATCAATGATCCGGACAAACCACCCTGCAATGACAACACTGGGATCAATGATCTGGACAAACCACCCTGCAATGACAACAATGTGATCAATGATCCGAACAAACCACCATGCAATGACAACACTGTGATCAATGATCCGGACAACCACCCTGCAATGACAACAGCGTGATCAATGATTCGGACAAACCACCCTGTAATGACAATACTGTGATCAATGATCTGGACAAACCACCCTGCAATGACGACAATGTGATCAATGATCCAGACAAACCACCCTGCAATGACAACACTGTGATCAATGATCTGGACAAACCCCCTGCAATGACAACACATGATCAATGATCTGGACAAACCACCCTGCAATGACAACACATCATCAATGATCCAGACAAACCATCCTGCAATGACAACACCATGATCAATGATCCGGACAAACCACCCTGCAATGACAACACTGTGATCAATGGTCAAGACAAACCGCCCTGCAATGACAACAATGTGATCAATGATCCGGACAAACCAACCTGCAATGACAACAATGTGATCAATGATCCGAACAAACCACCCTGCAATGACAACACTGTGATCAATGATCCAGACAAACCACCATGCAATGACAACACTGTGATCAATGATCTGGACAAACCACCCTGCAATGACAACAATGGGATCAATGATCCGGACAAACCACCCTGCAATGACAACACCATGATCAATGATCCAGACAAACCACCCTGCAATGACAACACTGCGATCAATGATCCGGACAAACCACCCTGCAATGACGACAACGTGGTCAATGATCCAGACAAACCACCCTGCAATGACGACAACGTGGTCAATGATCAAGACAAACCACCCTGCAATGACAACACATGATCACTGATCCAGACAAACCACCCTGCAATGACAACACCATGATCAATGATCCGGACAAACCACCCTACAATGACAACACTGTGATCAATGATCTGGACAAACCACCCTGCAATGACAACAATGTGATCAATGATCCGAACAAACCACCCTGCAATGACAACACTGTGATCAATGATCCGGACAAACCACCCTGCAAATGTGATCAATGATCCGGACAAACCACCCTGCAATGACAACACCATGATCAATGATCCGGACAAACCACCCTGCAATGACAACACTGCGATCAATGATCCGGACAAACCACACTGCAATGACGACAACGTGGTCAATGATCCAGACAAACCACCCTGCAATGACGACAACATGGTCAATGATCAAGACAAACCACCCTGCAATGACAACACTGTGATCAATGATCAAGACAAACCATCCTGCAATGACAACAGCATGATCAATGATCAATACAAACCACCCTGCAATGACAACACATGATCAATGATCCAGACAAACCACCCTGCAATGACAACAGCGTGATCAATGATCCGGACAAACCACCCTGCAATGACAATACTGTGATCAATGATCTGGACAAACCACCATGCAATGACAACACGTGATCAATGATCTGGACAAACCACCCTGCAATGACAACGTTGTGATAAATGATCCAGACAAACCACCATGCAATGACAACACCATGATCAATGATCCGGACAAAGCACCCTGCAATGACAACGCTGTGATCAATGATCTGGACAAACCACCCTGCAATGATGACAATGTGATCAATGATCCGAACAAACCACCCTAAAATGACAACAATGTGATCAATGATCCGGACAAACCACCCTGCAATGACAACACCATGATCAATGACCCGGACAAAGCACCCTGCAATAACAACACTGTGATCAATGATACGGACAAACCACCCTGCAATGACAACACTGTGATCAATGATCCAGACAAACCACCCTGCAATGACAACACCGTGATCAATGATCTGGACAAACCCCCTGCAATGACAACACATCATCAATGATCCAGACAAACCATCCTGCAATGTCGACGACATGGTCAATGATCCGGACAAACCACCCTTCAATGACAACACTGTGATCAATGATCAAGACAAACCACCCTGCAATGGCAACACTGTGATCAATGATCAAGACAAACCGCCCTGCAATGACAACAATGTGATCAATGATCCGGACAAACCACCCTGCAATGACAACACATGATCAATGATCCAGACAAACCACCCTGCAATGACAACACCATGATCAATGATCCGGACAAACCACCCTGCAATGACAACACTGGGATCAATGATCTGGACAAACCACCCTGCAATGACAACAATGTGATCAATGATCCGAACAAACCACCATGCAATGACAACACTGTGATCAATGATCCGGACAACCACCCTGCAATGACAACAGCGTGATCAATGATTCGGACAAACCACCCTGTAATGACAATACTGTGATCAATGATCTGGACAAACCACCCTGCAATGACGACAATGTGATCAATGATCCAGACAAACCACCCTGCAATGACAACACTGTGATCAATGATCTGGACAAACCCCCTGCAATGACAACACATGATCAATGATCTGGACAAACAACCCTGCAGTGACAACGTTGTGATCAATGATCCAGACAAACCACCATGCAATGACAACACCATGATCAATGATCCGGACAAACCACCCTGCAATGACAACACTGTGATCAATGATCTGGACAAACCACCCTGCAATGACGACAATGTGATCAATGAGCGAGACAAACCACCCTGCAATGACAACACTGTGATCAATGATCTGGACAAAACCCCTGCAATGACAACACATGATCAATGATCTGGACAAACAACCCTGCAGTGACAACATCATCAATGATCCAGACAAACCATCCTGCAATGTCGACAACATGGTCAATGATCCGGACAAACCACCCTTCAATGACAACACTGTGATCAATGATCAAGACAAACCACCCTGCAATGACAACACTGTGATCAATGATCAAGACAAACCGCCCTGCAATGACAACAATGTGATCAATGATCCGGACAAACCACCCTGCAATGACAACACATGATCAGTGATCTGGACAAACCGCCCTGCAATGACAATACTGTGATCAATGATCTGGACAAACCACCATGCAATGACAACAATGTGATCAATGATCCGGACAAACCACCCTGCAATGACAACACTGTGATCAATGATCTGGACAAACCCCCTGCAATGACAACACATGATCAATGATCTGGACAAACCACCCTGCAATGACAACACATCATCAATGATCCAGACAAACCATCCTGCAATGACAACACCATGATCAATGATCCGGACAAACCACCCTGCAATGACAACACTGTGATCAATGGTCAAGACAAACCGCCCTGCAATGACAACAATGTGATCAATGATCAGGACAAACCACCCTGCAATGACAATACTGTGATCAATGATCTGGACAAACCACCATGCAATGACAACACGTGATCAATGATCTGGACAAACCACCCTGCAATGACAACGTTGTGATAAATGATCCAGACAAACCACCATGCAATGCCAACACCATGATCAATGATCCGGACAAAGCACCCTGCAATGACAACACTGTGATCAATGATCTGGACAAACCACCCTGCAATGATGACAATGTGATCAATGATCCGAACAAAGCACCCTAAAATGACAACAATGTGATCAATGATCCGGACAAACCACCCTGCAATGACAACACCATGATCAATGACCCGGACAAAGCACCCTGCAATAACAACACTGTGATCAATGATCTGGACAAACCACCCTGCAATGATAACACTGTGATCAATGATCCAGACAAACCACCCTGCAATGACAACACCGTGATCAATGATCTGGACAAACCCCCTGCAATGACAACACATGATCAATGATCTGGACAAACCACCCTGCAGTGACAACACATCATCAATGATCCGGACAAACCTCCCTTCAATGACAACACTGTGATCAATGATCTGGACAAACCACCCTGCAATGACAACACCATGATCAATGACCCGGACAAAGCACCCTGCAATAACAACACTGTGATCAATGATCTGGACAAACCGCCCTGCAATGACAATACTGTGATCAATGATCTGGACAAACCACCCTGCAATCACAACACATGATCAATGATCCGGACAAACCACCCTGCAATAACAACACTGTGATCAATGATCCGGACAAACCACCCTTCAATGACAACACTGTGATCAATGATCCAGACAAACCACCCTGCAATGACAACACCGTGATCAATGATCTGGACAAACCCCCTGCAATGACAACACATGATCAATGATCTGGACAAACAACCCTGCAGTGACAACACATCATCAATGATCCAGACAAACCATCCTGCAATGTCGACGACATGGTCAATGATCCGGACAAACCACCCTTCAATGACAACACTGTGATCAATGATCAAGACAAACCACCTTGCAATGACAACACATGATCAATGATCCAGACAAACCACCCTGCAATGACAACACCATGATCAATGATCCGGACAAACCACCCTGCAATGACAACAATGTGATCAATGATCCGAACAAACCACCATGCAATGACAACACTGTGATCAATTATCCGGACAACCACCGTGCAATGACAACAGTGTGATCAATGATCCGGACAAACCACCCTGTAATGACAATACTGTGATAAATTATCCAGACAAACCACCATGCAATGACAACACGTGATCAATGATCTGGACAAACCACCCTGCAATGACAACGTTGTGATCAATGATCCAGACAAACCACCATGCAATGACAACACCATGATCAATGATCCGGACAAACCACCATGCAATGACAACACCATGATCAATGATCCGGACAAAGCACCCTGCAATGACAACGCTGTGATCAATGATCTGGACAAACCACCCTGCAATGATGACAATGTGATCAATGATCCGAACAAACCACCCTTAAATGACAACAATGTGATCAATGATCCGGACAAACCACCCTGCAATGACAACACCATGATCAATGACCCGGACAAAGCACCCTGCAATAACAACACTGTGATCAATGATCCGGACAAACCACCCTGCAATGACAATACTGTGATCAATGATCTAGACAAACCACCCTGCAATGACAACACCGTGATCAATGATCTGGACAAACCACCCTGCAATGACAACAATGTGATCAATGATCCGAACAAACCACCATGCAATGACAACACTGTGATCAATGATCCGGACAACCACCCTGCAATGACAACAGCGTGATCAATGATTCGGACAAACCACCCTGTAATGACAATACTGTGATAAATTATCCAGACAAACCACCATGCAATGACAACACGTGATCAATGATCTGGACAAACCACCCTGCAATGACAACGTTGTGATCAATGATCCAGACAAACCACCATGCAATGACAACACCATGATCAATGATCCGGACAAACCACCCTGCAATGACAACACTGTGATCAATGATCTGGACAAACCACCCTGCAATGACGACAATGTGATCAATGATCGAGACAAACCACCCTGCAATGACAACACTGTGATCAATGATCTGGACAAAACCCCTGCAATGACAACACATGATCAATGATCTGGACAAACAACCCTGCAATGACAACACATGATCAATGATCCGGACAAACCATCCTACAATGACAAGACATAATCAATGATCCAGATAAACCACCCAGCAATGACAACAATGTGATCAATGATCCGGACAAACCACCCTGCAATGACAACACTGTGATCAATGATCCGGACAAACCACCCTGCAATCACAACACATGATCAATGATCCGGACAAACCACACTGCATTGACAACACTGTGATCAATGATCCGGACAAACCTCCCTTCAATGACAACACTGTGATCAATGATCCGGACAAACCTCCCTTCAATGACAACACTGTGATCAATGATCCGGACAAACCACCCTGTAATCACAACACATGATCAATGATCTGGACAAACCACCCTGCAATGACAACACATGATCAATGACCCGGACAAAGCACCCTGCAATAACAACACTGTGATCAATGATCCGGACAAACCACCCTGCAATGACAACACTGTGATCAATGATCCAGACAAACCACCCTGCAATGACAACACTGTGATCAATGATCTGGACAAACCCCCTGCAATGACAACACATGATCAATGATCTGGACAAACCACCCTGCAATGACAACACATCATCAATGATCCAGACAAACCATCCTGCAATGACAACACCATGATCAATGATCCGGACAAACCACCCTGCAATGACAACACTGTGATCAATGGTCAAGACAAACCGCCCTGCAATGACAACAATGTGATCAATGATCCGGACAAACCAACCTGCAATGACAACAATGTGATCAATGATCCGAACAAACCACCCTGCAATGACAACACTGTGATCAATGATCCAGACAAACCACCATGCAATGACAACACTGTGATCAATGATCTGGACAAACCACCCTGCAATGACAACAATGGGATCAATGATCCGGACAAACCACCCTGCAATGACAACACCATGATCAATGATCCAGACAAACCACCCTGCAATGACAACACTGCGATCAATGATCCGGACAAACCACCCTGCAATGACGACAACGTGGTCAATGATCCAGACAAACCACCCTGCAATGACGACAACGTGGTCAATGATCAAGACAAACCACCCTGCAATGACAACACATGATCACTGATCCAGACAAACCACCCTGCAATGACAACACCATGATCAATGATCCGGACAAACCACCCTACAATGACAACACTGTGATCAATGATCTGGACAAACCACCCTGCAATGACAACAATGTGATCAATGATCCGAACAAACCACCCTGCAATGACAGCACTGTGATCAATGATCCGGACAAACCACCCTGCAAATGTGATCAATGATCCGGACAAACCACCCTGCAATGACAACACCATGATCAATGATCCGGACAAACCACCCTGCAATGACAACACTGCGATCAATGATCCGGACAAACCACCCTGCAATGACGACAACGTGGTCAATGATCCAGACAAACCACCCTGCAATGACGACAACATGGTCAATGATCAAGACAAACCACCCTGCAATGACAACACTGTGATCAATGATCAAGACAAACCATCCTGCAATGACAACAGCATGATCAATGATCAATACAAACCACCCTGCAATGACAACACATGATCAATGATCCAGACAAACCACCCTGCAATGACAACAGCGTGATCAATGATCCGGACAAACCACCCTGCAATGACAATACTGTGATCAATGATCTGGACAAACCACCATGCAATGACAACACGTGATCAATGATCTGGACAAACCACCCTGCAATGACAACGTTGTGATAAATGATCCAGACAAACCACCATGCAATGACAACACCATGATCAATGATCCGGACAAAGCACCCTGCAATGACAACGCTGTGATCAATGATCTGGACAAACCACCCTGCAATGATGACAATGTGATCAATGATCCGAACAAACCACCCTAAAATGACAACAATGTGATCAATGATCCGGACAAACCACCCTGCAATGACAACACCATGATCAATGACCCGGACAAAGCACCCTGCAATAACAACACTGTGATCAATGATACGGACAAACCACCCTGCAATGACAACACTGTGATCAATGATCCAGACAAACCACCCTGCAATGACAACACCGTGATCAATGATCTGGACAAACCCCCTGCAATGACAACACATCATCAATGATCCAGACAAACCATCCTGCAATGTCGACGACATGGTCAATGATCCGGACAAACCACCCTTCAATGACAACACTGTGATCAATGATCAAGACAAACCACCCTGCAATGGCAACACTGTGATCAATGATCAAGACAAACCGCCCTGCAATGACAACAATGTGATCAATGATCCGGACAAACCACCCTGCAATGACAACACATGATCAATGATCCAGACAAACCACCCTGCAATGACAACACCATGATCAATGATCCGGACAAACCACCCTGCAATGACAACACTGGGATCAATGATCTGGACAAACCACCCTGCAATGACAACAATGTGATCAATGATCCGAACAAACCACCATGCAATGACAACACTGTGATCAATGATCCGGACAACCACCCTGCAATGACAACAGCGTGATCAATGATTCGGACAAACCACCCTGTAATGACAATACTGTGATCAATGATCTGGACAAACCACCCTGCAATGACGACAATGTGATCAATGATCCAGACAAACCACCCTGCAATGACAACACATGATCAATGATCTGGACAAACCACCCTGCAATGACAACACATCATCAATGATCCAGACAAACCATCCTGCAATGACAACACCATGATCAATGATCCGGACAAACCACCCTGCAATGACAACACTGTGATCAATGGTCAAGACAAACCGCCCTGCAATGACAACAATGTGATCAATGATCCAGACAAACCACCCTGCAATGACAACACCGTGATCAATGATCTGGACAAACCCCCTGCAATGACAACACATCATCAATGATCCAGACAAACCATCCTGCAATGTCGACGACATGGTCAATGATCCGGACAAACCACCCTTCAATGACAACACTGTGATCAATGATCAAGACAAACCACCCTGCAATGGCAACACTGTGATCAATGATCAAGACAAACCGCCCTGCAATGACAACAATGTGATCAATGATCCGGACAAACCACCCTGCAATGACAACACATGATCAATGATCCAGACAAACCACCCTGCAATGACAACACCATGATCAATGATCCGGACAAACCACCCTGCAATGACAACACTGGGATCAATGATCTGGACAAACCACCCTGCAATGACAACAATGTGATCAATGATCCGAACAAACCACCATGCAATGACAACACTGTGATCAATGATCCGGACAACCACCCTGCAATGACAACAGCGTGATCAATGATTCGGACAAACCACCCTGTAATGACAATACTGTGATCAATGATCTGGACAAACCACCCTGCAATGACGACAATGTGATCAATGATCCAGACAAACCACCCTGCAATGACAACACTGTGATCAATGATCTGGACAAACCCCCTGCAATGACAACACATGATCAATGATCTGGACAAACCACCCTGCAATGACAACACATCATCAATGATCCAGACAAACCATCCTGCAATGACAACACCATGATCAATGATCCGGACAAACCACCCTGCAATGACAACACTGTGATCAATGGTCAAGACAAACCGCCCTGCAATGACAACAATGTGATCAATGATCCGGACAAACCAACCTGCAATGACAACAATGTGATCAATGATCCGAACAAACCACCCTGCAATGACAACACTGTGATCAATGATCCAGACAAACCACCATGCAATGACAACACTGTGATCAATGATCTGGACAAACCACCCTGCAATGACAACAATGGGATCAATGATCCGGACAAACCACCCTGCAATGACAACACCATGATCAATGATCCAGACAAACCACCCTGCAATGACAACACTGCGATCAATGATCCGGACAAACCACCCTGCAATGACGACAACGTGGTCAATGATCCAGACAAACCACCCTGCAATGACGACAACGTGGTCAATGATCAAGACAAACCACCCTGCAATGACAACACATGATCACTGATCCAGACAAACCACCCTGCAATGACAACACCATGATCAATGATCCGGACAAACCACCCTACAATGACAACACTGTGATCAATGATCTGGACAAACCACCCTGCAATGACAACAATGTGATCAATGATCCGAACAAACCACCCTGCAATGACAACACTGTGATCAATGATCCGGACAAACCACCCTGCAAATGTGATCAATGATCCGGACAAACCACCCTGCAATGACAACACCATGATCAATGATCCGGACAAACCAACCTGCAATGACAACACTGCGATCAATGATCCGGACAAACCACACTGCAATGACGACAACGTGGTCAATGATCCAGACAAACCACCCTGCAATGACGACAACATGGTCAATGATCAAGACAAACCACCCTGCAATGACAACACTGTGATCAATGATCAAGACAAACCATCCTGCAATGACAACAGCATGATCAATGATCAATACAAACCACCCTGCAATGACAACACATGATCAATGATCCAGACAAACCACCCTGCAATGACAACAGCGTGATCAATGATCCGGACAAACCACCCTGCAATGACAATACTGTGATCAATGATCTGGACAAACCACCATGCAATGACAACACGTGATCAATGATCTGGACAAACCACCCTGCAATGACAACGTTGTGATAAATGATCCAGACAAACCACCATGCAATGACAACACCATGATCAATGATCCGGACAAAGCACCCTGCAATGACAACGCTGTGATCAATGATCTGGACAAACCACCCTGCAATGATGACAATGTGATCAATGATCCGAACAAACCACCCTAAAATGACAACAATGTGATCAATGATCCGGACAAACCACCCTGCAATGACAACACCATGATCAATGACCCGGACAAAGCACCCTGCAATAACAACACTGTGATCAATGATACGGACAAACCACCCTGCAATGACAACACTGTGATCAATGATCCAGACAAACCACCCTGCAATGACAACACCGTGATCAATGATCTGGACAAACCCCCTGCAATGACAACACATCATCAATGATCCAGACAAACCATCCTGCAATGTCGACGACATGGTCAATGATCCGGACAAACCACCCTTCAATGACAACACTGTGATCAATGATCAAGACAAACCACCCTGCAATGGCAACACTGTGATCAATGATCAAGACAAACCGCCCTGCAATGACAACAATGTGATCAATGATCCGGACAAACCACCCTGCAATGACAACACATGATCAATGATCCAGACAAACCACCCTGCAATGACAACACCATGATCAATGATCCGGACAAACCACCCTGCAATGACAACACTGGGATCAATGATCTGGACAAACCACCCTGCAATGACAACAATGTGATCAATGATCCGAACAAACCACCATGCAATGACAACACTGTGATCAATGATCCGGACAACCACCCTGCAATGACAACAGCGTGATCAATGATTCGGACAAACCACCCTGTAATGACAATACTGTGATCAATGATCTGGACAAACCACCCTGCAATGACGACAATGTGATCAATGATCCAGACAAACCACCCTGCAATGACAACACATGATCAATGATCTGGACAAACCACCCTGCAATGACAACACATCATCAATGATCCAGACAAACCATCCTGCAATGACAACACCATGATCAATGATCCGGACAAACCACCCTGCAATGACAACACTGTGATCAATGGTCAAGACAAACCGCCCTGCAATGACAACAATGTGATCAATGATCCAGACAAACCACCCTGCAATGACAACACCGTGATCAATGATCTGGACAAACCCCCTGCAATGACAACACATCATCAATGATCCAGACAAACCATCCTGCAATGTCGACGACATGGTCAATGATCCGGACAAACCACCCTTCAATGACAACACTGTGATCAATGATCAAGACAAACCACCCTGCAATGGCAACACTGTGATCAATGATCAAGACAAACCGCCCTGCAATGACAACAATGTGATCAATGATCCGGACAAACCACCCTGCAATGACAACACATGATCAATGATCCAGACAAACCACCCTGCAATGACAACACCATGATCAATGATCCGGACAAACCACCCTGCAATGACAACACTGGGATCAATGATCTGGACAAACCACCCTGCAATGACAACAATGTGATCAATGATCCGAACAAACCACCATGCAATGACAACACTGTGATCAATGATCCGGACAACCACCCTGCAATGACAACAGCGTGATCAATGATTCGGACAAACCACCCTGTAATGACAATACTGTGATCAATGATCTGGACAAACCACCCTGCAATGACGACAATGTGATCAATGATCCAGACAAACCACCCTGCAATGACAACACTGTGATCAATGATCTGGACAAACCCCCTGCAATGACAACACATGATCAATGATCTGGACAAACCACCCTGCAATGACAACACATCATCAATGATCCAGACAAACCATCCTGCAATGACAACACCATGATCAATGATCCGGACAAACCACCCTGCAATGACAACACTGTGATCAATGGTCAAGACAAACCGCCCTGCAATGACAACAATGTGATCAATGATCCGGACAAACCAACCTGCAATGACAACAATGTGATCAATGATCCGAACAAACCACCCTGCAATGACAACACTGTGATCAATGATCCAGACAAACCACCATGCAATGACAACACTGTGATCAATGATCTGGACAAACCACCCTGCAATGACAACAATGGGATCAATGATCCGGACAAACCACCCTGCAATGACAACACCATGATCAATGATCCAGACAAACCACCCTGCAATGACAACACTGCGATCAATGATCCGGACAAACCACCCTGCAATGACGACAACGTGGTCAATGATCCAGACAAACCACCCTGCAATGACGACAACGTGGTCAATGATCAAGACAAACCACCCTGCAATGACAACACATGATCACTGATCCAGACAAACCACCCTGCAATGACAACACCATGATCAATGATCCGGACAAACCACCCTACAATGACAACACTGTGATCAATGATCTGGACAAACCACCCTGCAATGACAACAATGTGATCAATGATCCGAACAAACCACCCTGCAATGACAACACTGTGATCAATGATCCGGACAAACCACCCTGCAAATGTGATCAATGATCCGGACAAACCACCCTGCAATGACAACACCATGATCAATGATCCGGACAAACCACCCTGCAATGACAACACTGCGATCAATGATCCGGACAAACCACACTGCAATGACGACAACGTGGTCAATGATCCAGACAAACCACCCTGCAATGACGACAACATGGTCAATGATCAAGACAAACCACCCTGCAATGACAACACTGTGATCAATGATCAAGACAAACCATCCTGCAATGACAACAGCATGATCAATGATCAATACAAACCACCCTGCAATGACAACACATGATCAATGATCCAGACAAACCACCCTGCAATGACAACAGCGTGATCAATGATCCGGACAAACCACCCTGCAATGACAATACTGTGATCAATGATCTGGACAAACCACCATGCAATGACAACACGTGATCAATGATCTGGACAAACCACCCTGCAATGACAACGTTGTGATAAATGATCCAGACAAACCACCATGCAATGACAACACCATGATCAATGATCCGGACAAAGCACCCTGCAATGACAACGCTGTGATCAATGATCTGGACAAACCACCCTGCAATGATGACAATGTGATCAATGATCCGAACAAACCACCCTAAAATGACAACAATGTGATCAATGATCCGGACAAACCACCCTGCAATGACAACACCATGATCAATGACCCGGACAAAGCACCCTGCAATAACAACACTGTGATCAATGATACGGACAAACCACCCTGCA
Organism: Chaetoderma sp. LZ-2023a; assembly: GCA_034401795.1. Classification (NCBI taxonomy): domain Eukaryota; kingdom Metazoa; phylum Mollusca; class Caudofoveata; order Chaetodermatida; family Chaetodermatidae; genus Chaetoderma; species Chaetoderma sp. LZ-2023a. The sequence goes on from CM067365.1 coordinate 86,460,453, forward strand.
ATGACAACACTGTGATCAATGATCCAGACAAACCACCCTGCAATGACAACACCGTGATCAATGATCTGGACAAACCCCCTGCAATGACAACACATCATCAATGATCCAGACAAACCATCCTGCAATGTCGACGACATGGTCAATGATCCGGACAAACCACCCTTCAATGACAACACTGTGATCAATGATCAAGACAAACCACCCTGCAATGGCAACACTGTGATCAATGATCAAGACAAACCGCCCTGCAATGACAACAATGTGATCAATGATCCGGACAAACCACCCTGCAATGACAACACATGATCAATGATCCAGACAAACCACCCTGCAATGACAACACCATGATCAATGATCCGGACAAACCACCCTGCAATGACAACACTGGGATCAATGATCTGGACAAACCACCCTGCAATGACAACAATGTGATCAATGATCCGAACAAACCACCATGCAATGACAACACTGTGATCAATGATCCGGACAACCACCCTGCAATGACAACAGCGTGATCAATGATTCGGACAAACCACCCTGTAATGACAATACTGTGATCAATGATCTGGACAAACCACCCTGCAATGACGACAATGTGATCAATGATCCAGACAAACCACCCTGCAATGACAACACTGTGATCAATGATCTGGACAAACCCCCTGCAATGACAACACATGATCAATGATCTGGACAAACAACCCTGCAGTGACAACGTTGTGATCAATGATCCAGACAAACCACCATGCAATGACAACACCATGATCAATGATCCGGACAAACCACCCTGCAATGACAACACTGTGATCAATGATCTGGACAAACCACCCTGCAATGACGACAATGTGATCAATGAGCGAGACAAACCACCCTGCAATGACAACACTGTGATCAATGATCTGGACAAAACCCCTGCAATGACAACACATGATCAATGATCTGGACAAACAACCCTGCAGTGACAACATCATCAATGATCCAGACAAACCATCCTGCAATGTCGACAACATGGTCAATGATCCGGACAAACCACCCTTCAATGACAACACTGTGATCAATGATCAAGACAAACCACCCTGCAATGACAACACTGTGATCAATGATCAAGACAAACCGCCCTGCAATGACAACAATGTGATCAATGATCCGGACAAACCACCCTGCAATGACAACACATGATCAGTGATCTGGACAAACCGCCCTGCAATGACAATACTGTGATCAATGATCTGGACAAACCACCATGCAATGACAACAATGTGATCAATGATCCGGACAAACCACCCTGCAATGACAACACTGTGATCAATGATCTGGACAAACCCCCTGCAATGACAACACATGATCAATGATCTGGACAAACCACCCTGCAATGACAACACATCATCAATGATCCAGACAAACCATCCTGCAATGACAACACCATGATCAATGATCCGGACAAACCACCCTGCAATGACAACACTGTGATCAATGGTCAAGACAAACCGCCCTGCAATGACAACAATGTGATCAATGATCAGGACAAACCACCCTGCAATGACAATACTGTGATCAATGATCTGGACAAACCACCATGCAATGACAACACGTGATCAATGATCTGGACAAACCACCCTGCAATGACAACGTTGTGATAAATGATCCAGACAAACCACCATGCAATGCCAACACCATGATCAATGATCCGGACAAAGCACCCTGCAATGACAACACTGTGATCAATGATCTGGACAAACCACCCTGCAATGATGACAATGTGATCAATGATCCGAACAAAGCACCCTAAAATGACAACAATGTGATCAATGATCCGGACAAACCACCCTGCAATGACAACACCATGATCAATGACCCGGACAAAGCACCCTGCAATAACAACACTGTGATCAATGATCTGGACAAACCACCCTGCAATGATAACACTGTGATCAATGATCCAGACAAACCACCCTGCAATGACAACACCGTGATCAATGATCTGGACAAACCCCCTGCAATGACAACACATGATCAATGATCTGGACAAACCACCCTGCAGTGACAACACATCATCAATGATCCGGACAAACCTCCCTTCAATGACAACACTGTGATCAATGATCTGGACAAACCACCCTGCAATGACAACACCATGATCAATGACCCGGACAAAGCACCCTGCAATAACAACACTGTGATCAATGATCTGGACAAACCGCCCTGCAATGACAATACTGTGATCAATGATCTGGACAAACCACCCTGCAATCACAACACATGATCAATGATCCGGACAAACCACCCTGCAATAACAACACTGTGATCAATGATCCGGACAAACCACCCTTCAATGACAACACTGTGATCAATGATCCAGACAAACCACCCTGCAATGACAACACCGTGATCAATGATCTGGACAAACCCCCTGCAATGACAACACATGATCAATGATCTGGACAAACAACCCTGCAGTGACAACACATCATCAATGATCCAGACAAACCATCCTGCAATGTCGACGACATGGTCAATGATCCGGACAAACCACCCTTCAATGACAACACTGTGATCAATGATCAAGACAAACCACCTTGCAATGACAACACATGATCAATGATCCAGACAAACCACCCTGCAATGACAACACCATGATCAATGATCCGGACAAACCACCCTGCAATGACAACAATGTGATCAATGATCCGAACAAACCACCATGCAATGACAACACTGTGATCAATTATCCGGACAACCACCGTGCAATGACAACAGTGTGATCAATGATCCGGACAAACCACCCTGTAATGACAATACTGTGATAAATTATCCAGACAAACCACCATGCAATGACAACACGTGATCAATGATCTGGACAAACCACCCTGCAATGACAACGTTGTGATCAATGATCCAGACAAACCACCATGCAATGACAACACCATGATCAATGATCCGGACAAACCACCATGCAATGACAACACCATGATCAATGATCCGGACAAAGCACCCTGCAATGACAACGCTGTGATCAATGATCTGGACAAACCACCCTGCAATGATGACAATGTGATCAATGATCCGAACAAACCACCCTTAAATGACAACAATGTGATCAATGATCCGGACAAACCACCCTGCAATGACAACACCATGATCAATGACCCGGACAAAGCACCCTGCAATAACAACACTGTGATCAATGATCCGGACAAACCACCCTGCAATGACAATACTGTGATCAATGATCTAGACAAACCACCCTGCAATGACAACACCGTGATCAATGATCTGGACAAACCACCCTGCAATGACAACAATGTGATCAATGATCCGAACAAACCACCATGCAATGACAACACTGTGATCAATGATCCGGACAACCACCCTGCAATGACAACAGCGTGATCAATGATTCGGACAAACCACCCTGTAATGACAATACTGTGATAAATTATCCAGACAAACCACCATGCAATGACAACACGTGATCAATGATCTGGACAAACCACCCTGCAATGACAACGTTGTGATCAATGATCCAGACAAACCACCATGCAATGACAACACCATGATCAATGATCCGGACAAACCACCCTGCAATGACAACACTGTGATCAATGATCTGGACAAACCACCCTGCAATGACGACAATGTGATCAATGATCGAGACAAACCACCCTGCAATGACAACACTGTGATCAATGATCTGGACAAAACCCCTGCAATGACAACACATGATCAATGATCTGGACAAACAACCCTGCAATGACAACACATGATCAATGATCCGG